>JAXQJW010000162.1:0-475362 GCA_037042135.1 Penicillium sp. PG113-03A
AGGTTTAAATGACGGTGGGTCGGTCTTGGCGAAGTCATGTGAGACCCACCGTCAGCTAAGAGTTCAACCCCCGTCAGATGAACTGTGGTCACCGTTGGATGTGATTTGAATTTTGAATGCCTTAATATGCGTGATACATGCAAAGATGCTATTGGAATGAGTACTCGGTTTGGCCTTGATGTGTACTTCATGCAAATAACCCTGTATGGGAGATTTGCGACCGTCGCAAGGTTAAGACCGAGCATCATTGATTGCATCGCCATTTTTATTGCGAAAACAGCATGGACTTGTCTCCTACAATTTGTCTAATTTCTCATCTCATCTCTCGTGAAACCAACAACATTGTTAGCACTGCTTATTTGGTGGACATTTTGATCTTATATTTTTCCTTGGACTTAGACTCATTACATATACTATGAGTCCAACCTTTTTGATTTTCTGATGTGGCTCTCTATATATATTTCCAGCCGTCTTCCCTGCGTGTCTTGTTACTCCTTGACCTGACCGTTCAAATCCACGACTGTTCCTCAACCCGCTTTTTCTTTAACTGGCGAACAGCGAGACGAGCTCTGCAATGAATCTCTACTCGGACCTTCGCCTTGATCGTCCTCATCTACTTTCTCCCTCCGCAGCAGACAGGACACCTTGGCCCCGCATGAACGTTGGCTCTTCGTTTTCCCGGAAACAAGAGTATATAGAGTTTAGTCAAGCACCTGCCTTTGAGGGAATGACGCCGATTTCGGGCTGGCCTCCTGTTGATGTCGGTACGCGCTTGCCTCTCCGGAGACTCTCCGCGGAGTAATGTGTCGATCCCCACATCGGCATCCAATAACCGGCAAGATGCATGCCGACTCGGCAACCTTCCTACACTTCACTCCAGCTCGGGAATCTTCCGAGACAGACGCGATGGGCTAAGGGTTCTCCCCGTGGACTGTCCTGACTTTGACTCGTCCTGCGGCGTCGAATTTTGCTAGGGGATACTTCCTCCACACTTTGTCGCATTATTGGGCAGAGACAATGGCCCAGTGCATAAGACGCAGAGTGACGAGCGCGGTCACCGGGATCTGACCCAGTTCTTTCGTTTTGTGCTCCCCTGGATTCTGGAGGATAAATGCACTTGCTCAAAGAACAATTGTCTGAATCGATCCCATCGGGATGTCATTGAAAAGCTGGCAATGGACGAGACTATACGCATGACAGAAAAATAATCAGGCGCCGATCGACACTGAACCTAGAACGATGGATCCCACATTGAAGATGTACATCGAATTGTTTCCTGGCTCCGGTTGAACGTTCTATTTCCACCGGGCAAAACGCTACCCCGGAGAAACATGTCGACCCCATGGGACAAGTGATCCCCAGTCTCATAACCACATTCGCAGACCCCATACTGCCCCAGGAGATGGTTATACACGACAGATTGTGGAGATCGTGGGACAACTCTCACCCTTGCTCTTCCCACTGGGTGATGGGCATTACTTAGGAGGTCGGTCCCGTCCTGGAGACCCTTTGCTTCTCTATACGATCTTATCTAGTCACTACTCGAAGCCATTGACTATTACAACTACATTCATGGGGATCCTCACTCTCGTCGAAGATCGACCGACGCCTCCGTCAGTCTACAACTGGCGCGTATACGCCCTTGCCCTCATTGCATCATGCGGTTCCAACATGATCGGTTATACAAGTGCCTTCATCGGCACGACTGTCACATTGGACTCCTTCAAGAGGGAATTCGGCATGGATCAGCTCTCCAAACCCGAGAACAATTTGATCAGTGAAAACATCGTCTCCCTTTTTATAGCGGGTGCCTTCTTCGGTGCACTCCTCACATACGGCCTCAGTCATTGGATTGGCCGCAAATGGTGCTTGGCTATTGCGTCAACCACTTTTACTTTAGGTGCTGGTCTCCAGTGTGGTGCCAATGGCGACCGAGGATTTGGCATTCTGTATGGTGGTCGTGTTCTGTCTGGACTGGGTACTGGCATTGCCTCCAACATTGTCCCAATCTACCTGTCGGAGCTGTCTCCGCCTGCTATTCGGGGGCGTCTGGTCGGTCTCTATGAACTGGGATGGCAAGTCGGTGGTATGGTTGGCTTTTGGACCAATGTGAGTCAGGGGAGTCGGAAACTGCATGACTTTCCCACATGCTAATCTATAGTCTGTCTAGTACGGTGTCGAACAGCACATGCCGGAAAACCGCCAACAGTGGATCATCCCATACGCTGTACAACTGATCCCATCTGGTCTATTATTCTTGGGAGCTTTGTGGATCCGGGAATCGCCTCGTTGGCTATTTCTTCACGAGCGCCGGAGTGAAGCTATGAGGAACCTTTGCTGGATCCGTCAATTGGACCCATCCGATCTCTACATCACGGAAGAGGTAGCAGCTATTGACCAGGCCCATGAATCTCAAAAAGCGACTGTTGGGACTGGATTCTGGAAGCCCATGCAGGCCCTTGGCCACCGTCCGAACTTAATGTGGCGTCTTTTCTTGGGATGTATGCTGTTTTTCTGGCAGAATGGTTCGGGCATCAACGCCATAAATTACTATTCCCCTACGATCTTCACTGTAAGTATAAGTTGGATCTTTCTCATGCATCTGCTTTTACCACCAGGCATCATGCTTCAGATGCGAATTGCACTGTGCTAACTCTGGCCATAGAGCGTGGGTGTCGAGCCAAACACAGTCAATTTGTTGACAGGTGTCTTCGGTGTCGTGAAAGCTGTCATGACCTTCGTCTGGCTTCTCTTCCTTGTTGATCAACTCGGACGACGCAAGCTTCTCCTGATTGGTGGTATCACCGGCTCGATCTGTATGTGGATCATCGGTGCATACATCTACATCGTCGAGCCAGAGCAAAACCCATCCGACCACCTAACGAGCACCGGCATCATGGCTATTTTCTTTTTCTATCTTTGGACCGCCATATACACACCAACATGGAACGGTACTCCGTGGGTGATCAACTCCGTGCGTCTCCACTCCTGCATACTAGAAATAACCACTAATGGTTCGCCAACAGGAATTCTTCGATCCTAACTTTCGATCTCTGGCCCAGGCCTGTACCACGGCTAGCAATTGGCTATTTAACTTTCTCATATCCCGCTTTACAGAGCAGATGTTCGAGGCCATGGGATATGGCGTTTACTTTTTCTTCGCATCGTTATCCTTTCTTGCCTTCTTCTTTGCCTTTTTCCTCATCCCTGAGACGAGCGGTATTCCCTTGGAGAAAGTCGATCGCCTGTTTCAGTGTAAGCCGGTTTGGCGGGCTAATGAAACTCTGAAGGCTCAGTTGAAGGAAGAGGAGGAGCAGTTTAGATTTGATGTCAAGGATGGTGCGATTCACCAAGAGGACCAGGGAGACTTGGAAGCAGACCCGTGAGGGATTTGAATTTAGAGATGTGCGTATATAGTGCATGCGTGTATCAATTGTGCCGTACACTATGTATCATTTGGCCATGTTTTATTTATAAGTTCATCATCTATCATGATCGTATATGCAGCTTGATTCGACTGACAATGTCAGACTGAACAAGAACGATGATGGTAATTATAGTCAAAAGCCGCCATGATCCCGACAAGTTGAGCCAGTGTGGCGAGAACCACCAAGACATGGAATATCTGATGTGAAGAGCCGAAAATGTCAAAGTACCCAGGTTTGATGGACTCAGGAAATCGTGTCTAGATTTTTATCAGCATGATATTTGATGCAGTGGGAGGCTACTCACTGTATATATCAACGCCCCCAAGAGAAGAAAAAACCCCTCTATCAAGTAGAATGGCATCCCGGATTGCTTCATCATCTGTTGAATGCCAAAGATTCTGATGCCATGGAATATCGGTGCGAAGCCGGATAGTCCAGTGCCAACGAACGCACAAACTCGAAATGTGCGCCACTTGGGACCTTGGAATTGTGGACTTACTAGAACTAAGATTGTGATGAAAGATAGTGTGATAATCTGCATGGCATCAGTGGTCATCCTCTGTTTACTTTGGTGAAGTTTCATACCATAGTCCAGTATACGCCTTTTAGAAAAGGCTGACAGTAGAAGATCATGTGAATTCCAGAAATGAAATCGCCCAGTGTCAAGAGGACAATGCCGATGAAATCAAGCTGCAACCACTTGTTGCAGACATCCATGGAGTGGCACATGAGAGTATGAAACATTGCTGATACGCCTAGACAGACGATCGCCGTCACGAGAAAAAAGACCAAAATGAGGTGATCGTCCATCGACGCCTCTGGATAGTAATCGTGAACATATTGAGACAGAACGTTTCCTGCAACAATGAAGAAGATCGCCGGCACAAGGTGCGAAAAGATGTTTACAGTCTCGTTGTGCAGATAAAACCAACTGGCCAGACATGCATTGGTCGAGTTCGACACAGGTCGATAACCATGGTGAATGAACTGGTTATCGCGATACCAATCCGGGACTTGGTCATAGGAGACGAGAGATGGAAGATCATGATTGAGTTCGAGTCTAGACTGTGCGTATTCCTTCTCCACTCTCGCGGCAGCGGCCGGATGGAATGGTCTCCGCTGGCGAGCCGATAGATCCATTTGGAACCGTCGTATGTGACAAATGGGGATCAAGGGGATACGATGATAAGTTTTCGACACTCCGTACTTTGGACGAAGTCAGAGACTCTCGCGCAGAGCAGGATTCGTGTAACATGCTGGGAATGGCCTCGATCGTCGATGGGGTTGCCGCGAATGGAGAAACACTAGGGCATTGATCTGCATGTTTACCGCTTGTTGAGGGTTTGCGGCAATGACTTGATTCGATGTCGTGATGCACGATCCATCCATTATTCGGCCTGAGGAATTGCAGTCCCGTCTCATCTTGAAATGCTTAGTTCGTGCCAGGATCAAGATTGCAGCAGAGCCTGCGAATTAACTTTGAGTGGATGCTTGTTGTTTCTATCCATGGTTGTGTCAGTCCGGTTTCCGGATATGCCAAGGTATCAATCCAAGATCTCAGGCATAACTCGTGTAGCTCTTATCTATACGATCTCTGCCCCTCATCGAATCCCACTTTCTCAAAGAGATACGGGTCTGAAATAACCCTGGACATCTCCACACTGAATCATCATGGGCGGCCCCAATCTTCCGCAGGATTCTCAATTAGAATCTCACCATTCCCTTTCAGGGTCAGGAGTCAAATGTATCCAAATCCTATAGATACACATCTACTCCGTGATGGATTTGATTTTATCCAACTCGGCAGATCGCGGATCTCTGGATCACTCAGGGGTAGGTGCTTGACTAGTTCGCAACTACCGCCCATAGAGTTTAGCGCATCCGGTGGATCACCACGATGCCATGGTCTTGTCTCTGGCCATGCAGGTACAAGGAAGGGGAAAAGCCTATTTCGGACCAACAGCAAAATTAAGGGTATTCGGCAAACTCACATACCGGTGTAGAAAAACGGGATACCAAGAAAGATGACAGATTATCGTCGTTCTCCCGGCGGAAGTGAAGACATAATCCCGGATCTGCAATCTAGGGCTGGTCCATGGCCCACTCGCCCCCTCAAATTTCATGCACCCTCAAAGACCGGCGAAATTCAATAGGTAGTTGATCCCGAAAGTCAAATCCCGTCAGCGTATGCAAGGTTAAGGAGATTGAGGGCGTTGAGTTCCCTCGTGGAGATTCGAGCCTGGGTAGTTCGGCTTGTACGGAGTACCGCCGTGAACGATTCGATGAATCCCTGATAGTCTCGATCTTGGGATCGACCGGGGTATCAGTGCCGGCCAATCGTTTTGCAGATCTGTGTGCGCCGACGGGGCGTTAGCCGCAAGTCCATTGCCAACAGGCGAGAACTCAAAGGGACGTATCCGGAAAGTGACTCGGATGCTCCACTGGACCCATTGTATCGCGGCCCCAATTTTGTGTCCAGGCTAGGATTGATGGCCAATTGATGAAAGGTGATCCATAGGCTGGAGAAAATACACACGGGGTACACAGCAAAGTCCGTAGTCGATTCCAAATAATAGTGCACGATGTGGGCCGCGGGACCCGGATGGGAGATGTGTTGTGAAAGAAATAAAAGGATGAAGTAGACCATCTTTTCAGTCTTCGTCTCTCTTCGATCATCTTGCGGCTCGAGCCATCTTCAGTATACGCTGCCCGAAATGAAGTCATCAGTTGCTGGTCTTTGGGCCGCCACCATCGGAGTTGCGACGGCAAAGACTTGCTTCAACACGACTGTCGAGATCCCCGTTTCCGCACGAAATGCAGTCTTTGACAAGATTGAAACACCCCAGACAAATGCAGATGTTGCTGCTCTGGCCCTCTCGGTCACCCGCCAGGGTAGTAACGCAACCGATGAGGCGTTGAGTGGATACGACACTGTCTCGGGTCTGTACAAGATCTCGACTCAATACTGCAAACCCGATGATGCTGCTCGAAGTGGCCAAACAGTTCAGATTTTAACCCATGGGATTGGATTTGACAAGTCGTGCGTTTAGATCTCTTGTTAATTTGTGTGTTTCTCTAACCCAGTCCAGCTACTATGACTTACCATACAACAACTACAACTACTCCTACGTCGACTATGCTTTGTCCCAGGGCTATCACACCTTTTCCTACGACAGACCTGGCATCGGGGAGTCTTCACATGGCGAGCCAAAGAATGAGATCCAAATGAATCTCGAAATCGAGGCCCTCGCCCAGTTGACTCGAATGCTACGCATGGGTTCATTGCCAGGCGTGCACGCCCATCCCGAGAAGATCGTTCACGTCGGCCACTCCTTTGGATCGATGCAGATTTACGCCTTGTCAGCCTATTATCCTGAACTCTCCGATGCGATCATCTTGACCGGTTTCTCGATGAACTCCTCCTTCTTGCCATTCTACATCGCAGGCGCCAACTTCCACCAGGCCAAATTCGATCCGTCGATTACGAAGCGCGCCTCCGACGATCCGTCTGCAAACTATGCCCCGGGATACATCACAAACTCAAACGCTGAGAGCAATGAATACCTCTTCTTCGCCCCGGGTCACTTCGACCCCGACATGCTTGCCTACGCCGAGCAGTCGAAACAGCCCCTCACCGTCGGTGAGCTGTTGACCGTTGGCAGCTTGCCGCTAAAGAGCGACTTTACCGGTCCCGTTTTTGTCATCACCGGTTCCAATGATCTTCCCTTTTGTGGAGGTGACTGCCTGAACACCGGCGGAGCCGCACCTTCCATTCCCGCCGGTGCCAAGGTGGCTTTCTCATCTGCCCGCAAATTCTCGAGTTTTATCCAGCCCAACACTGGACACAGTCTGAACATGCACTATAACGCCAAAGCTGGCTGGGAAAAGATCAATGATTTCCTGGCATCCAATGGCTTTGCGGCATGAATGATTTGATTCTAGTTTGACGATGTTATAAAAGCTTTTAATAGCAGGTGCACAGAGCTTCTACCACCTGTCTTTTGATGCCGATTTTGCTTGGGTGGAACATGGGCACATGTTACTATCTATGCTTGGGCCTACAGATTGAGATATAAAATGTCTCGACGAGATAATGGAAAGCATTTGGGGAGTACATAAAAATTTCACCTGGTGATAGCCATTTGTGTGGCTCATAGTATATCTCAACTTGGCGTTAAGACCTCATCTTCAATTTCGGCACCCGTCAGAACGTTTCGGGATAATATCCTACAGATTGTCAAGCTTCTCATTAGATCTAACAGCTTATCGGATCGTACCAAGCCCAAAGTCTACTAAATTATCAATTAATATCGTTGACAGAGGAGAAATTGTCCTCCATCTTGATTCACTAGCTTTGTTGACTTTGAGTAATATACCAAGCGCTCTCAGTAGAGAACTAATCTATATAGTGCTACCTAGGTAGGCGAATTTTATCAATTTCCAACAACATGGCTTCCAAGGTTGTCAAAGTCTTTATTTCGAATAGCTCCCGCTATATTTCTCATTTCCATCTTTATACTCACGAAGGTTGAGTCTAGGTCTCGATGACTTCGGACAAAATAGCTACCTCTAATATTATCTATCAAACTCTATGACCTGTCTAGTTTGGCTATAGAAGATAGCGGTATACGCTCTGCATTGTTGGGTCCTCTACGTTGTCGGCTAAAATGAAAACGACTCAAACGATAAAGATGAGTATACTAGTCTCACAATTTATCTTACCAAACTAGAAAGATGAATAGAGATTACGTTCTCTATAATTAATGGGCTATGAAGAGATTGGTTAAAAGACTATCTTTGAATTGAATACAGAGATATGTAAAGTTACTGAAGTCTTGTCGAGACAAATGACTGCATATGATCTCTGCATTTCCGCTCGCTGCACTTTCTTCATTTTGTCCACTTCGTTTATTCTGATTTCCAACAAGAACCACACATAGCCATCTGCCCAGGTGTCACCTTCCAACCCGACAAATCTTGCTCCTGTACATCATCTCTAACAAGTCTATTCCGGTGGACACTCGGGATATGGTTTCCATGAAAGTTGCCATCGTGAATCTTCATCAATATCATCACACATCCACACTTTCTTATGCTTTAGTATTGATTCACAATACTCAATATAATACCACTGTAAGGATGGACGATAGGACTGGGGAACGAAAATGTCCGCAATAATCCTGACATCGGTTTGTACAATGGGGTTTTTCTGCAAATCACGAGTGAAACCAGCTATCAGATACTTATAAACAGTGTCTGACAAAATTTCCAAGCGCTTGTCGAGTGAAAATTGCTGGTTTCTTTTTGGGAATTTGTTGACAGTTGCCTCGACCTTTGTCATAATCGTCGTCATACTAGGCAGATCCTTCGTGTCTTTCCTTCCATGTATCCCAATATTTAGAAGATCATAATGTACCCGGGCAAGCAGCCAGACGTCAATGGCAGGTAGAAGCTCAGGTTGCGACTCATTGGGCCAATCTAAGCGAGAACAGGGTGGTTAGTACCATATACACAGCCTTCTAGGTGTCTGACGAAATTTGAAATATGGACTGCTCACCAGGAGGGTTATATCCAGGAGTACCGACTGGTTTTACCCATTTAGGGTACTGCGGGAGATTTGTGATATCCACCGCGTGATCAAAGTCAATCAGGTACAATCGGAGTGTACCGGCACTGTCTTGCTTGAACATCACATTAAGGGGCTTAAGATCCCGATGAATCACCCCTACTGCGTGTAGATCTCTTATAGCTCGCATGAGCTCCAACATTGCGAACCTTTTGTTTCCCGAACCCCCCTCTATCGTAGATAAGAGCGAGTAGTCAAGTTTTTCCATTACTACCACCGTCTCTCGCTTCATACCTCTCCTTGGATCTGGCACCCAGAGTACTTCCTGGATCTCAGGAACACGGGGTATGGAACCCGGGATTTCTCGTAGGGCTTTGCGCTGTAGCTCGGCCGCAAAAATTCCTGACCAGCCTTTCGACACCTTCATAATGCCGCGAAATTCTTTTTCTTCCCTGTTTTTGTAGGTCACGACCGCATCCGAGATATGTCCTTGACCTCCACTGGCAACAAAGTCCCCTTTCTCGACCTTTCCAATCCAGCGCCGTGACTCATATCCTGTATAGCTGTCGGCGAAATAGTAGTGTTCACGCCGCTCCGAGGAACGGGGAGGCTTCGTATAGAAGCGAGCATATCGGAAGTGCTTCGGACGTTCTTCTGGCTCATTTCTCTTCTGGAGGATTTCGAATTCAGACTCATTATGAGAGAATGCGATAGGTAGTGAGTCGGAAGTAGTTGTAATACTAGAATCAGAGACGGGCTGATCTAACGGTAGCGCGGGTGTCAGGCTTGCCAAAAATAGGTTCGTCAAGACGGCAAATACCCAGATGGGCAGATGAAGCGACATCATCTCCGCAAGGTAACTACACCGTAGAGGGGGAAACAACTCGAGGCAAAAAGTGCTGTGTTGCATCCACGGGCGTTTAAGTAGTTGTTGGGACCAAGTATTCCGTAGTCAGTGAGGGGAGGATTGAGCCAATAGTCGTCATGAATTGCAGATTGTCCCTCTTTTTGTCTTTCGCTTCAAGTTATGATGTGCAGAATACATAAATACATATTTTTGCTCGCAAATTGAAGGGTGGGCGCCCCTGAAAGAATTGCAGGATCTCGGGAGAGTCTTGCAGATCATACGGAGTACGTATGTACATAGCCTTATGGAGTACCTACGGAATAGACATGTCATTGGAAGGAAAGCTGGAGTAAATTACTACTCTGTATGCCTTACCTAGCGTGGCATTTTGGGCAATTTATCTGTTCCGTACGGGGTGTTATCGTTTTCGTTTCATTTTTAATCCCACTGGATTAGAAGGATCATGCTAAGTAGCCTTGTGCCTACAGTACACTGTCCCGCAAATGGGCTTCAACCATTAGGAATTTGAAAGTGGAGCATATGACTCCCGACGCGAGCCTTTTCTGTCGAGGCTGGTTCACACCGACCATGCGGAGTAGATAATAGTTGAATGTTGGAAGTTCACTACTCCGTAACTTATGGTGCCATTGAACAACGAGTGGCTAATCTTCGATCTACTGACAATTATACCCAACCTGATACTCTACATAATAAGTTGGACTTAAAAATTATAAAAAAAAAAAAAAAAAAAAAAAAAAAAAAAAAAAAAAAAAAAACAATATCATGTCCGTCGTAACACGTCCCACCGTTGACACTTGTCCTCTGCTCACTTGCAAAAACCCACAAATCATGGATGTAATCTACCGAGGTATTTCTTCTCTGATATAGTTATTTCTAACTATCTCTATCTCTCTGCTTCTCTCTGATCCACATACATTCACATTTTATCTATACAAATTATCCAATTGTTGTGGGTTACGCAGACTGACCGAATTGCATAAGGTAGGGATTGAAGGGAGAGAGAGAGATGTTGTTGTTGAACTATCTCAGAGAGAGTAAACTAAACTAAAGGATTGCATGATTTGTGGGTTTAAGGTGCCTGAGGCAGAGACATGCAAACTGGCATGTCAACACCAATCTGGCACGTCTTTATAATCTCAACATTCCGAGGCCCTCCATAGTTCATCATCAATATCATTACACACCCATTGACCAGTCATCGTTTCTATCACTCGACAATAATTTTCAAAGTACCAGTGTAAGCTTGGACGATGGGCCTGGGGAACAAAAATAGGCGAAATGCACTCAAGCTCTGCTCGCACACGCTTTCTTGAAAAATTGACGTCCCATGATTCCGCCTGTTCGTTTTCCTGTGATTCGTCCTGTAGTACCGGGGGGAAAGTATTAAGCAAGCGCTTATAGACTTTATCTGACAAATTTTTCAAGCGCTCTTTGAGCGGCAATTCCGTTTCTTGGCTGTCAAATTCGTTGACAAGTGCGTGAACGTCTTTGACAACCCTGTCAATCGAGTGTTGGTGTGTTGGGACATCCCAAGTGTACTGTAGCCCCGGATTTAATATATTGAAATGTGTCATGGCAACCATCCAGACGTCAATAGCAGGCAAAAGCTCTGGTTCCTGCTCATCAGGCCAATCTAAGCGGAAACAAGCTTGTTAGTGTCACATACCAAACATATTTAACAAGATTTGAAATCAGGGTTGCTCACCAGGAGGACTATATCTAGGAGTACCTGCCCATTTCATCCAATCAGGATCACCCGAGAGATACCTAGAATTAAGCGCGCAATCCAAGTCAATCAAGTACCAAGCGCGTGGACCAGATTCAAAATCTTTATACATGATATTTCGCGGCTTAATATCGCGATGAATCACCCCTAAGCCGTGTAAATCCCTTGTCAGTCGTAGAAGGTGCAGCGGTATAGAGAAATCGGTGCTCGCATCCTGTAGGATGGAATGGAGCGTCCCGTCAATTTTTTCCATCACTACCACTGTGCGCAACGGGTCATTTTGCCCTTGACCCTCCACCAAGAGCGCTTCCTTGATCCGAGGAACGAACTCTGGAATATTGAGCTTATTCGAATCTCGTAAGACTCTGAGCTGTAACGCCGCCTTGTAAAGGGCTGACGTGCCAAGCGACACCTTCATAACAACGGGAAAATCGTTTTGATGAGAAGATGCTGTTGTGTCTGTGTAGGTCACGAGCGCATCCGCGACAGATCCCTGGCCTCCAGAGTCAATGGATCCCCGTTGTTGAACCTTTCCATCCCACCTTCCATCCAAAAAGTTTGTCACACGGTTGGCAAACCAGTAGGTAGGACTCGGCGTCTGAACGAAACGGGCATATTGCCAGAAATGCGGGGTTTCTTCCTCATCTCTTTTCTGGAGGGCTTGGACCCCGGACTCGTTATGAGATAAAAAGACAGCCAGTGAGTCGGAAGCAGGGGTAAATTCAGAGACAGGCTGATCTAACGGGAGCGCGAATGTTAGGCTTGCCAAAAACAGCGTGAAGACGGCAAATGCCCAGACTGGCAGATGAGGTAGGCTCATTTTCGCAAGAATACTGCTCCGTGGAGGAGGGACCGACGCCTCGAGGCAAAGGTGCCGTGTGGAAACCACAAGTCGTGAAAGGAGTGTTTGGGGACCAGGGAGTCGGGGGGACTCGGTCCGTAGTTGTCATGAATTGTAGCTTGTCCGTCTTTTTCTCTTTCAAGACGGATTGCTATATTTGTAGCTCGTTTAATTTCAGTTGCCCCGTCGATCCATTTATAGCTGACATCCATGTGGGCCGGCAGAGATATTCATGTAGGAAGGATTGCTCTCCTAGGCCAACAAAATGTCTTATATACGCCCCAATTCGGGATTGGGGAAAGAAAAAGCTAGAGAAAAAGGCGTTTGTACGGGTCATCTCGCTATAGAGTCTTACATATAGATGAAGAGCATAAGTGGCATATCCTGGATCTACAAATATATAGCGTTAAGGGTGGGCCGGGGGTAGACGACCTCGAAAGAACTGCAGAATATCAGAAGGGTTCTGTGAATCCGAAGGAAAGCTGGAATTGATCACGGTGTATGCCTTGGCTGGTGACAGTTTGAGCAATTTTTCTTCACCCTGCCGAGTGTCCACGTTATTCTGAATCCTAATGGACTGGAAGGATCATGCTAATTAGCCTACATTTACCCGCACTCCGTCGCGACGCTTTCCAGCGAATGGGCTTCAGCCATCAGGAATCAGGAATTTGAAAGTGGAGCGTATGACTTCTGAAGCCAGCCTTGTCTGTCAAGGCTGGCCACCGACCGTAGTAGTTAGGCATTTATCTAATTTTTGAAGGTGACTAACCTACAGTGCCAATAGTCAATCAAAACAAACTCGGGCAGAGACTCACGCTTAAAATTGATGCCCGCTAGAACGTGCATATAATGTTTTCAGCTTGAATGTTTCTGCCCATTGTCATTACCCAGTCGGCGAAAATTCCCTTGTGAAAAACTCCATATCTTCCAATATTTGCAATGGTCAACTTTTGATCTGCTAACTATTTCTACTGGAGCCAGGGCGTATATGCCTGTCGAAGTCTATACCTGTCAGGTTCCGACAACTATCTCCTCCGCCTCACTGCAGTGAGGTGATTATTCGTGTGGTCATTATTGATTCTTACTAACTACTAGTCACGTCAACGTACCATCAAATATTATCACTATTTCCTGTGTCCTTCTCGTCAAGACAGTTGACTGCATGTGATGTCTGCCTCAGGCGCTGCTGCAGTCTTCCCGATTGTTTTGCTTATTTTACTCGACTTGCTTTGATCAACACACACATCTCCTCCTCTCCCACCCAATTCAACCTGTCCACAGCACCAACACCAACACCTATCCAGCATTCAAACCTTGACAGGAAAAGATGGATGCGACACTTCCAGATAACGAAGCCATCACCGTCCCAGTCCCTACCGCGGAGGTGGTCGTTGAAGGCCAGTACAAGGCTTTCTCGGTAGCCAATATCAGCCATTTTGTTGTTCAGTTAGTGTCATTTAACTTCTATTGTCCGAGCCTTGCAGTCCTGGCCGCGGTGTTAATGAATATACCCAAGACTCTCTGATAGGAGACTAGACTCGATCATGCAGTCAGTTGCAGGAGTCCCGTACGATTTTAACAAGCCTTGGCCGTTCTGGTTCTTTATCGGAAAGATCGTATCCAAGACCTTCTATGGCGATGAAAAACAGCTTGAATGGTTGAATGCTGTCCGGGTCCGAACCCGGGAGTTCATTGCATTCACTAACACCCAGATAGAGAGGGACTCACATCAGGACAAGTCTGACACTGAGGAGGCGAAGCTTCAGGTTGTCGAGGTTGATTTTTTAAAGCCCCAGCCAGGTGAAAATCTGAAACTATTTTGGAAGCCTGCCAGGGGGATAATTTGCCAGAAAGTGCAAGACTGTGAGTGGACGATTGTGTTCTAGATTATGACAACATATTTGTCCATGTCGATTGTCAATCTGATTGTTTGAGCAGGGCTAGATTATTTGTCGAGACGGACAGCAGAGCATGATTCCTGCTCTGAAATATCTACAGTTCCAGCTTAACCAGGATTCACCAATGTTCTGGAGTCTAAATGGGATATTACTCGATGCGTAACGGGAAGTCCATGACAAGCATTCAAGCGACTGAGCGATAAGGCGACTGTTTCCAGTTTGTGTTTCCAGAAAGATTGATGGTCATGGCTCAAGACCAGGCTCCATCCCCCATGTGATGCACACAGCAAAGTGCACTCGCTTTATAGTCGTTGATCACGTTGTAAAGGGATGCTTTTTAGTGTCTGCCATTGATTCCCTCGATGATCAAAATTTCTACAAACAAAGCAGAAACGAGCAGAAATGTGTTAACATGCTTTCAAGTATTTGGCCTGCCTAATCCGAGCGGGTCCTTTCCTGTGTAGTTGTTCAATATCTGTACTGGATATAGTGCAAAATGCTAGAGGTCCCGCAAAGCTGTTGCAGACCCAGCTATCTAGGTAATCAATAAAAGATGTTAGAGAATAGCCCAGGGAGCGAATATATTGATTCGTTTAGCATGGGCAAAGCTTCCGTTGACATCAGTAGGAGAGAACGCTTCTATAGTCCACATTGCAGACTGGCAAAACACAAAAGCCATGCTTGACTGCCAGTCCACGAACACCTGAAAAATTAGCATGTTTCGAAGAGACTCCTTGCCCCATATATACATATTGTATCGATGAACGCTCTCGCAACTCCTCGGGGCAAAGTCTCGAAAGTAAGAGCCAGTTATATCTTCTGAAAAGTCTTAGAACAAAGCATCCGAGACATCAGCGCCTTTATCCAAAGCCTCCGCCTCTCTCCGCAAAACATCTGCCCGGAATCTGCGAAACGCGGTCTCGATTCGTTGCTTGCTGGCCGGGTCGGCTGTGATGCTACGACCACCGCTAGCTGCCCCAGCAGCAAAGCCTGTTATTCAACAACGTGAGCGATGACTGAGCTTTTCAGAGCGACTGAATGAATGCACTCTTACCGAGTTCTCCGCCAAGGAACAATCCGCCAAGGGAGGCAAAGAAATACGTCGCAAAGTCTCCCAGGGTCGAGGGCTTCAATAGGGGCGTAAGGTCGGGAATTGGCTCTAGGAAACAAGTGAGCCAACAATACCAGCATAGCCAAGCATGCGACGTGAAAACATACCAGTCCGGCCATCAGCGAACATCACCTTGGTGGGCCTGTCTTGTGCGCGAATGGCAGCAAAAAATGCCCTGCGCGTGCTGCGCAGTCGGAATGCAGCAAATAGGCCAAGTCCAACGCCAATTGCAGAGCCGGCTGTGGTCCAGACAGAAACGGTTGATGCAGCGGATTTTAGCCTGTCGCGGTCCTCGGCTTGAAGGTCATGTTGGAGGTGTTCGTCCGCAAGTCGAGAGAGTTCGTCGCTGCGACGATGGCGAAGGAGCGCGAGTGAATTAGTCATTATGGGATTGAAGATGTTGAAGAGAAATGGGAATCTTTAGGAGAAATCAAGCTCTGGCGTCCGGAGCTTCGGCAGCAATGACGTCATTTGACTCGAGCTCGGCTTGCTTCGACTATTGTGGAGTTAGACCAGGGAAGCGGAGAATGTTATAAATTTAAATTTTTGTAAAATTTTAAAGCTCTGTAAACATCTATACATAAGTAATACTAAATCTCAAATGGAGAAGCATGAGGAGTGTTATTGCTAAGACGTGAAATTGATTCTTGAGCATGAAGATTGCAGCTTTCGACTTAGTCTTTCTGGACAAGCACAATATTTTGATTCATGATAGCTTGAATGTTTAAATCATATAGCGCAACGTGAGTGCTGCATGGACATGATTCATTCATCATGAAATCAATACCAGACAGTCCAGACAGGAGACCATCATCACACTAGTCCATTTCACTCATTTGCAATAGAGGCATAATCAGGCCTGAATGAATCACATATTGAGCTTTCTCAATACCTTCAGACGGGCTTCAATGGTCGTGAGGAGATCTCACGAATAGATGCCGTCCCATGGCCTCCGCAGATACCGTGCTCACTGCACAAATGGCAACCTGGTTCATCAACTAGGACCAGGTTTTGATATGGTCCATAGTATGTTGAGCCATCAATTACCATTATTTGAGACCTTTCAAGTAGAATATCCTGGAGTCACTGACCTAGTCAGCTATCATCATTACACGTCGTAAAGGAAGCTTTGTACAATTGTCATACGAAATCTCATTTTCGGAATGCATTCCTCGGGTCTTGACTGGTGAGAACTATGCCTGGCCTTCGTTATCCCATGGATCAAGCTTGCGCGGGATCAACTCAAAGCTAGCAAGTTTGCTCCATAGTTTCCGAGGGATAGTTCAAGAAATTTCCAGGATGTTACAAAGAACTCAATCAATTGTATGTCCTTGGTAATGGTAAATGTCGATCTATTTCATTCATTTGTTAGAACTAAGGATATTTACCTCTTTTGTCTCAAATCATATAATTCTCAAGGATTCTTTTAGCCCGTTTCCAGTTCTTCACAAACAATAGGTCTGTCGTGTTTAATCAAGTTACCTTCAATAGAATGGTCATTATAACAAAGATACTCGTCGGCAAGAAAAGCGTGGCTATCCCAGATTAACTTGCATGAACACAGATCTCTGGCGTCCAGGTTCACACTTTAAGCCGCAGCCTATCAATGTCATCGACTTTCCTCTCCATAGAGTCCGAAGTTCCACCAGCATGGGATTGAACAGAATTGACAATATCTGTGAAACATGGAAACGTAAGTCTCCCAATCGAAAACTCCAACGGATTACTATCGATGATATTTTGAAACAGCGAAAGCTTGACGAGTCGCTAAATAAAAACATTCCAAGCAGAAGGTGTCCTGATATAAAGCCATCACAACACCTCATTTCGAACTCAACTTCGACCGAAAACATTCGCACTCAAAGCTCACGCTCGTTCAAACAAAGGCATTTTCTAATCTTCCATACTTGACGAGTCTCGCTAATCATCACTTTACCAGATAATCGATATGAAGTACACCTACGCAACCGGAATTCTCATCAGCCTGCTGGCTGCCATGCCAGCTTTGGCAACACCCGATCCTGCCTACAAGGGGCACCCAGTGCTCAAGATGAGCTACGGTGACTGCATCGAGGACTGCGACATCAAGAACCGCGCCTGTATGAAGCAACCAGGCCATAGTGATGCGACTTGCCGCAAAGACGTGGCGAACTGTTACCTCGCTTGCGCAAGTGATAATTTACCGAATCAAAATCAGTGCGCTAATAATTGCCGGATTGTCAATAACAATTGTGTCGCGCAGCCTGGCGCGGATATGAAGCTTTGCCAGTCTGAGATGAATTCCTGTTTGGCCCGGTGTCCGAAGTGATTTGGGATGACGTGGAGGTGAATGGAATTGGTGGATCAAATTGATTGTCAAGGCTTTGTGCTTTGGTTCTCTTGTTATGGTGTCAGTACGCAGGATCGATAGGAATGCCATTTGTTCTTGCTCGGATCTCTCTCAGATAGGAGTACCAATCGATGAAAACAAGAATTGGTCTTTCAATCTATTTAACACCGAATGAATCGAGAAGGGATGGAGGGTTTCCAGTACTGCCATACAAATGTGATGCGAACTTCCTGCTCGGCTTCCAATGGAATTGAAGACATGACCGAGTCGCTTTTCATTGCATACTTGTAGCCCAGGGTATATACGCAACTATAGAGCCGTCTCCCCACGAGCCATCGAGGCAATCACTGCTCCAGGATGACTATAATCCAGAAACCCAAACTTCTTGTACAAACCCGCCCCCTCCTTATTAGCATCCACAAAAGCCGAAACACCATCCCTATCAGCCATATCACAGCCCCATTTCACAGCCAAAGAGCCCGCACCCCGCCGCTGATACTCAGGATGAGTAGCAAGTGTATCAAGATCTGCATCGAACATAATCAGTCACATATCACCGGGTATCCGCAAACCCATCATGAACCATACAATAATGTCTCTTCTCCTTCATAATCCGAACCCGCTCACTCCCCAATCCCTCAAACATCTTCTCGCACTCCTCTTGCGGAGAATCCGGGTGCCAAGGGGGAAACCGACGACCACGCTCTTTCGGCGTAGCAGTATCCCATTTTCCAAAGGCGACTACGCGCGGTCGGCCTTGTTCATCTTTGGCTTCGGTATCGACCACGCGGACGTATGTGATGTGGGGATCGTGAAAGTCCCGGATGTACCAGTCGTTCAGCACCCAGCTGCGGATCCCCGGCGTATCGGGGAATAAGTGTCTCACGAGTGGTTCTGTGAAGGCTTCGGACCATAAATTTGCGATGGCGGGCATGTCGTCCAGCGTTGCTGGCTCGAGGACTAGATTGATTGGGTTGGAGCCCATGGTGAGATGCTGGTTGGTATGGAGTAGAATTGGGAGAGGATTGGGGAAGTAATGGGGTTCAGGTCGCGTTTTAAAGGATGGGGCGGAGTTTAGTGTGGGGTGAGAGAGACTTTATGTGGCATGGATGGACTATGCAAGTCGAATTGGTTTCGACAGTGCATTTTATGCACATGTTGCAAGGGATGTGTCTATGCATATTGTCGAGTCTGAGATTTGGCACTATGGTGTTTGCAAATATTAGATTGAGTACCGATCTTGCTGGCTAGACATATATCTACGAAATATCTGTGAGTATAAGATCGGCCAGAGTCACTCGAAATATACACCAAAGTATTCGCTATCAAGACCCGGCACTGATCAGCGCCCAGCAAATGAAGCCATTCCTGCTAGTTTCCTCCAAAGGCGATAGAATGCTACAAGGACCTTGCGAGTCAATAGAGTTCATATCAAGTCTCACGCCAACATCGTTGCACGCGAATCCTTTGACGATCGAAAATAGCGCAGGACTCTAGCGCTCCGTTCGCAGAGATCAAACTCGTGGCGAGTCGCAGACCAGATCGCCAACCAAATCCAAAGCGGGCCCAACACTAAATTCTTGCCCGTTTCAGACTAGAATTTGGTCCCTGTGGATCGCGGGAATAACCGCAATGATTCGCCGGTTGATCGCCACAGGATCAGATTGGGAGAAATGTTTGGGGTTTGTCGTGGAAATCATCGTGATCAGTCATTATGATATAGGGTATGTACTCCGTAGACTAGTTGGTATGCAAAAGACAATTATTAACAGATTCCAGAGACTGTTGGTAATTCACCATCGCTCATTTGCTCAGTCGGTCGGGAGACGATCGCTCGACGTCTTCTTCATTCCATGGTTGGGTTTCAGGGTTGATCCGCGCCCGACTGCATTGACTGTCGACTTCCCAGTCCCTTGTCACGAGAATTTGATCTCGTTGCGGTACGGGGAAGCTTTCGTGACTCTCGAGCTGGTTGGCTTTTCGATCTCGAGACTTGGAATGAGTCTGCGACCGCGAACTCATCTTGTATGACCAGGCAGTGGGATCATCCACGCCCTGGATTTTTAGTCCGTTCGATCGCATCCATGAGAGGCAAGGCTTGAGTTGGCCCCAACAGGCTGTGACGATGCTCAAACATTGGACCATCACCTCGAGGACAGTCATCTCGCACATGTCATAGGATGGATCGGTTGTCCGTGTGCCGAGTTTGACATAGGCAAGCTCGGCTATGATCCCAACCACCACACTAGTCAAGAATAAGCTTGATGTTGAGGAATGGAGAAGCTGGGGAATACTCACAACAGGCGAGGGACAAAAATGCCTGCAAACATTAAGCGTCGTTCCAGGGAAGTTTGAATACTGGCCATCAGAGCCATTGCCTGGGCAAAAATCAAAAGATCCGTGACGATATTAGAGATCCCCACAAAGTATCGCCACGCGAGCTGTTTGATCCGCGTCGATTAGCGTCCGAGGTCGAACCATAAGGCATCTGCAGGTCACATACCAGGTCGAAACATGTTCCATGCCAGAAATCCCAAGTGGCTGGGACTGAGCATTGGAAAGCGGAACCAAAAAAGGCAACCAGTGCCCATACATACACGATTGCCTCGACGCCTCGAGCTAACCATTTATCCTTGGATGCTGGCGTGAGACTTCGGATGAAGAAGGCCAGCGAGACCTTGGAGAACATTAAACTCAAAATATAGAGAAGATATGCCGCATACAGGCCCTGTCGTTATTAGCCTGATTCCGTTGACGAGAAGATATCTTCTCTCGCCATGGACTCACCTGCATCGCCTTGTCCCAGTCATAGTCGGTGACTTGGTTCATATGCTTGCCATAACCAGATCCGACCGCGAGGGAGACGGCAATATTTTGGCCCGCTGCAAACGCCTACATCGGAGATTTCATTAGATTGACTTCTTCCAAACCCCTTCAATGCGGCGAGAATCAACATACCAATGATGCCGTGATCAAGAGATCATCCACAGTCAACTTCTTAAAAAGCCGATACTTGGTGAGCAGACGGGCAGCAACACTAAACACAATTGTAACCAACAACACCCAAGTGGTGACATTCACAGCCGGATCCTTGTTATCGTCCTGGAAGCGAGTCCCCATCATTCAAAAGTGCAGAGGGTGACAAGAAAGGAATGAACTAGGTCAGCAGATATCCGAGGGGAGGACAATATGCATGTTGTGGAGGTTATTTCCTTATATTGTATGTGGGTTGACCAGTGGCCCTTGCAAGGGGGATTGCCATTCATCTCTGACGCCCAGTTTGCACATCAGTTTCCCAAAAATTCATATCAGTCCAACGATTGGCGACGCCCGTCGAGGAAATCCCGCAATCGCCCCTCCATTGATCCACGGCTGGTTTCAGCCTGATCGTCTCTCTGATTATCTAGATCAACCATGTTCAGGTCGGTGTTGTGTGATTACTATGATTAGACTTTTCTGGCATGTTTACTTTTCCTTTCGGCTTTATCGGCGATTCGGCCAGTCAACAGATTCTTCCTGTGCGTCTTCGCCATGTGGATGGAGATGGACGATCATGTAGGGTCGACCTTCCAGAACCCAGCCTGTTCGCCACTAACCACATGGAGAAATGGAAGGATTCTGTATATCGGGGCCGACTACTGTATGTATCTTCTGTAGTTCGTCAGTCACAAGTACATTCAAACCTTGTTAGTCAGAACTTGGCTGGTGTTTCCCGATGCGTTAGTTGGAAGCTTGAACCAACAACATAGTTCAGTCGGGGCAATATATGGAAGCATTGTTGGTGAATTCAGACCAGATGAATGGCACCTTCAGATCACACCACATGCGGAGATAAGATGACTATCATATGAAAGCAGATGGACAATGAGCATCCTTTTCGGAGACAATACCCTTGCATGGATAGGAGATCACTGCCCGGCAATAATCCATGTACTCGATATGTACAATGCCCCATTCAGAACAGTCCAATCAAAAGCCTTCCTGCACATCAACCCCGCCGACCATCGCAGTCTCCGAGTCTCATTGGATCTACAAGGCTGGCCGAAGGAATACTCCCGCACCAGATCGACAGCGCCCCCATCCTTCGACAGTGGGCCTTGAAACTCTACAAGCATCGGGCGGGGCCAAAAATCAACTGTACGCAGTGCAACATGGAAATCAATGGCCGCATTCCAGCCCTTCTTTTCCCCTTCCCAGCTCACATTTCAATTTGCAATTTTTTTCTTTGCTTTTTTTAAATCACCCTGCGTCTCTTTTCCTCTGCATTCTCTCCTTCATTCCCTTCCATTCGTTTTGTCCAACCATGGAGTCGTATGAATTGAAGAGTCACAATGCCTCCGTGGTGAGCGGCGGCGAGGCTCGAGATAGCGACTCCATTCGAGATCGTGATAATGCCCATCTCCAACGGATGGGCAAAAAGCCCGTGCTGAAGGTACGCTCTTGCGACCGTTGATAATATTCATGATCACTGATTGCACCGCCCTTGCAGCGAAACTTTGGTATTCTCTCCATTCTCGGCTTCAGTTGTACCATTTTGGGCACATGGGAGGGCATGCTTGGGTAAGGCTGACTTTCAAAATGAGCTGTGCTGATGATTGCTGACTTGTCCCTCAGGACCTTCCAGGATCCTCTAGAAAAGTTTGTGCTGCCTCCGACTCGACAATGACTTCGATGCTAATCGACTATGAAGTGGTGGTCCGGGTGGAACGATATACGCCTTCATTTTTGGATGGATCAGCACTGCGGCTGTCTTTGTCGTTTTGTCCGAATTGGTTTCTATGTCTGTCGCCGATCTCGACTATATTTGATCTCGCGCTGACCATGCAATAGGGCGCCCACCTCGGGAGGTCAATATCACTGGGCGGCCATGCTGGCCCCGCGAAGTTCCCACAAATTTCTCAGTTATATCGCTGGTATGTCACACTACCAGTATACAATTCGATTCCAGATATTGACACTTTCTAGGCTGGCTGGCGGTCTGTGGCTGGCAATGTGCTTTTGCTTCATGTGCATTCTTGACGGGCACAATGATTCAAGGCGCCGCAAAATTGGGAAACACAAATTATAGCCTCCTACCGTGGCAAGGAACTTTGATTGTCTGGCTAGCCCTGCTTTTTGCTTTGACCATCAACCTTGCGGGCGGCAAGCTCTTGCCTCGCGCGGAAGCCATTATCCTTGTGGTTCATGTCCTCGGATTCTTTGGCATCGTCATTCCTTTGGTCTATATGGCCGACCATACAAGCAAAGAGTTTGTCTTTTTAGAATTCCAGAACCACGGCAAATGGGCCACCCAGGGCTTGTCATGGTTTGTCGGTATGACCAACTGTGCTTTTGCCTTTGGTGGTGGTGATGCGGCTGTACATGTAAGTTCTACCTGTCTGACCTCGCTAGACCATCCCTAATGAGCTATCAGATGTCGGAAGAAGTGGCAAACGCATCGCGTGTCATTCCCCGTGCGATGATGTTGACTGTTACGATTAACGGCTGTCTCGGCTTTGGCATGATTGTCGCCGTGCTCTTCTGCGTGGGTGATCTGGAGAAGGCGCTGGCGTCGCCTACCGGATATCCCTATATGGAAATGTTCCTCCAAGCCACTAATTCTCGCCCGGGGTCTTTGGCGATGACTTCGATCATGTTGATCATTTACACTTGCTCCTTGATGGGTCTCTTGGCCGCTGCTTCTCGTCAATTCTGGTCGTTTTCACGAGATCGTGGTGTGCCTGGGTGGCAATGGTGGAGCCAGGTAAGATCAAACAAAAACTACAAGATTCCGGATTCTAATATCTATTGTTCAGGTTTCTCCCACCCGTCAGGTTCCTACTCAAGCTATTGTTCTCTCGGTCGTCATCAGCACCCTGCTCGCTCTCATCAACATCGGCTCCTCTGTTGCCCTGAGCAACATTCTGTCTATGGCAGTTACCGGAGTGTACAGCTCGTACCTCCTAGTCGCGATCCTCCTGTTGATCCGTCGGATAAAGGGCGAGGTCTCATATAATAATGACCGTGACGACGACGTTGTCAACGTCCCAGGTGCCAAGCTGGTCTGGGGGCCATTCCACTGCCCCGGCATCTGGGGTATTCTGGTCAACGCCTACGCAGTGATTTACCTCATTATCGTGGTCTTCTTCAGCGTTTGGCCCTCGAAGATGAACCCAAAGTACGACGAGATGAAGTACTCCGTCGTGGGCACTGGAGGTGTCGTGGTTCTGTCTGTGATATATTATGTCGTATATGCCCGCCGCATCTACTCGGGTCCTGTGGTTGAGGCCTCTTACTAAAATACGGAACGCAGTTGAGAATGGGTTTCCAAATGCTGGCCTGGGCTCAGAACTCACTTGCTTGTTCCGAATGTTGTCTAATTCCATGTGAATACTATTTAACTGTGATATTGTTGACCCTGCATACCAATCACGACAACCAGTATAATAAAGTAAAGAGTAACTAGAATATACTCCGTTCTCCAGTCATACATCAACCAATGAAATGTTGCGATGGTCCATTACGTCAGCAAGCACGCGTTGCTTGCCCGATCTCGCTTTGCGATTATCAGCTCAGATCGATTTTTTGCGAAACTAGAATGCGGCGAAGCTATGAGGTACGGCTTTCAATTGATTACGCGCTTTAAAACTAATCCATGTTCAGAATGCCCTGAGGCTCCTTTACACCCGCAGGCGGAAAGCCCGCCCAAAGACCGCCCCGTCTCCCCCGATATCGCAACCTCCTACGGCTTCAAGCGCGGACACAACGTTGAAGGGTGTGCCTAGCTTGGTTGGAATGAAAGAATGGCTACAAGCACTGGGGCATTCGGTACAGACACAAACCCTTGTCGCTTGGTTCCCGTCGTTCTGACAAATGCAGGAAACCGACGTCGACAATCTGAATATAATCCATGTCGCCGGGACAAAAGGAAAAGGAAGTACCTGCGTTTTCACCCGGTCATTTCTACGCGCGCACGGTTCGAGAACGGGATTCCCCCGACGAATTGGACTATACACGTCCCCTGATCTGCAATGCATTCGAGAAAGAATACAAATCGATGATCGACCAATCACGGAAGACGTCTTTGCGCGATACTTTTTCGAAGTGTGGGATATCCTCATGGCCCCGGATTCGGTGAAACACGCAGAAATAACAAGGCAACCCCGGTATTTGCAGCTGTTATTACTGCTGGCTTTTCACACGTTCATTCGGGAAGGTGTTGATGCGGCGATCTTCGAAACACATCATGGCGGAGAGTATGACGCGACGAATGTGGTCCGGAAGCCCGTTGTAACTGGAATTACGTCTCTCGGAATGGACCATGTCGAACAACTGGGTCCTACGATTGAGGACATCGCTTGGCACAAGGCGGGAATCTTCAAATCCGGGTCGCCTGCGTTTTCGGCTATTCAAGAGGCTGGTCCTACTGAAGTCCTCCGGAGACGTGCGGCTGAGAAGAATACCGAGGTGACATTTGTTCCGCCTTCGACAACCCTGCCTGCGAATCGAAGGGTGCTTAGTGCACCGGTGCAACGGTTAAATTGTTCTTTGGCTCTTCAGATTGCTTCGAAATTTCTCCAGTCGCGAAATTCAGAGTATACACTGAATGCTGATGATATAACCCGAGGCGTTGAGAATTTCTCGTGGATTGGAAGATTCGAGGTTTTAGACCGTGGCAATTCGCAGTGGTATCTGGATGGTGCGCATAACCCGCTAAGTCTTGAGCAATCTGCCGAGTGGTTCTCGAGTAATATCAGTGCTGCGAATGTGCCAAAGTGAGTTGTACCCTTGAGATCCCTTTTCATTTACTAACCTTGTCTTTAGATGCCGTGTCCTCATTTTCAGCCACTTCTCCGAAGAACGCGATGGCATAACTCTTCTGAAATCCTTAGCCCATGCGCTTTCAGCGCACAATGTGCAGCCTGATCATGTTATATTTACTACTTATGACGAGAGAGAAGATGGAACCACAAGGATAGGTAAGTGCAGCATAATCGATGAACTTTACCGAGCTAATTGCTCGCCAGACAAAACCCTTAAAAAGCCTGAAACGCCTTTCCCGGACCTCTGCTCTGTGTATTCATCCCTTTGGACAGAAATGCAACCTGGTGCCTCGGTCTCAACTGCTTCGACAATTGAGGGTGCCTTGAAGCTTGCAGAGCAGATA
The DNA here is from genome assembly GCA_037042135.1 of Penicillium sp. PG113-03A. Classification (NCBI taxonomy): domain Eukaryota; kingdom Fungi; phylum Ascomycota; class Eurotiomycetes; order Eurotiales; family Aspergillaceae; genus Penicillium; species Penicillium sp. PG113-03A. Next base: position 25,914 of record JAXQJW010000162.1, read on the forward strand.
AGTGATCAACGGGGCGGCATGCATGCTTTTGTTACTGGTAGCTTGCATTTAGTTGGCGGTGCGCTCAACCTATTGCGGCCTTGAATTCTATCTCAATTCTGCCTTTTTGGCTTGATAGGTTTACTTTCATCGCCCAGCTCAGGCCTTGTGAGTATCAGTTTAGATAGATGCATTTGTTCTCTTGGGCAATTCACAGCTGGTGGAATTGATTGAATGTCAACTTCGAGGTTGCGTGGATGTTTTCCTCAAAGAGATGAAAAGTCAGGATATTATGGCCATACCTAACAGCTTCCATAGCACATGAACAAGTTCCTTCTCGATGCTCATACAATAGCTCAACCTGTGTTTGAATTTGATACTGCTCTATGCTCGACGAGGACAGTTTCAGATTAATCCAAACTTAGCATACATCATTCTATAACTCTTCAGTGATAGTATACATTTCAAAAAATTCATCACTCATCAGCAATATACGTAAGCATTTGAACCTTTGCTTCCGTCTCATCAGCCCAAGTCTCTATCTTAGGGATATTCCTGCTCCCACGCTCAAAGCTTCCGAGAACCAACGCAGCCGAGCCTTTACCATTTGGCGTACCCAGCAAAGCTTGAAATTCCGGTTCTCCATGCTCCCATTCCCGCGGTTCATAATCAGGCCAGTCCAGACATTTGCCGGGGTAAAGGTCCTCTTCGATAAAGTCCATAGCAATGGGATTCACCACATCAATCTGGAAAATGTATTTCAACTTCTCCGATTGGTACTTGGTATAAACCGCCATAGCAATCTCAGACCACGAAGTTCCCTTAACACGGGAACTTGACAAAGCAAAGATCACACCTGGTCCGACCTGGAATTCATAGCTGTTGGTCACAGTCTCTCCGTCTTCCTCCAAGTCTTGTTCAATCGTCACTTTCGTGTATATCTTCGTGTTCGGGACCAGTTTCGACGCCTCTTTCCACACTTTCCCTGGGAGAGAGTATTTGGGTGCATTTTCGGGATCAGGAGTCCCTTTATCTTTCGATGTTGGGCTGCCGTCTTCTACTTTCCACCCGTCATCTAGTAGTGTTTTCACGGTGACTTTGGATGGTTTCACTTTGCTCGATGTGTCACCAGGGTTATCAAGCCAATGTTCCCATTGTGCTCCGTCTTCTTGTAGTTTGCCCCATTTGAATTCTTGCTTGGGGGCCGGGTTGGGCTTTGGTTTCCGGGTGCGAGGTTCGAGGACATCGTGAGATTGGTTTGCATAGTTGTCGAGCTCGTTTTCATCGAGAGGGTGCGCTGAGGTTGCGGAGTCACTGGGGTGTGGTATTCGAATTGGGCTGGCTTGAACGAGAGTGCCCACAAGGAGTGCGAAGTAGAAGAAAAGAGTTCCCAGATTCATGATGGCTTAACAAGACGGAGTGGGAAAGCTTCCCTATCTACCAACTCTGGACTGGAAAGACCTTCCACAGAATTTGTAGCAAGCTAATTAAGAAAAGAGGCAAGTTTACTTCGGTGTCCTATTTTAAGAGTCCATCTTGCTACCAACGAACTCTAATCTGTCATAACGAGTCACTGGGTATATCTACCTACAGGGGTTCCTTGGTTAGTTTAACAGCTCTTACAGACCCACTTTACCCATACATTCTCTACCCGTTTTTTCTTGTTAATTAGTATGAGGCGCTCTTTTGTTAGCGCCTTACCTCTGCTATGTTGCCTGGCATAGACGTAGCAAAGAATTTAGTATACCTACTTCCCCGCGTCCACTATTCGAAGTTGTGGAAAACACCAAGTATTCTAGGTATGCCGACTACGAAGTACGCTCTGCAGAATTGTTCAAGTGGATCTGTTGGGATGTTTGGGGCTGGTCTGGCCCCGGGGTCCCATGTCCCAAAATCATACAAAACATACTGCCGTTCAAAACCTGCTTGCATTTCAGCTTCAGAGCGCTAGTGTCAGCTCTTTGGTCAAGCTATAAGCTACTAGCAAACAAATAAGTGGCACGATAGATTTTTGATAGATAGAAAGAGAACTAGGTTATTTCAAGGCGTCTATTAATATCAACACACTTTGACGGGGTGGGGGGCCAGGGGCCGAGGGCCAAACACCAATGTTATTGTGTACCACATACGCGTGCAATCCTCTTTAAGGGAGGGGAACTGCCAGTCTAGAAAGACTGCCCTAGAAATGAGAGCTACGTTGGTTATCATTTCTTCTGGCGGTAAAGCTACTGCCCATGTTTTGGGTTGATCTTGAGTTTTCTCTCTTTCGATCTACAACCGCCCCACTGATCTCCCTGCTGATCTACTTCTAATCTGTTTCCAAGGTTTCCCATTTCTTGGTGCAAACTGGTTAGATATATAGAACGTGGCTATTACTAGATCGGGACATTGGATCACTCCATATAGGATGCTTGAAATGGAATGAAATGGGACTACATTGGAAGTTGATGACACACGAGGAATCCCAAAGATAATATTTCTTTTTATTTCTTTCACCAATTTTCTTTTTGTTTCACTAGTTCCAAGGTTAGAGCAATAATGAATATTCAGGCTGACTGGATAATTTAGAAACTTTGACCATCTTGATAGACAGTAAACAAGCTCAAACTGCAAGCTTGGCGGATGACATGATTCCATGGTACAGAATCTAAACTTTACAATGGCTGCTTGTAATAGTTATAGAACATTACGTTCACAGATACTAGGTAGACTATAGATCTTGTTTTGTCAGGAGAGAGACATACATAGAACTTATTCCTTCGAATGGCTGTCAATGTAACATTAATCCATGATTCGTATTCGTAGCCTGAAAAGGCCAAGATTAAATGCTTGAAAGCCCACAACACCATACATGCAGGTGTTGTGAATTATCATCGACGTGCTCAATAGAGTTTTCCGTCTAGCTTGAAAGTCTATCGTGTACTACAGCAAATATGCCGATGCAATCAAACTCAAAACGATCCACCCAAATCCAATACTCTCCTTGTTTCCTGATCCAGTGTATATTGGCGAGGTACTTGGGCTTGGGCTCGAGCTGAACGATGACGACGTAGCAGGAACGCCACCTTGAGCAGACGAACTCGCATATGTTGGGGTTGGCATAACCTCAGGTGAAGTCATTTCCGAAGAGCTTTCGGATGACGAAGCAGTTTCCGGAGGCGATGAGCTAGAAGGGGTCTCGGGCGTGACTGACTCGGTAGCTACGACGGTGGTGGAGTCCGTAGCAGGAACAGGGACGGGCATAGTCTGCGTCTCTGCGGGTGGCGATTGAGCAGTAGTAGGCTCTGGGACGAGACCTCCAGTAACTGGGGCCACGGCGTAGGGAGGATCAAACAGACCAAAGTTACCACAGGCATTGCATGGTGAGGCCCAGGACTTGACGGGCACCGGGGCCGCAAGAATAGGGTCGCAGTGTCCATTGGGTGCCGCGGTTGCAATCGCCGAAGCAGCTCTCGTCTGCGGGCAGTTCGTGCCCAGGTCATTTAGTGTGAGTTGCTGTGTAACTGAGTTGGATGGAACGATAGTTGACACCTGCTCCAGGTCCAGTGGGAATACCACACTGGTGCCTGATGGTCCAGCGCGACCAGCCGTGTTATAGCCATACAACGTGTCGACAACCATGTACACAGAAGGTGAAGTACTGTGGATAACAAGGTTAGTTGTGAAATGGGGGAATTGTGCGAGAGACGAGGAAGTGGTTTACTCACAAGGTATAGTCAAGGTGCGAGTTGACATAGGTGGATGGGTAATCGTACGGCTGGTCTGTAGGCCAGTAGAACAGATTTACCGTTCCGGCAGACCTATGAACAGTCAGAGCCTCGCCACAGCTGTAAATAGGGGATGAAAATGGAAAACTTACATGCTGCATGTTGTCGGACAAGGGTTGGGAGGACTCGGGGCTGCCGTGATAGTCGTCGGCACATAGCTAACGGTAGGAACGGTGCTAACAGTGGGGACCGTGCTAACAGTAGAGACCGTGCTGACAGTCGGAACGGTGCTAACAGTAAGAGCCGTGCTAACAGTAGAGACCGTGCTAACAGTAGGAACGGTGCTGACAGTAAGAGCCGTACTAATAGTAGGAACCGTGCTGGGAGTAGGAACCGTGCTGACAGTAAGAACCGTACTAATAGTAGGAACCGTACTGATCAAGACCGTTGAAAAGGTTGACACGACAGTGGAGAGCGAGTAGACAGTTGAAATGGTTTTTTGTGGGGGTGCTTGAACAGTCACAGTCGTCGCGATTGTCCTATTTTGATATTCCACACTTGGTGTATAAGAAGGAATTGTCTCGACAGGAGGCGTAACGGTGCTGATTGTGGTGTCGACTGTGGTGTCGACCGTGATGTCGCTATACCATATGGTAGAGTCCGTTGACGAGTCTGTTGGCTCGGAGCTGCAAATTGTAGTACTGTAGCTTGATGGATAGTAGAATGAAGAATGTAACGAAGACGTAGCTGCGCGACATTAGCTGTATACTTCAGGAGGACTCGTCGCGTCGACGACGTACCAGAACTGCTGTGTGTCGCTACTCTAGCAATTAGAAAAGCAAACACTGTCCATTGATAAAGGGACAGCATGATTGCAGCTTCACCAATTTAGTCTTTGTAAAGTGAAAAGCTTGCAAATGCAGGGTGAATATGGTTAAATATTATGCGATCAACACAAAACATAGCTGAGCAAGCGAGTAATATAAATTCCACGTGCAATGGATAGATCAAGGAACAGCGCGATCGAAAACTTCCTCGGAAATTTCATGGCAACAGGGATCATCTCGCATTCGATGCGGTGTCGCCTCTTGATGTGGTCATCGTTGTGATGCCGAGCGGCGTATTAACCCAAACCGGTAGTGACAGGCAAACAGCTATCCAGGGACAGTAATGATCGGAAGCATTTATGCTGTCCATGTCATTTAGATCTGCACCCACTTCAAAATTGGTTCCCTGGTTGCAAGGTGGAGCAGGTTTTAACCAGCTTTCATCCTGTTTTGCCTCTTCGTGCGGGGTCCGCTGTGGCCGTTGCCCCTGACGAAATGCCAATAGCAGAAGCAAATGAGATCGGTCGGAAATTTGAACATGCTAGAATGATGTGGCTGAGCGTAATCGTTTTTCTTTTGGGCATAACGTCAAAAACCTACAGGTCCAGCTCGTGGGATCAGCCACGAAGTAATCGTGATTGTTGTTCGAGCTGCACCGACTCGGTTCTGATGGCATTTGAAGCTCGTCAAGATGCTTTCAGCTCCATCTACATTTATACTCGTGCCAATAATTGCTTGGGTGCTACAATGGAGCGCATCTTCACTGGCGGAAGAGTCGCCCTCGCCTCTTGTGGTGTCTCCTAGTCAATATTTGTATCTCTCAACATCTTGGAATTGATCATATGTGTGCTGATTGCTGGTGTAGCGAAGGAAATGACGGACCATGGAGTACTTTCTTTCTTCAAGTTGGGACACCGGAACAATCTGTTCGAGTGCTTGTCTCGACAGCATCTCCTGAATCAATGGTGGTGTTGTCCGATCTTGGTTGTTCTAAATCGGTGTTTACTACAGTTCCGTCCGACTGCGCAGTCTCTAGAGGGACTTTATTCAGCCCCAATCGCTCTTCTACCTGGGAAGATCTGGGTCTTTATGATATTAATCAAAATGGAGTTGGTCTCGAGGCCAACCTGGGATACTCCCAACGTGCACAATTCGCTACAGACACTCTGGGCGTTGGTCTGACTGGGCCAAGATTGGAAAAACAAGTGGTCGCTGGCATTGCGACTGCAGAGCCTTTCTATCTGTAAGAGTTGTGACATATTATATTGTTCCTGGCTGACTTGACACACGCATAGTGGAATCTTCGGCCTGAATCCCCAACCTGTCAATTTCACCTCAATTGGAAACTTCTCATCGCCTTCATTTATCACGTCCCTCAAAGAGCAGAAAAGAATTCCCAGTCTGAGCTGGAGCTATACCGCTGGCGCGAAATACCGTATGTTATTCCGGAAACTACCAAGAGTGCTTCGTTAACTTCTTCTGTTTCCATTCTAGGACTGAAACAAGTGTACGGCCAGCTCATCTTCGGCGGCTATGACGCATCCCGTTCAAAACCCAATTCGGTGTCTTTCACCATGGCAGACGATCTCACGCGCGACCTTGTCGTATATCTCCAATCAATCACTTATAGCGGGTCCACGTCGCAAGTCTTGCTTACAGATCCCGTTTCAATCTTCATCGATTCGACGGATCCCAATCTCTGGTTACCCAGCAAAGTCTGCGACGCTTTTGAGGAAGCGTTTGGTCTTACATTTGATTCAGAGAGTGGTCTATATTTGGTGAATGACACTCAAAATACCGTATTGCTCAACACAGATGCACAAGTGACTTTTCGCTTATCCGATGTGTCTTCCAATGGAGATGCCGTGACAATCACCCTTCCATATGAGGCTTTCTCGTTGACGGCAAAAGCCCCGCTGGTGAATAACACCAGCTACTATTTTCCCCTGAAACGCGCCGCCAACTCTACGCAGTATACCTTGGGACGGACATTTTTGCAGGAAGCGTAAGTCAAATGTGTCGATCTCTGGTCGTATACTAACCTATCGTGTTAGCTACCTCTCAGCCGATTATGAGCGTAACATATTCAATGTGTCAGCTTGCACATGGGATGAAGGTGCCGAGGAAAACATCGTCACAATCGTTTCGAAAGACTCTCCCCAATGCGCAGGAAGTGAATGCTCTTCTAGCTCTGGCGACTCAAAAGGTTCCTCTGCTCTAAGCAATGGCGCGGTAGCTGGTATCTCTGTCGGGGCAGTAGTAGGAGCACTCATTCTCGCAGCCATCATTTTCTTCTGCATCCGTCGTCAACGCCAGAAGATTGCAAACAAAGCTACTCCACCTGAGACGGAGGCATCTGTTCTCACGGGCCCGGTACACAATGCGCCTCCGGTGAACCCATCCAGTTCCAGTGAGTCCCCGGCTGGTGGAAGGTTCTGGTCTCCGGACGCGGTACTTGGTGGCGTCAGCAGTAGCAACAACGGAGAGAGCAGCGGCAGTGCTACTCATGTACAAAGTGTCAGCGAGCATGGGATGGAGTTGGATGGGCATGGTACGCAGATTAAGCCGGTTTATCATGAACTTCCGGATAGTCAAGTTGGGAGGGAGAGGCCAGACTCTACGCAAGCATAATTATTCCCGCTTGCAAGTGTTCGGAATTTATTTTCAGATACATCATGTAGGAATAGCTTAGTGTGCCTGAGTACTCGGGTTGACGAGATTACATGACCTATTTCAAAAAGTATGAGGATGCAATGTAATGATATATTTAAGAAAAATGATGTCAGAGACATTGTGTTCACATTCAGCATACATTTCAATTTCTAGAAAGTCAAAGGCTTAGGTATTCTACTTTGCATAGCATATGATCACTAGCAGTTTCGCACTACGGAAATAACCTTGGAATGTCCAACTTCGAATGTTGAGCATGGATATCCCCAACTATCGTGATACAATCCAAGCCACAAGCGACACTTAGTGGGTCCTGCCAAGAATCGTGGTGATGCTCGTATTGGACTTGGCATTGTAGCCGCAACAACAGCCACCTTGCACCATTCAATCGATACCAACACCTTTCGCCTCTGTCCCACATCGCAAAATGATACTCAATCCTGAAGATCTAGGCGATAAACGACAGAGGAAGACATTCTACCACCGAGTGTCAGCTCTTATGACCACATTGCTGGCCGCCGCCATTTTCAGGGCGCATTATTTCTTTCCCCAGTCATTTCCAGTACGATAATACAGTCAGCCTTCACGAAAGAAAGGAAGAATTAGCTCACATTCCCTAGTTTTATATCATAGCCCTGTGGTCCTTTGTGGATGGAGCTTTGCGGCTCAATGGGCGCTACACCCATTTAATAATCAGCGTCGCTTGTGATCTTGCGTCTATTGGATGCATTCTATTCCACGCTCCACTTTTGGCTATTGACTGGTTATTAGAAGGGAATGGGTATTCTCTTCTGGCTTCTCTTCTCCTGGTCGCTGCTTTGTAAAGCCCCTTTTCCCCTGAGCTCGGATCAGATAGACCGAACTAACGCCGATGTGCTAGATATGTCCATGGCAGGTTATGTGTCGGTGCCGCGGCGCAATTTGCAAGGAATCCTCGAATCTTTGGTAAAAGGAATGATCGGTCTGCCAAGCTTCCAGTCTAGAATCGTTGCTGTTAGCATGTTCATATAGCGGTGACGTCATCGAATACATATTTTTTCTAAAATTAAGACGAACGGGCGGAAAAGGTATCCAGCGCGAGACGAGCTAGATTTGTGGGTAGACCATCACCACGTACTCGAAGATGGGAAATAAAAGTAAATTCTGCATCTCATGGTGTTCCAAGGTTTTCCGAATATTAATAGACCAACGACATGGTGTATTGTTGAAGAGGATGGAACAAAGCATCGCAATATTCAATTCAAATTCGAGATATATGTTCATTGTGGATGCTAAAGCGCTAATGACAAGCTATTTACTGGTGTCTATTGAACGAGAAAATGCACTTTTCAATCACATCTTGCCTAAATCTTACAGACCTTTTCTTCGAGACCATGCAGCTCAGCCCATGGATTCGGCTAAACTTCCTTGTCAGTTAGCAACAGTCTGATATGCACACTCCGTAAGTGATCGTATTCCCTGTGCACATCCAAATATTCTGACAAATATACATCGTCCGGAGTAGAAACATTTCAAATGCCGATCCCAAGCCATTACCTGAGCTCATATTTGTGCCAGTGTTCAAATGCCGGCGCAAGATCTCAGCCACTTTAGAGGTAGGGTAAAACATGAAACAAGGCAACCAGGCTTTACAATAGCTAGACCACCTGATTGAGTTCTATATTGTAGTTGATGAAGTCCTTCTCGAACGAGAACACGACCAGTCAGGTGGCTTGCAATGATAAAAGGGAACAGTCTTGTGTGCCAATGTCATCTTGCATTTTTTGCTAATTTTTGCTAGACGTAATAACAAGAGAGCTTCAAGAATTGTGTAGAGGGCATCCAGCAATGCACAACCAGATTACAAACACAAAATAGGAGCCATCGTTTCAGAGTTGAACTTGCTTTTCGGGATCTATCCATTCACTGAGCCAAGATCCCACCTCCCGATAGTTTGGGTTTTGGTACGTAAGGCACAAGGTACACTGGGTCTACGGAGTAAGCGACGAACCTTATGTCTCTTTGTGGGTATAGTGCGACCGGTGCTGATCTGTGGATAGCTCAGTTCCTTGCCGAGCTGGTAAAGAGAGCTAGCCCAAAATCGATCAGCCGCTCATGAACTTGCTCAAAGAGTTGGAAATTGCCAGGGCTGAGTTACAGCGCAGCGGTTCCATAGCAACGAACCAATGACTCTTCTCATCAACCCGCCTTGCAGGCTTACAAAGCCGCTCGGCTTCCCCTTTTCTACCGAGAACCTATCACATCGTCACAGGCAAACTTGCCAAAAGGATCGCTGCCAAGCAATAGTTTATAATAGTTCGCAGGGTTCCTTCTTAGAACGGTATAGATCGACAGAGCTGAACATCCCTTGGGAACGACAAAGGTCCATCTTCCAATCATAACACGCACTTTGGTGGAAAAAAGGGAAAAAGAAAACATTAGTATCCAATCATACTCCGCTGGTTATGAAGTGAGATTAGTTCCAGCAAGTTTCTGGACCGCGTCGCTGTCGAAACGGTTTTCGGGCCGGCGGAGTGAAGAACCCGTAGGACGAAGTAGATGCACGGGCAAAGCCAAATACAGAAAAGGCAGCTCGCTGTCCTTGGCTGTCGATGGATAATCGACCGTTGTGTCTAATTTCGGGTGTGATTCCGCGTGTGGAAGTCATTTTCCCCATCTCCTGTCTGTGGGTAAGCCCTTCAGCCAAGAAGCCACACGGCGCTATCCGTCGCAGACCAACAGTTTCAGTTTTGGTCTTTCAGTCGTGGTCTGTGAAGAGCGCAAATTTACGACGGCTGGAAACTTCATCCATTTGCTCTGCCTGGAAGAGTCTTCAACTCGCGGGAGGAAATCTCGTCTGATCTATAGTATCAAAAAGATCAAAATAGACTCAGGCATGCATAATTATTCATAGTGGTCAAGAGACAAATGGTCTGGACAGGCTGGAAGAGTTTGCAGCTGAACATAACACCGTCAGCACTGCCTCCTGTCGGATCCGCAACCGCCATAAGAGGCTTGTCGCATCGTGCCTGTTGCCTTTTTCATTGTTCATTTTTCCTTTTCTTTTTTAAAGTTTGAGCCCCTGCATCAGTGGAGTCACCTCCAATCAACCACGTTGACTCCACTGCCGATGTTTCACCATTGCGAAGGTTCTTCTTTCGTCGTCCGAGCCCACGCGAGACTCGGATGTTTCACTTGCTTTTGCTTTTGATGCCGGGTCAAATTTCCTATGATTCCATTTGCAATTCTATTTTCAGGTGGTAGGTAGCGAAATAGTTGAATCCCGACTCTCGCTATGGCAGTCCATTATGCCAGCACAGATGATGAAACAAACCGTGGATCTCCCAGGCACGCTCATTTAACATTTATACACTTAGCCTTTATCGTGTCACCCGACAGCCTGGTTTTGGCCCCGGTTCCATGCAGGCCGGAAACCAATCACATCGGCCGATTCGCCTGTTTCGTCCCATCCAGCGGGTATGTGCCCGTCGCTCCGGGTAGTTCGGGGTAGTCTCAGAAATCCAGACCCGAGAATATGGATCATGCGGACAACTCCGCTGCAGCCTCTGCGGATCTTATAAGCGTAATTGTGTCACAGGCCCCTAGGCGGGTGGAGCTGACCATGAGCTCGCTTGTATCTCGAATTTCGGCCGTGGTGTGTTCAAATGAGTATATATAGAGCGGCAATTCATCTTGTGCTCTTTCCAGCAGCATTCGTTACGTTTTCAGAGTTTAGTCGGTCATTTTACCAAGTCGGACTATCTGTGTCCCGAAGATCATTTCTGCTTCTGACTTTCGAGTCGAGTACATCACTTGAAGGTCCAAAATGTCTATTCCAGAGCAGTCATCTACAAGGTAAATACAGAAAGACTACACAGACTACAAAAAAGCTAATGGTTTAGTCGCAATGGCACCACCTCCAACTCTCTCAGCCAAAATAATGTCAATCAAATTGGCACATCAAGTACCAGCACCGTCGACCGTTTTGCCCGTGCTCCAGCGGCAGATGGACCATATTATGCCGGGGCACGAATACAAGGAAGGCCGGCTCATCTATCCGGGCTGTCCAATCAAGTCAATTCTGCGGATCAAACGATGAGAAGGGCGAATTAAAAAATAGAATATAGATACCCAAGAGATGTGGAAGACAGGCTGTTTTGTTAGAATGTACTGCGAAGAGTACGTTGCGTTTATGTTTACTTTATGTTATCCTTTCTACTTGATCATTTCCAAACGAAGGAAGCATCATGATACATGTATGATTACTATATTACCCTGAAATTCAACAAGGCACGTTGCTGCGGTCCAGTCAAGTCTGCAGCGGCTATGGGATGCTGAATCATCAGTTCTTTCGAGTCTATCCTGGGAATAGGCGGGTAAAGAGAATCAATGGGACCTCGATGAGAGAGCGCCTGGTATATGTGAGATTCTGACTATCACTTGCGCTCTCTCCAGTTGATCTTTCTCCGAACAGGTCTTTGTCAGGTCTATTGTAGAGCCATCCTCGCAGTGATTCCTTCTAAAAATGGTCCATGCCAAATAAGAAATATCAGTTCTAATCGCTATTTCTATCCCGCTCTACCTAGACACTCTATCATAGAGATATAAACACGCAAAGTATCCATGCGGAAAATATCAGTCAAGCCAGACATACCCTCATTACAGCAATTTCGAAATGTAGGCAGCCACCTCGTCATACTTGGTGCTCGGGAATTCATGTCCAGCCTCGTAGAACTTGAATATCGCGTTTCCACCCAATACAGCCGTAGCGTCCGTTACCAGTTCGTCCTTCGCAATGATCGCGTCGGTATTGCCGCAGAGAATGTGCACCTTGTCGCTGGGGAGACCCTTGTCCCCGGAGGAGATGCTGTTCTGTGCACTTAGATATTTCCCCAGACGCGCCCACGTGCCCCACTGGCGCTGACCAAGAATTGGGCCATGGCGCATGCTGGACATAAATGCGTGGACAAAGCCAGAGTGGTGGCTCACTTGCCATTTAACGGCAGACGGGATATTGACGCTGGGATACTCGCGAGATAAGACCTGAACTTCAGCAGCACCTTGAGACGGTAGCTCCTCAGTAAGTGCATCTGCTGCGTTGAGCTTCTCCTTGTTGATTTTGGGACGGATCAAGGGTCCGGCCTGGAGTCGACGGGCAACCAAAAAGCTAAGAAGGTTTTCAGGCATCAGGCCACGAGAATAAAGGAGGCGACTCTGAAAGCTGATCTGCGAATCTCGGATCAAGCCCGAGGGTGCCAGAAGGACTAAAGACGATAGGAGATGAGGGAAATAAGAGGCAAAGCCTGCCGCGATACCGCCGCCCAGAGAATAACCGACCAGGCAAAATTTGCCTGATTCAGCGCCGGTCCAGGAGATCGGCGACGATGTAAGGGCCAGCATGATCTGGGTCGCAAAGAGCCGATCATCCTGAGGAAGATCGGCAGGGCAGTCAGAGTAGCCCCGACCAAACCTAAAATGGGAACACCGTTAGTGATAACGTTTCCTGAGTACTGGGAATAGGCACCCACAGGTCGAACAGCATTACGCGACAGCCTCGGTCCACCAACGCATGCGCTATACCTCCCAAGGAGATGCATGGTGTGGTGATGCCATGTACCAGTAACACCTTTGGACCATCTTCTCGTCCCCATTCATAGACACGAATGGACCCGTACGGGCTGGCGACGTCACGGCCGCCCGGTAGCACATCCGTCGGCAACGGCAAGTTGCGGTTCTCATCTTCAGAAAGAGTGGATGGCAGTTTGGATCGGGGTGAAATTAAGACCGTTTCGCGGTGCTCGTCACGGGCGAAAAGCGATCGAAGGAGGAGGCCCAGAGTGAACGAGGCGCCCGTCACGGCCAAAAGGGGAATCTGGGTTCGCTGGTTGGACCAGGAGTCGGAGAGAAAATCCACGGTTTGGTGATACAATGCCATGGTTCTTCTTGACTGCCCCTGCAACAAACAAACAAATGAACAAACACTGGTTCTCCAGGTTGGAGATGAAAACGTCAGAATTACGGAGAAGCGAAACCCAAGCCGAGGCTGGGGAGATAAGATGATAAGATAAGCAACGTCATCGTCAGCAATTTGTTCGGCGGGATTATCAAGTTTGATATTTGAGCGAGAACAGTTCTTAAACTCATGGTTCACTTCGAGTGAATACGACCAGATTATTTATGCCTTCAAGCCTTGCCCTGAATCTATAGGATAATCACTTTAGGACGTACTTTGACTCGACAGCACCTGCCTGACAATGCTCTATTCCACTGGCGGCGCTGCTGGTAGTACTTGTGTCACTGGCTCTGGTAAACTGAACAATTAAAGTCAAGCTGATCTCAGTCTACGTAGTGTTTTTAAACCTGAGATTTTGAGTTAATTGTTTTACTAAATCTTCTGCAGGATGTATAGTCCCAGAGCATTGTCTACTTGCCGATGCAAACTCGGTAATTAGCACCAGAATGAGAAAAAAAATGCAACGTGAGCAATAATCAATACAGAGAAAGCGACACATTCACTATGGTTGAAAATTGAATTGAACTAAATTTCTATACTTCGAGAGTTTCGGAAGCGTTTAGAATTGTCATTCGCTGAGACGGAAGATCCTCGGCCCGCCGAAAAAAAGAAAAACGGCCAGCTCCAAAGCTGCGGAGCGAGTTCCAATTCAACGAGCCCACAAGTGTATATTTCTCGGGTCCTCCGATCTCAATTCCTGCCCTCGAACATAACTGTCAATAATTGGCATTGGGTTTCCATATCAACTACCATGTTCGACACGGTCTGTACGCTTCCGCTCTCGTCGGACCTCTTTGCGCAGGCCATCCACCCGCAGGAGCCTGTCGTGTCGGTCGGGTTATCGACAGGCCATGTGCAGACATTTCGCCTGCCATCGGAGGTGGATAGTGAGGATGACGGGGAGTCAACCTCATCTGCGCGCAATGGAAGAGGTCACATCGACACTATGTGGAGGACAAGACGACACAAGGGTAGCTGTCGGTGCTTGGGCTTTGGGACAGGCGGCGAATCGCTCTACTCGTCTGGCACGGATGGTCTGGTAAAAGTGGCCAATACCAACACAGGACAGGTGGAGAACAAGATTGCAATTCCATTCGAGAAGAACGGGTAGGCTACTATGATGCCACGGTGCGCACTGGGAGCTTGGTATAGCTGATTCTTGTCATTGTTCTACGCAGCTCTATTGATGCACCCACGGTTATCCACGCTCTTTCACCCCAGACCCTGCTGCTCGCCACTGACTCGAGCGCGCTGCACCTCTACGACTTGCGCATTCCATATTCCCGGGTCTCGGCTCGCCCCGAACAGTCGCATCATCCGCACGACGATTACATCTCCTCCCTGACTCCCCTACCAGCTTCTGATACTAGTACCTCGGGGTTCAGCAAGCAATGGGTCACAACAGGTGGGACTACATTGGCCGTGACTGATCTTCGCAGGGGCGTGTTGGTGCGCAGCGAAGACCAAGAAGAAGAATTGATCAGCTCCGCATACGTCGGCGGATTGCCCAGCAGTGGTACCAGTCGGGGCGAGAAGGTGATTGTGGGCGGGTCAAGCGGTGTCGTGACCCTCTGGGAGAAGGGCGCATGGGATGACCAGGATGAGCGGGTATATGTCTCGCGCGACGCAGATGGCGGCGAGTCCATTGAGATCATGGCAGTTGCGCCGGATGATCTTGGCTATGGCAAGCTGCTTGCGACCGGTCTGGGCAATGGAGTGGTCAAGTTTGTCCGCATTGGACCCAACAAAGTCGTTTCGGAAGTCATGCACGACGAGACAGAAGGTGTGGTTGGGCTAGGATTTGACGTCGAGGGGCGCATGGTATCCGGAGGTGGCCAGGTTGTCAAAGTTTGGCATGAGGCCGAGGGCAAAGAAGGTGCTGGGGCTGTTATCGGAGGGAAACATGGTCTCGATGATGACAGTGACGATTCAGACGACAGTGATCGAGAAGGCGGGAAACAGGACAAAACCCGGAAGAATCGGAAGAAGGTCAAGGGCAAAGACCGCAGTGGTGGCCAGCATGTCATGGCTTTCCACGACATTGACTAATGTTGCACATTATCAGATACCCACAATGCAAGCGATGGTCCATCGTTGGTCTATCAATGTCCTCAATTGTGCTATTGTAAGGCAAAGTCTGAACGATGTAGATCCGGCTGATTCATGCGGATCTAATCCGGAAGAATTCCGCGTTTGATCGATGCTCGATATCACGTAGTAGTACTGTCAATTCATTGCAGTGTATGGGATATTAAGTCAAATGTAGGCACTTTCAATTTAGTAAATAATGCCATGAGCAAATACACACCACGTCCATTGCTAGTCTTTCGGATTCGGATCCAATGTATAAGTACATATTTCCGACGACCCACATCCCCCACAATACTGCATGACGTCCATCGGATCCGAGTGGGGAGTCGGGGTTCATCGACTATAAGATCCGTTGTTTGCCCAGTTGATTCAATCCACACAATGGACTCCTTCGAATACAACCCCAACCCCGGCCGCGTCGTCTTCGGCAGCGGCACGCTCCAAAAACTCCCCGATGAGCTGGCTCGTCTACAAGTGAAAGCACCACTGGTGCTGTCTACGCCGCAGCAGATCAGCCAGGCCGAGAGCGTCAAGGACGTGCTCAAGGGCCAGGTTGCAGGAATCTTCAACCAGGCGACCATGCACACCCCAACCCATATTACCGACCAGGCGGTTGAATATGCCACGGCACAAGGCGCTGACTCGGTCATCTCGATTGGCGGCGGAAGTACGATCGGACTCGGCAAAGCGATTAGCATTCGTACCGGATTGCCGCATGTCTGCATTCCCACGACATATGCTGGTAGTGAGATGACGCCGATTCTGGGCGAGACTGCGGATGGACTGAAGAAGACGCGCTCGGATCCGAAGATCTTGCCTGGCACTGTGATCTACGATGTAGACTTGACTATGACGTTGCCTGCAGCCATGAGTGCCACTAGTGGTGTGAATGCAATTGCGCATGCCGGTAAGATTCTCTGATAAAGTCGAAAGACAACTCGGTGCTAATTGATTGTTCCAGTCGAGGCACTGTACGCCCGCAACAACAACCCCATTATCAACATGATGGCTATTGAAGGAGTTCGGGCTCTCGCCTCGGCACTGCCCGAAATCGTCGAATCTCCATCGTCTCCATCCGCTCGATCGAAGGCTTTATACGGTGCCTGGCTGTGTGGGGCCTGCTTGGGTAGTGTCGGGATGTCTATTCACCACAAGCTGTGCCACACTCTGGGAGGCAGCTTCAATCTCCCCCATGCAGAAACTCATACTGCTGTGCTCCCCCATGCAATCTCATATAATGCACCGCATATTCCGGAAACCATGACAAAACTCGCAGACGCTCTGCCGGATAGCAAGGGTGATGCGATCCACGGTCTGAATGTCCTTCTGGCGAAACTGAAGGTGAAGCGTGGATTGAAGGATTTTGGCATGAAGGAGGAAGATGTTGACAAGGCTGCTGATATTGCTGTCTCCAATCCGTACTGGAATCCGCGTGCGATTGAACGCACGCCGATCCGCGAATTGATCCGCCGCGTGTGGGCAGGGGAACCGGCTGAGGCGAACCTGTAAATGGGACAGATAGATATATTAAACGCGATCAATGGGAATATGAACTATTTGGTAAAATATGATAACTATCTACGTGCACGAAAACATAGTTTGTCACGACCAATCGGCCGTCCCGCAATTCTTGTTATCGGCGGCGGGGGAAGTGGGGGATGCATTTTTCTCCAAATTTTTTTATCTCCCACTACTCCGTACACTTGACTGACTCCCGCCATTCCCCTTCCTCGGTATAATAACAATGGCGTCTGAAATGGAGGCAGCGCCCGTGCTGTCGACTCCCGATACTCGCATTCTCGAAGAGACTCAACCTGTCGCTACAAACGAAGCACAACCACTTTCCGATGCCGAACTGTCCATCACCTATGATATCGAGCGCACCCTCCAGGAGATTCGCCAGGCGCGCTATAAGCGCATCGCCCTTCAATTCCCCGATGAGATGCTCCCAGACGCTCCTCGAGTATTCCAATTACTCAGTCGCGGATTGAACTCGGAGGAAGTCGCTCAGGCTAATGGCGCCCAATCCGGACGATGCAATGGCGGTGCTGCGAATGGAGAGGACGTCACCCAGTCCGTGTCACGGCTGTCAGTGGAGGAAAAGGGAGAAAAATGGTCCCCTCGACTATACATTCTGGGAGATACTTCATATGGAACCTGCTGTGTTGATGAGGTGGCAGCGGAGCATGTCGATGCCGACGTCGTGGTGCATTATGGAAGGTCTTGTCTATCACCCTCAGCCCGTTTGCCGGTGATCTACGTCTTCACCCATAAACCCTTGTCGATCGATTCAGTGGTGCGGGCATTCAAATCGACCTACACAGACCCAACGTCCAAGGTGATCACTGCAGCCGATGTCACTTTCTCAGATCATGTACTACCAGTTTATACTCGTCTGGTTGAGGATGGGTACAGTAACCTATTTGCGACGGAGCTGGTCCATGAGCCCTCCTCTGCTATTCCCAACCGCACGGTTCCGTCGTCCGTCCGTGACGCACCCGAGACCCTGGCTGAATGGCAATTATTCCATATCTCGGACCCACCGACTGCGCTCCTGCTGACCCTTGCTTCGCGCGTTGCCGCCATCCATATCTACCCCACGGATCAACCGAGCGACAAAGATGTCAAACCGCTGCCTGCATCGACTGCCGCAGCGTTGCGCCGCCGCTATGCCATTCTGACCTCTCTCGCGACTGTTCCCATTTGGGGCATCCTGATCAATACCCTTAGCGTGAAGAATTATCTGCACATTGTGGACCATGTGAAGGAACAGATTGCCGCGGCAGGCAAAAAAAGCTATATGTTTGTGGTGGGTAAATTGAATGCCGCCAAAGTCGCCAATTTTAGCGAAATCGGTGGCTGGGTGGTGATTGGTTGCTGGGAGAGTTCCCTGGTCGACAGCAAGGATTTCTGGAGGCCCGTCATCACCCCATTTGAATTGGGACTGGCCCTGAAAGGCGACGCAGAGCGGGTGTGGACGGGATCATGGCACAGCGATTTCCAGGCGGTCCTGGATCAACCAGATACCGAAGTAGCGGATAACGGCCAAGCCACCGCCGATGCAGACCTAGACGAAGACGATATGTCAGAGCCCGAGTCCGCACCGCCGGAGTTTGACCTGCGCACCGGACGCTACGTCTCGCATTCCCGTCCGATGCGGGATCCCGCTCCCCGCGCTTCAGCCGCTATTAATGGGACAGGTCCATCTGCAGCGAGGGCGCTGGCGCGACGGGCTAAAGGAGATTTAGCGATGATCGGAGGCGCGGTATCACCTGGGGCTGAATTCCTACGATCCCAGCGGACGTGGAAGGGGTTAGGGAGTGATTTTGATATCCGGTACGACGAGGAGGACCTATCGGATAGTACCTTGGTTAAGGAAGGGCGCAAGGGCATCGCGAAGGGGTATACTGTGGGCGAATCAGGCGAGAAGCATTGATATTACAGGCTTGTAGACATGATTACTATAGACGTGATTGGAAAGTTGTCCACGGAATAGCATCGAGATCTCCTAAACTTCACGAATTCATGATTGTTTTGTCGGACAGGATCCGGTGTAATATGGATCCAGGAGCGGAATGCAGGTTTCTCCGTACCAAGGGAGGAAGTTATATAGCTTGTTATTGTTAGTAATCCCTATAATAAAAGGAGCAAAGGGGGTTAGATATTAATTTAGACTTTTTTATATCCTTACTAGTGATCTTATTAGTAGCTAGATTCGCTAGAACAACTCGTTCCGATAGTTATAAGCCTAGTCGACGGCGATATTTAACCTCTTTAATTAATAAACGTTAATATCTACTCTTAGATCCACTATAGAACGGCTTACTAAGTATTTTTGATACCTATTTATCCTCTTTTATCCTCTTTTTCCTCCTCTCTCTATTATAGAGTTCGATCCAAAGTACTCCGCCTAGTATAGCGTTAAACTATTCGGAGCGTATAATTAGCAATAATAGCTATATAATACTATAACCCTAGCGAATAACTATAGTATCTAGGATAATATTGATCCTAATAAGGAATATATCTCTCTTCTAGAGAAACTAATACCTCTAAGCGGTATAATCCCTACTAATAATTAGGGAGTATAGCACTAGAATAACTAAATAGAGCTATTTTAGGTCCTAAGAGATAAGTAGTCAATTTAGAAGAAAGGGTTAGATAAGTTAGATTATTAGATTATAGATACTATCGATCCTATCTATTAGAGTACCCTAGACCTATTCGATATAGTTTATAGAAAGTTGATTAAACTTATATCTATATTTAGGAATTTAGTTGTTTATAAAGATAAAGTATATACCTAATATCTTTTCTAGAGTCTTACTAGTCCTAAAAAGGGAGAACCTATCCTCAATTGGCTAGATCGATAGGAAGTATACTAGAAGGAAGCAATTAGCCTAAAATATAAGATTAATAATAACTATAGTTAGCGAAATTCCTTTATAGCTTATATAAAAATCGTTAAACTAAGCTAGTAGGAAGGAATAAGAACCTATATCTCTATTAATAAAGAGAAGGTTTCTCTATATAAGATATAGGAGGGTATCCGAGCTCTCTATAATATAGATTAAAATCCAAGGGGTTAGTAGTAGTAGCTAATATCCAATAGCGCCTTTACTATATAGTAGAATCAACCTAAGGTATAATCCAATATATAAGTAGGTTAGTAAACCAATTAGCAATCGAGCTAGCAATTAGGTTAGTAAACCCTTACTAAGAGGGAGAAAGTAAAAAACCTCCTATTTAAGAAATAACCCTACCTATATACTAAGGGTAATAGTATAAATCATATACTATAGACCTACTAGGCAATCAATAAAGTATCAAAACTAGTGTATATTACTATCTATAAAGCGAAGAAGAAGGTAGTATCTAAGGCCTTCTAAGAAGATCCTCGATATAAGGAATAGGTCTATTAGAAGATCTAAAAAAAAAATATATAGTAGTAGTAGGGGTTAAATTAGTAGGGTTTAGACTAACTATTAGGATCCTAACCTCAACCTTCTATATTCTTAGTAGGGTTCTATACTATAATTCTATTAACCTAGGAGAAACCTAATATAGATTAGTGGATCCTAGACTCTAGGGTAAATATATATATTTATAAGAATAGGAATCTTTTCCTTACCTTTAAACCTAAATATATAGCGTTAGGAACTAGAGGTAGCAATATATAAGCCCTAGGGAAGGGAATAGTTATTCTAAGTAGTATCTACCCAATAACTAGTAGATAGGTTAATATCACCCTCTCGAAAACGCTATATTCTCCGATATTTCCTTTTAATCTAGTATTAACCTCTCGAATTAAACAAAAAGGGGGAGTATACAATACTAGATTACGCTATATCTTTAATCCGAACAATAACCCTCTCCTTACTATTTTACTAGATCCTAAGCTATATCTATATATATTTATATAACTAAAGAAGGATTCGGGAGGGTTTGCCCTAGTAACTAGGAAGTCAATAAAACCCCGCTATTAAGAGGGTTCGGTAGAGTTATAGTATCGCTAGTTTAGATATACTAACTATAAGGTAATTGCTAAGCTCCTAGATATTATTAAAGGAGTTATAATTCAATCCCGCTTAGTAGAGGAAACCCTAAATTATAGACCAAAGATATATAAAACTTACTACCTAATTAATACCCTATAATAGATATCTTATAGGCCTATCGGTCTATCCTTCGGCTAATATAGTAGGGTCTATTTTGACCTAATTAAGATAGATATAGGGTACAACAACTATAGGTAGATAACTCACTTCTATATAGAAGGGATCAAATTCTATTATTCGGTCTCTTATATTAACAAAAATAGCTATTAGTAGGTAGTTCGGATATTTATTGTATAGGTAGATCGGTGGTTAAACCTACCGCTCAAAGTCTTCTACTTAGACAATAAAGTATCTATTAATCTAACAACTAATCGGTTGATATCTCTCGAAGGGTTTGTAAGGACGTTTACTATAGTTAATTCGCCTAAAATAAATAGCCCTAGTAAGAGATTAGGGGGTATATTAGTAAAGAGGACCTATACTCTCCTCTTAGAGGGAAACTTACTACTTAGTCTTTAGCCTAAGGCTTAGTAAGCGGTAGTATATATTATAAACTATACGCCTATTAAGATTAATAGACGCTAGACTATTCCTTAGGACAAAGTAAGATAGTTTGCTAATAGGGTAAAACCACCTACTAATCTCGCTAATATTAAGCTATATAGCTTACTTACTTACTACTAGATTGACCGGATTCCCTAACACTAGAAGATATCTCTATATACTAAGATTAGATTTCTAGTAGGGTATATTGCTTCGAATATCTAGAAGATCTAGTTTCTATAGGCGAAATAGGGTTAATATATCTATATAGTAAGAGATATAGTATTTAACAAAATAAGGACCTACTCTCCTAAGATAAGATCTTATAAGCTAGTTAGTAAACTATTTCCTCTAAAGGAACTAGTAGTTTTACTAGATAGTTTTGCTCTAGGTTCAATCCTATAGGGAATATAGGAATTAATCGATAATAGACCTTCTATAAATTAGCGAATAAATAACTAGGAGGATAATAATAATAACTTACCTTATAAATAGGAAGATTGTCAATCTAGAGGGTTAATAGCTATTTAGGAAGTCTCTAATAAAGTCTCTAATAGTAGAGATTATTAAGAAATCTCTAATAAAGGTATTATCCTAAGCTTATCAACTCCTTAACTATTATAATTGCCGCCTACTACTATAGATTAGGGGGTAGGGAGATAGGAGGATTTTTAGACACCTATTATATCTAGTAGTCTACCTATTAAGAGGGATCTAATATTAGAGGATATATAGAAGAGAGAGGAAGGCCTAGAAGAATAGATATCCTAAGATATAGCTACTATTAATAAGGATAATATTATCTCTAGACCCCGCTCTTATAGAAAGAAGAGAGAAGAAGGATAGGTTTATCTAATATAGTAGAATAGTCTATTTAATAACCTATTAGATAATAAGATCGGTAATAAGTATCTATATACTCTATAGGTATTTTCCACTAGGATATTCTCCTCGAAGAACTCTCTATTATCTATCTACTAAGATAATCTATCTCCTCCACCAAAATATTATTAGGATATAATAAAATACCCTTACTATAAGGCGTTTCTTAAAGCGATATAGAAGGAGATCGATAGCTTAAAATCTAAGTATACCTTTAATATTATTAACTATCCTAAGGATTATAGAGTTTAGATTTTACCCCTTATATAGATATATAGCTATAAATTCGATACTAATAGTATATTGCTAAAGTACAAAGCTCGAATCTACGCTAGAGGAGATATATAAGCTATTTCTATAGGTAAAAAATATATAGCTACTCTTATAGTATAGATATCTTATATAATATTTACTCTTATAGCGATATTTAACCTTGAATTAATCTAATTAGATATAGTCAATATATTCCTTAATAGTAAGCTTAAATTAGAGGTCTATACTTCTATCCTAGATAGGTATATACTCCCTAGAAAGGCTTAGTAGCTCTATAAGGCGTTATATAGTCTTCGAATCTCTCCCCGCCTTTAGTATAAGTAGGTTGCTAGTGCCCTTTTAGACCTTAGATTAAAATAACTACCTAAGGAACCCTATATATTTATTACTACTAGTATAGTAGTCTTCTTCTATATTAACAATATCCAATTAGCTTACTAGAAAGAGTATAAAAAAATAGCCTACTAGCTTAAAGGAGAGCTTATACGATAATAGACCCTTACTAATTATAGTAAGATAGAATAGTTTCTTAGTATATAGGTGATCTATAACCACTAGGAGAAAAAGCTCTAGTTATACTAGGATAGTTATATCACTAGTATAACTACTAGATTCTACCTATCTAAGCGCCCCCTAGTAAGAACACCTAGGGTTAAAGAGCTTAAACTATATTCTAAGAGTATATTACTCTTAGATATCTACCTCTACTAGAAGAAGGTTGGATTAGTGGGTTATCCTATAATTATAACCCGTATTAATATTGCTAAGGCTATTTCTATAGTCTCGCAATTCCTACCCAATCTAGGACCTATATATTATACTATAGTAGATAGGATAATTTACTACTTATTTATAACTCGGTTTCTAGCGATCGAATACACCGCTTATTCAATCCCTAATATTTTGATATTAAGCGATATATTATATAGAGACTAATTAGGAAGGAAGAGTTTGTCTAGTTATATTTACTAGATTAGTAGAGGACCTATTAACTAGCGGGCTATTAAACAAAAAATAGTTACTATATCGACCACTAAGACCGAACTACTTATATTATCTAACGTAGATAAATCCCTATAGTAGTAGAATAGGGTATTTGCTAGTATATACCTCTCGCTAGAGAAACCAATCTCTATCCACTATAATAACCTCTAGATAGTTTAATTAATCTATTCTAATAATATATTTAATATAAAGCTCCGATATATAGATATCTATAGTCACTAGTTACGCTAGGAAGTCCGAGCTAATCGTATTAGGATTGAATAGATAAAAACCACCGATATAGTAGCTAATAGACTAACAAAATTGCTCCCTCGCTAGAAGTATAAGCAATTCGTTCGTCTACTAGGTATACAAGACGTTCAACACCTAATTACCGAGTAATTAGCGCCTAGGGTAAATTGGGATAGTTTTTGGCTAGATTGATTGAATTTTACTAGTTTGATTGATTTTTTATTGATTTTTAGCTACTATTTTGATATTAAACCGCTCACTAGGGTTATCCGCTAGCTTACCCTTACTACGCAAGCTAAGGGGGTGTGTCGGATAGGATCCGGTGTAATATAGATCCAGGAGCGGAATATAGGTTTCTCCGTACCAAGGGAGGAAGTTATGTAGCTTATTATTGTTAGTAATCCCCATAATAAAAGGAGCAAAGGGGGTTAGATATCAATTCAGACTTTTTCATATCCTCACTGGTGATCTCATTGGTAGCTGGATTCGCTGGAACAACTCGTTCCGATATGTTTGCTTCATCACATGACGTGTGTACGGGCGCATCCGACGAAGAACGAAGCTTCACACTCTTTGCCCCCCCTTTTTCTCTCGATAGCGAGGGCTCTTTTCCTTTTTCATGCCTTTATCCTATCGCAGTCCCCTCTTTTCCTCCCTCGCTTGCCCTCTGGCGTCCCGATTCGCGCCCTTGCGATCCGCTTGTCACCGTTGAATGGCCTTGCATGGTGGCTTGCTTTGAGATGTGACTGCTTGCCCATCCTGTCCATCACCAGTCCATCTTATCATGTGCTGTGCCTTTTTGTCTCGCGACAGCGCGTCACTCATCTTGACTTGAGGGTCCCTTTTCGTTAAGTCACTTCCATCTCGGCCAAGTGAAGTACTTCACCCCAACACCATGGCCGAGGTTCTTGTTGGCGCCGAGCAAGCGCCACAGCAACAGGTGGAAAGTGCTCTCCAGAACTCTGTCGTCCCCGCCGAACGACTTCTTTCGGTCTTCGAACGGGTGATCACCACCAATGCCCCCATCCTCGAGTCTCTTTTACTCCAACTCCCGACCGACTCTATCCTAAAGCTTTATCACACCTCCCACTATCTTCGCACATTCCTCCGCTCCTATCCCACAGCATGGAAGTTCCTTTCTTTTCGTCTGCTATATCCATCGGGGACTCTTCCGGTTGCCCGGATTATTGTTCCGGGCATGTCAGACCCGGAGTCCCAACGCCAGTCCCGCCCGTACGCACTAGATCAGTTGCTGATGAATGTGGTTATTCCATTCAGCGGCTGTCTTCGGAGTCTGGAACTGGACAACACGGCCGTCTCGGGTCAGATTCTCATTTCAACCGTTCTGCATGCGCGGCGGGAGACCTTGGAGCACTTGTCTGTTCGGGGGTGCAAGAATGTTTCTCTGAAGTATCACATCATTCCGTACCTAACCATGTTTGGGCTACAGTATGATGTAGATATGGAAAGGAACATCGGCACTTCTCCATCGACGAAACGACTGGCGCTCAAGAGTCTATATGCCTACCGATGCCGCCATCACCGCCGACGACCCTACCTCTCTGCCTCGCTCTTGCGTAAGGACTCGGACTCGGAACCCACGCACGAACTGGTCAACCTTTGTCATAAGCTGGGGATTTGGACGGATACCGCGTGGTGCACAACACCCGCGGGCAGGTGTTTTCGACGACGTGGATATGTTTCCATGCGTGTTCCACAAGGCTCACCTGAAGTCTGGGTGGTCTTTGATCGACTCTGGCGGTGCAAGAACTGGATCGGCCCAGTGGACTCGTCCGCAGAGCGATCGTGGGTGCGTGATGGCAAATTATGGGAAAACGGGGACACCGGGTGTTATGGTGAGGCAATCGGCACGGGCGAGGGGCCAGACGTCGGCGAGGGCAAGATGAAACCTGCTCATTTACGGCGAAGTCACACACAGTTCATCGACTCGGTGAAATGCGACAACTGTTTCGAAGACATCTCAGAGCGGTGCGAACAGTGCAGTATACTGATGCACTGCGTGGGTTGTCGGAAGACGCTGTGTGCAAGTTGTGCTTACGAGCGGCCTTATCTTCACCGCGGAACCTCATCTGCTACTTCGGCAGCAAACAACACTCGAAGTACACCCGACTCCTTGTGGTGGGCCCCCGGCGCCACCCTCTCGCCAAGCTCCATGCAAGATCCAGTATCCAATCCCATGGATAACACATTGCTTCAAGGACCTCCTCCCACAGCACACCCCGCTCTCAAGTTCCACTGGTGCTGCACGGAACCGATCTTCTCGGGAGGAGGAGGGATCAGCATTGGCACGCCTAGTCGGGATGTAGACCAAGTTCGCGCTGTTCCTCTACCGCGCGGCCAAGGCTGGGAAGATCTTGAATACACCGTGAGCGAGTGGAGCAAGACCTTTCCGAAATACGCATATGGCGATCCTGACAAACCCGACTACTCACTCGAGACGGGCCACATCGCGATGATGAAGTGGCTGCTAGGACCTCCCAACCGACAAGTCTCCCCGTGCCCGCGTAACCTGTGCCAGGATTGCTACGACTCGCCACAGTGGAAAGTGCACTGCAAGAGCTGTTCTAAGCCTCTTTGCATTGAACACGACCTCCGCGGTCTTCGTTTGCGAATCTGCGGCTACCGAGACCTTGCGTTCGAAAAGATGACCATTCAAACCCAATCTGCAGCTAGTGCGCCTTCGCCTGGTGCCTCGGGCCAGCTGCAGAGCTACGACCTTCCTTTCCGAGCACAGCGATTCGCTGACTCCACCAACAGCAGCTTCATCTATGATCCACAGGGCGATGGTCTTGCAGATGACAATGTGTCTGAACCGCCAGTCGGCGATCAATCGCTTTTCCCGCAGAACCCCGCTCGCTCATTCTCTGCCCCACCCTCCAACCATTCGGGGTCATCGTCTCCGACCTCTGTGTACTTTGAGTCCCCGTTTGAGGTGCCCCGGTGGCAGGGATGCCAATCCTTCTTCTGTCCCCAGTATCGTGCTGTCGGTGATCAACGTCAGCGGTGTCCCAGCTATCTTCGCGAATGCAAGGCCTGTGCTGTCTATGTTTGCCAAGATTGCGTCCAAGCGAATCCTCCCTGCAAGTGTTCCTACTGCGAGGAGAACTATCTATGCCCAAACTGCATGAAAGTTCGTGCCCATGACGGGATGTGTCGGCGTCGTGAAGAGGAGAAGGCACGGCGAGAGCGGAAGTGGAAGAAGGATATGCAGGTTCTGGAAGGCATCTTGGAGCTGAAGGTGGCTAATGAGTTGGCTGAATTCGCCGGCCAATTCTTTGATCTTATTGAACATGAGTCTCAGGGTACCGCTCCAACGAGTCTCGTTATCGACGCCAATGAACGTGAAGAATCGATGACTAGAAATTTCCAGCATCTGCCGTCCGACTTGACCACTGTCTTGGGATCCAACCTGCTTCAAGGATCTGCCCATGTCGACCCTGTCTACGACTCGGAATAGGAAATCCCGTCACCTCCTAAAAGCAATGATTCCAATTCGACCCACCTTTGGGATAACCCCTGTCACCCTGCACATCTTCCCTTTTTGTCTTTTCCTTTTTTTGCTCTCGGTTACTTCAGCGATCTACCATATCACGGCGCTAGCGGGGACCCTCATGATCCTTTTTCATTACTCAAAGTTCTGAAATCTTGTTATTTTATTCCCATCGCTGGGCGATCTCTTGCATCTAAGGGCAGCCTGGTTTCATACGATGGTGCGTCAACCAGGCGTTACAGCATGGCGGGGCATGTTCCCGATCCTCTCTTTGTTTCATACTCGGCCTTTCAAATCGGACCGGGCTAAAGCCGGGGCGCAACTAGTTCAACTTTTGTCCGCACTGGATCATTATTCCATGGGCTGCGCTACTACCGACCGATCTGACGATGTGGCTGGCAGTGGATGCAGGCACCAGACCAGCTTTTACGATTCTCCTTTTCCGTTTTCCTACCTGCTCTTTTCACTCATCTTTCCATCGGAGAAATCATGGTGCTTGAGTTTGAGCCAATTATTAGATGGCATATTCGCATCTTCGATGGGTCTTTTATTTGGCCATATACCATTATTTAGTGGAAATCAATCACTGTTATTTATCACTACGTCATGTCATGTCTACAGTCATAGACTATTAACTTGGCTTGTCACCACGCATTGATATAGTTCTTGGCCAAATCGATACATGCTGCCCACCGCAGAAGATAGACCCGATTGGTGGACATGGACTACTCGAGCGAGTATTTCGAGCAAGTATTTCCTCAAGTGCATGCCGTCTCAAAGATCACGATCGGATCGTGGATTCCTTTGATGATGTATGAGATGGGCTAGACCTGTCCACTAACCCAATATGGAAAGAGTCTTATTTAGACTAGCAGACTATCATCTGCATCCTAGCCTCGGGTAAATCTGATAATTTCCCCGCGCAGATTTTGTTATCCTCATCCAGGGAATGGGCTGCCGGCCTTCCTACTCCGTACGTAGTGGCGTGTCGGACGTTTATCTGTATATGTCAGTCCATCGCCTCGTGTCTGCCTATGCCGCTGCTGCCGCCGCGAGGTTATTGACTGACAGCGACGGGGCAGTGCGTTTAACCATATGTATAGAGTTTGGTTTAGGTTATTCTATATGATGGGATAACCCTGTCAGTGTTCGATCGTGAGATCGTGCATGGTGAATGAAGCAATTATAATTGGTAAGAGTTTAGTGCAGGTGCATCCTCGGTGTATCTCAACTAATGGATGAATGGTGTTTGGAGTCTATTGCGATGGGATACTGATTATCTAGATGGATAGATGATTAACCGATTGGTTCTGAGATGCATATATCACGCCGACAAGTGACTATGGTTACAGCTGTATCTTGACACTGATGCCTAGCTGAGTCTAATACCAGCTTCCAAGTCATGCGAGGTAGGGTAGACTCGGATGATCAGGAATACCCTGGTGATAATATGGCTCGTATAGTTCGTATAGCTTGCATGAAGAACAACAATCCAGGTATAGATAGACCTAGTTGACATCGCAAGGTCTACTTCCGGGAGAATCTCCCGCATCTCTGGAACCGAGATCCGCAACTTTAGATCCCCATCACCGACATTGATATTCTTCCGGATGTCACACTTGACCGATGCAATGGTTTGCCTTGATCATCATGCAGCACCTAACCCCTGTCAGACACCAATACCTCGGGTTCCGGTCACACCATCTCACCCGACTCGGGTACGTGTCAGACAGCAACATTAGGCAGCCCCGCGCAGCGGTCAAGCCAAACGGCTATGCGGGAACATTCCACGTGGAAAGAGGCGGGAAGCAAGCGATACAACATCCCACACTCTATCGGCGGTGAAAAAGATCAGGTATCAGGGATCGGGCGCCGATCACCGCATCCAACCCAATCTGTAGCCTGGACCTCGCATACAATCCCAAAGTGTGGCTGCCGGGGAGAGGTCGCCTCACCCCTTGTTGGGCCCCCCCTTTTTTTTAGTCTTTTCTTTTTGATCGGTTTTGCGTTGTTCTTTGTTCCATCTCCCCTTTTAAGCTCCATGGCTTGGAGATCAGATCCGGATGGGGCGGATGCAGAACAGAAACCCCCCGATTGGTACGAGATTCCGCCTGGGCAGTGCACAGGAAGTCTTCCTATTAGCTCGAGTCGCGGCTAGAACTGGTACTGGGTCCCGGAGTCGTCCGCTAGGGTACCGAGATCAGCTCCCATTGACATCATCGGGGGACTAGGGGCAAGTAAACGAGAGAAAAAGAGGAAAATGGTGAATCCAAGTGGGGCTCATGATGGGAGATGTACGAAGTAGCTCCACCACTTTTCAAGATCGCGTTATGGGACCCTGACGGGTCCATCAGACCCAATGACTGCGCTGGATAGTCCAATATCTGCCGGACGAGGAGTACCCGGGTACAATTTGATGGTTGGGCGACAGGCGAATCCGTGAGGGCGAATCCAGGGGTGAGATGAAGGAGAGTCGGTGAACGATGCAGTGAGAAAGTCCGGTCTGGCTCGTGACCGATTGCTCTCCCAGGGCAAACATTTGGATGGATTATTCGATTATTTTTAGTCTTGTTTTTAGTACATTTTGAATTTTAATTTTAATTTTTTTTGAATTTTTGAAAATGTGCTTTGTCAGGTCTTTCCCATTTGGGCGTGGATTCCAGTTTATATAAAGGGGACTCGCTCGGAACAGCATTTCAATCCAGAGGCATTTGACTGTCATTATCAAACTTTGCTTGACCTTCCTCCTGTCAATATTCTTGCACCTCTACCGCATATATCAAGACACTCTTCTTGTTCGATCTCTATCTTCACAATGGATCAAGTCCAATCCAAACCTGTCCAACATGAGACCAAGGACCACAAGCCCAACATGACCAGCCTAGAGAGCTACCAAAGGCGCTGGGAACAATTGATGGAAGATACGGAGCGACAACTTCAAAAAATTCGAGGTTGGTTGATGACATCTGATCTATCGGATGCAGGGAGTCACTAACGCTAAATGCAGAGGAAGAACAAGTCCGAAAGTCAAACACCTCCAATCGGTAACTCTCCATCTATCTTTCCGCCATGATCGGAGTTTGTTGGGGTTCTTGTTTCATTTGGACTTTCCCTTCATGACCATATTTATGTGTTTACCCTTTTTGCATTGTCGACGGGTCAGTCAGTATGGGAGCGCGGGTCAAAGGGATATTCATTTTACGGAGTTGCGAGCTGCGTTGAATTTGGAAGATTGGGCTTACAACAACTGTCATCAACGGTATCGGGATGATCTTTGCAGCAGATTATTTTCTGTTTTCTGTTTTATTTTGATTTTACTTTTCCTGGGCCATAGAGTAACACCAATCCAATCATGTCGAGTTTTCTAGAATTGAGCAGTCCCATCGCAAGGCTTGCATATCCAAACGATCATCCCTAGATCGATCATTGCCCAGATTGGGTTTTGATGTGAAAGTACAGTACCCCTTTTGGACATTCTTGATCGCCAACTGGGCCGTTATGACCCGCTCAACAGAGACAAAACCACATTGTTGTCATCGGGAAGAATCAAGTCGGTCAACGGCCCATGAATGCTCCGATCGGCTCTGTACATCGGCAGCCATGCCCGACGTTTCAGCTCGCCATCAACAATCCCATTGCCGGGACTGGAGCGGTGTGTGACAAGTGCCGAATGAGATGCATGGTCCACACTGCGCGCTGCATCCCGCGCGTCTTCGCGCGGTGAGGGCGCGATCGCCCTGCAGACGGTTGACAGCATTCCGCACCGTTGTCGATCAGTCGTGTCGAGTCTCGGTGGTTTTTTCCTCCTTTCGGGGGTGGCGGCGGGCCGAGTGGGACTCGCGAAGATCTGTCATAACTGATTCAAAGAAGCCCCTGTCATGATATACGCAAGGGGGTGACGCGTATAGCGCGGCTATGATAAATGTCAGAACCAACTTAGACAAGGGGTTAAGAAAAAGAGAAAATGAAATTTTGAAAATTTTATGAAATGGTCTTCCGAGCCGTGTAAATGGCCAAGTGGGACGATGCCATTCCTGGTTGGGAATGATGTGAAGATGAAGTTGATAGAGTCGAGCTTTGAAAGTTGGACATAGTTGTTGAGACCAATTAGGGCTGGCGACGCGGAGCTTCCCTCCCCCACCCAACTTTTCCCTTCCCGCACTTCCATCTTGGCACCATCCCACCTCCCCTGCAACGATGTCATCCGCCGATCCTGAGCAAAATCTTTCGCCGGCTGAGCTGGCCGCCCGTGAGCAAACGGAGAAAGAGCGCAAGGCCCGTGAAGAGGCCGAGCAGGCTCAGCTCCCGTACAAATGGACCCAGTCCATTCGCGATCTGGACGTCACGGCGCCTATCCCGGCCAACATTAAGGGTCGTGACATGGATGTAGTGTTGACCAAGAGCAAGATCAAGGTTGCGATCAAGGGTCAAGAGCCTTTCATTGAGGTAGGTGTCCACCAGATATCTATATTTCGTGGATGTGCGAGCTCACTTTGCATTCTCTAGGGCGACCTTCCCCAT
This sequence comes from Penicillium sp. PG113-03A, assembly GCA_037042135.1. Lineage (NCBI taxonomy): Eukaryota > Fungi > Ascomycota > Eurotiomycetes > Eurotiales > Aspergillaceae > Penicillium > Penicillium sp. PG113-03A. The sequence goes on from JAXQJW010000162.1 coordinate 57,704, forward strand.
CCTATTCACGTGGACGAATCCTCCTGGACCCTCGAGACTACTCCCAATCCCCCAGGCAAGGAAGTCAACGTTCATCTGGACAAAGTCAACAAGCAGGAGTGGTGGGCTCATGTTGTTACGACTGCGCCCAAGATCGATGTGACCAAAATTTCTCCCGAGAACTCCAGCTTGAGTGACTTGGATGGCGAGACTCGTGCCATGGTGGAGAAGATGATGTTCGATCAGCGACAAAAGGAGACGGGTGGCATGACTAGCGATGAGCAGCGCAAGGCGGATCTGCTGAAGAAGTTCCAGGCAGAACATCCCGGTAAGTGGTTTGAGATATATGGACATGCGATCGAGATTATCATTCTCGGGGTAGGCTGACTCGTCAATAGAAATGGATTTCTCGAATGCTAAAATGGGTTGAGGGAGTCGTCTAGTCGATGCGCGCCTCAGCAAAAAGCTATTGAATGTATGAATCATGAGCTATGTGCATTGAGCAGCCAACGGTCTGAATGAATGATGAATTGCATACCGCGCCACAAGTATAAGGTTATATATCTGCAATGAGGGAGAGAACAGATCAAGCCACAAAATCAAGCGTTGCATTGGCAGCACTGCGATACTTATTCTCACTTGGAGGCTGTACAATTGATAGTTGATGTGAAGTTTCCCGCCATCTGATTGGTCTGTGAATACGAGAATTGCCGAATCCGGTTAGTCTGCCCGTGACCACGCAACCTATGATCTGCGATCAGATTCGCCTCAACTTCTTCTCCTTTTATGGCCAATGGAATAATCAGGATTCCTGTTCATGAACTGTTGCTTTCCTCTGAAACCCAAAAATTCAATTCCGGGGTGACATCGGTGGCTGGTACAGTGTATCGGCAGCGTACCAGTGCCAACCCTAGCCCGTCCCATAGTATATCCCCGCGCGAGTGGATTCAACTCGAAGCACGAAAGGGTCTAAAAGAAAAAGCGGGGTATAGAAAATTTCCCGAACGACATCAAATGGCGCAGCCAAGGGTTCAAAGCTCGGCTAGTGCTATGCAGGGGCAGAGGAGTGTCTTCCGAGTGCCGAACTACAGATCACAGACCCTCGCTGGATCCACGGACGACCCATCCGATCGGATCTACCATGCCCGCCGGCCGCACCGGAAATCTCGCGGGGGGTGTACCAATTGCAAGCAACGTCGAGTCAAGGTAATCTAAGCCCCGGAATAGAGTGACAGTCCTATTAATTGGCCAAGTGTGATGAATCCAAACCCCATTGTGTACGATGTCAAAAGCAAGGTGTCGAATGCAACTACAATGCTTCACCTGCTCGATCTCAACATACTAAGTTGGCTGTTGATCAAGTTACGGATATAGATTCCGAGTCCAGATCGGTGGATACAGTAGTGGATACTTTGTCCACCTCCATGTCTCGGTTACTTTTATCTGACCAACTGAAAGAGCTGCTTCAATCAAGCTCTTCGCCAGCTACGTCACGCGCATTCCGTGCAGGATCGCCATCTATGGATCGAGTCCTGCAGGCGCTCCATCATCTCAACGACATGACGGTAGGAACTGGATTCAGCAAGACCTCGACGGGGGTCATGATGGGGAAAATGACACAGCTTGCCCTGGAGGTTAGCTCCTATACATTCTCATATCGCTTCATTTTTAACATTGCTAGACACCATTCCTCATGCACGGTATCATCGGCCTTGCAACAACACACCTCTGCACCGTCCTTCCAGACAATAATCCCTTCCGACTCAACGAAGCCTTCCACTGGCGACAATCCATCATCCAATACTCCAAAGAGATATCCGCCAGCGTCAATGAACAAAACATGGACAAGCTCTACTCTACATGTATAGTGCTAACCGTACACGCCTTTTTCCTCGAAAAATTCAACCCCCGCTCCTCATTCGTCTTCTCCAACGACCCAACATCCCTAAACTGGCTCCTCCTCCAAGGAGGCCTCCGCTACCTCCTTGAACGTACCCGGCCCTGGCTAACGCAGAGTATGTGGTGGGCCACCTTCATGGAATCCCACGATTGCACCATCAACCTAGAAGACAACCGGCCAGGCCGGGAAGACCTCGATCCCGAATTCGCCAATGTCTGCGGTATTACCGATATCTGTACGGTAACCACGAACCCCTACCTCTGGCCGCTGCGAATGATCACGAATCTGTTACCGCTGGAACGCGGCTCGGCGAGTCAACAGCAGTATTTCATGTTTATGGGTCGGCTTGAGACTCCGTATTTGGATTTGTTGTTGCAAAAGGACCCGCCTGCTTTGTTGATCTTGTCGTGGTGGTTGGCCTTGATGTGTAGTATTGATGAGTGGTGGGCAGATACTAGGGTCCGTTCGGAGTGTACTGCTATCTGTATGCGGTTGGAGGATAGTGAGGATCCGCGTTTGTTGCGGTTGCTCGAGTTCCCGGCTTCGTGTTGTGGGTATTTACTTCGGCATGTACAGGAGAGGGAGTTTGCTGCTCTTGAGCCGTTGGGGGATTTGGTTGTTGTTTGAATTTCTTTATGTTGTGATGAGAGATTTGATACCCTGCTCACGTTTTCTTTTGGCTTTACATGTTGCATGTATGCTTAGATTTGTTTCCAAATATTGAAGTTTGTGATGTGATTTCGAGCCATCCATCGATGGACGGCCGCTTTCATTAAAGTGTAATATATGCACTAGATGCAGATGAACAATATTTCCAATGGCGCCAAATGACCAGCCCTCATTAAGTCCCAACATTACCTCTTAACCCAGTATCCGGTCGTTCAATTCATGATTAAAGCCAAAAGCGTTACGTGGCTTCTTGTAACTGCTACCTCGGTAGCCAGAAAAACCAAAGTAGTAGAGCAACCGCGACTTTCGGATCGACAATGAACGAAGCCAGCTCGTATACCATGCCCAACCGAAGCCGGCAATGCAGTCAGCCATATTCGTCAATGCGTAATAAGCAAAATTTTAGGCGATGCCACCATGCGGAGTACTCAGTGAAGACTTCCATCTCACTGACTTTCCCAAGAGACCCTCCGGTGCCGACGAATCGACTGATCATCAGCCTCCGACGGCGGGGCAGTGCTCAGCCGCGAGCCATTCAGCCGCGCCATGGGCGGCGGGTTAATCGTAACAGCCATGGCCGACGAGATGGAGATAGATCGGGAGCGGGCAATCACTACCGACTGGCGAGGCGAGTACGGCGGGGGTGGAGTCTCACGCGTGGCAGTTGAGGTATTCCCGTAGCTGCTGGGGAACGAGATGGCCGAGGAACCGTCAGACGTGACATCTTCCTCGTATAGATTGCGGTTTTTCTCATCCTGGACGAACGAGTTTCTTTCCGAGGACAGTGGCGGATCACGCATATGCGCCTCCAGCGTTTTCTCGTGAATGCTCGTCGGCCGGGGCGTGTATTGTGGGAGCGGGACCACGCTGGCATAGCCCCCATCTTCCGAGTCATCGGGTGAGGGCCCGTGCCCGCGTGTGGAAGATGCTGGACGGATAAAATTCCCCTCGTCGGAGAGCGTGAACTGACCGGTTTGAATCCCGCTGCGATTGCGAGTCTGCGATCGGTGTTCTTGCATCTCGGGAGAAGATGACTGCGGGGAAGTATCCCCGCGAGAAAAGCAGCCGCATAGTCCGGCGAGAAAGGACATTTTTGGACTTGATGTCGGCTTTTAGCGAGATTGCTCTTTGATTTTGTCTTAACAATGTGAAAAAGTTCCCTTGAGTCGTGGGAATGAGATAGTCCTTCGGCTAATGTATAGCATGTCACGGCGATGGAAGGGTTTGAGCCTCAATTGATCGGCAAGACTTGGTGAAAGGTGGGATACTTCCCACTCGAGTCAACAAACTCCCTCCAAGCAGGAGGTTCGCAGACAATGGACCAGAAAGAAAACCAAATCGACACCGCAACGGAGAGAGGGAAAGAAACAAAAGAACAGATCGAGCGGACCAAGGCAGCCGCAGGCATCCGTATTCCACGCTGAGGTAATCAAGGCCTGAGGCAAGAATCTCCGGAACTTTATTCATTGCAATATTTTTGGCACCCAAACAGTACTATATAAAGATGCTACCTAGATATTTACCTCAGGAGAAGTTATTATGTAGTATAGAAGTGTTGAGGTCAACGAGATAGGCCAGATTGGGTAATCATACGTAGAAATATAGAAGTGTGGGGGATTGGATCGGAGAGAGTGAGTTGGTTAGATGTAAATTATCCCGGAGTCAACTAAACAACATGGTTTGTGGATTGTGCGATGTCTCAGGTAGAGACACATGACCGGAGTTTCGACACACTCCCTATACTATTGGTGATATTATCCTTCGTGTTCAATAGGTGTAGCCCAATCCAGCCTATATTCGCGGCATCTCAAAGTATATACAACCGAACGTCGAGGGCCTTCAACGCCGGCCAATATCGTATGACCCCTTAAATGATTTTGTTTATCGCTATGGATCCAAATCGGCACGGGCTTGACAGGGTTGAGGCCGATTTGATCGGCCGGCTGACATAGAAACATTGATTCCTTATACGTGCTTTCTAGAGCGACGTACTCGAGCGTCGGTGGACGAAGAAGGCGTCACGGTTTGTATACCGGAGCACCAGGAGATGGGGGCTCCTTCGAAAAAGATGTAACCGTCCGTAGACTTCCGCTCGGATTCATGAGTATGATCTCAGTCGATCAATACCCTCGGTTTGGTAAGCCAAAAAATCGGTGTGCGTTGCATAAAATTTGTGACTGATCGGACTATTCTCCTGGCAGCAACTTTCAACATGGCCATTCAAATATTCAAGAATGGTGAATATGATCATGAAAACTTGACATCCATCGCGCGACAAGCTGCGTCATGCATTAGTAGGACGTGGATCACATCATCAAACGCAGTCCTCATTGCCACTTGTATAGCCAATTCGCTGTGGTATACTCGATTGGCATCATAGCCCTCTTCAAGAAGAGTCTTGACAAGCCCTGCAGCTCCCTCATGTGCTGCCATATGGAGTAGTCCTTCTTTCTCCACTCCTGATAAGAGGAAAAATTGCCGCACAATCTCTGTCTGATTCCAGAGAGCCGCCATTCTAACCGCTGTTACATTCCTATCATTTGTTAGATAGATATTGGCACCGTGTTGAAGCAGAAGCGATATCTTGCTTTTAGTGAGATTTATCTCACTTCCGCCTTGATTTCTGGCAATAATGTGAAGTGGGGTCCCGTAAATGCCAACAGATCTAGTGGCATCAGCTCCGTGCGCAAGTAGTAGTTGGAGAATGTCGATGCATGTACATTTGGTACTCGCTGCGAGGTGGATCGGCGTCACTAGCAGAAATATGATTAGCCAAGTGAGCTTGGGAATGAGGCAATGGCACTCACTTATTTCTGAGTGTCTAGTCCGATCTGAAGAGGCACCGAGTTTCAATAATCGTGAAACCATATCCAGTTGATTGGCTAGGACTGCGTTACCGAGAGGTGTTGCACCCTCAAGAGTAGATGCATCTGTTGTGTTCACGTCGGCACCTAGGGCAACGAGCCGATCAAATGGTGGATACCAGCCATGTGTTCCATACCAAAGAAGAGCAACGCTCTGATTGTGTTGAACATTATAGTTGTACAAGCGGTCGATCATCCGTTGATAAAGATGACGACTTGTGCGAGCGACAGAATACATGTCGCCTTGGTTATCCAAATGAGCTACAATTAAGGTAAAAAGCTCTTCTGGAAGCGAAGGGAGTGCCATGTTGGAGGCAGATGGGAATCAAGGGCAGAGAAGGGGAGAAACCGGAAGTTCAAGAAACCTGGCACCGCATTCACTGTTCTACTTCCCGATAAGAGATAAAGAGATAAGACCCGATAAGAGCGGGGTCGCTGAGATAATCAGGCACCGGCGATCGGTGCCTCTTTTGGCCGAGGGGTTTTTTGGAATTGGATGCATTTTTTAATCCTCTCGTTTAATTCTTCGCTTCGATTACGCCACCATGCCTGAAGAAACTGAGATTCAGAAAGTCGCCCAAAATGTCCATCCCGAACAACATGCCCCGCATCGCTCCCACGACCCCGCCAATAACATGAAGCGTACGGATCCCTTTCAATTCGGTTCGCGGTATCTCGAGCAAGGCGACAATGTCTTCGAATTTAATGCATGGGACCATGTCGAGCCCGACGATGCGTTCAAAGAGTACGCCGAGGGTCAATTCGAGAAACAGCGCGCAGCACCCGTCTCCGATTTCGACAAGAATCGCTTCAACAATGACCCAGCCAAGTGGTGGAACCTGTTCTACAAAAATAACACCGATAATTTCTTCAAAGACCGCAAATGGCTTCGCATGGAATTCCCTATTCTGGCCGAGGTCACCCAGAAAGATTCTGGCCGCCAGGTTGTGCTTGAGGTGGGCGCAGGTGCGGGTAACACTGCATTCCCACTGATTCGCAACAACGAGAACGAGCAGCTCATGGTTCATGCGTGCGATTTCTCCAAGTATGCGGTGAAGGTCATGCGCGAGTCAGAACATTACGATCCCGCTCATATGGTTGCCGATGTCTGGGATGTTTCTGCCGAGCCAACTGAGGAGGCAGACTCTCTGCCGCCTGGGTTGACCGAAGGTTCGGTCGATGTCGTGATTCTCATCTTCATTTTCTCTGCATTATCACCCAAAGAATGGGACCGTGCTTTACGCAATGTCTATCGTGTCTTGAAGCCTGGTGGTCGCGTTCTGTTCCGTGACTACGGCCGTGGAGATCTGGCTCAAGTTCGATTTAAAAAGGGTCGGTATATGGATGAGAACTTCTATGTCCGTGGTGATGGCACACGGGTCTATTTCTTTGATAAGGAAGAGCTCAATCAGATCTGGGGTCGCTGGACACCTGAGAAGGGTATTCAGGTTGATCTTTCAGACGAGGGTTCAGAGTTGAAGGCCACAGACCCTAACGGTGCTTTCGAGGTCATGAACATAGGAACTGACCGACGACTTCTTGTAAACCGCCAAACCAAGCTGAAGATGTACCGATGCTGGATGCAGGGCAATTTCCGAAAACGTGATCCCAGTGCCACAGCTGAGACCGGGGAGTGAAGCGCCATGGAATATCCATCGCGTTCGGACTTCATCCATTGAGCACCAGCCTGACTGCGCATTTATCTTCAACAAAAGACTTGATCACGCGGTCTTGCACTCCAGGCATAAATCTTCAACCAGTGGGTAGCATCCATTGGCCATACTCCGCAACATCCAGCTTCTCCAGATTATATACGTGACCACACAAGCGTCCGATAGACCACTGTTGCTTTGGAAGATCTAGAGCAGTGAGATTTACGATGTTTTCTCCGGCGCAACTGCATAATAGACAGCCACCATTATCAGTCAACATGGCTCCTGACAGATTTATGACTATATGAAAGGCACTTCAAATATCATTCTTAAGCGAACAAATCTCCAATCAAATGAAATCTTTTCGGAGGCAAAATCACAGCAAAAGGTAAAGCATTTTAGAGACCTTGGCTGAATGCTCTAGCAAGAATCGCAGGCCATCTAAGCAAAGCGAACAGATTAACCCGAAAGTGGATGGAAAAGCAGAATGTAGATACAACAATGGACAATGTGCAAGACAGTCTTCTCAAGGTTTGAGAAACAAAGCAACTGGTAATGGTCCTCCAATCTAGGACTCCAAGACTGAAAGTGAAATATGAACAACGAGAAACTCCATCCATGCAGAAAAACTAAATGGCGCCGAAGGAGAAAAAAGTCTATGGGATGCCGCGGGCAAATTCGGCAGTCTGTCGGAACATCATGGTCTAAAGGCAGAACATTGGAAATGGTGGTCCACTTGTGCTTCGTTCATCATGGGAATCATGTGGAAGTGAGGCGCAGGAAGTGCGATGTTGAACCGTAGTTTAGGACGTCAGATTAGGACATTCTCCCTGCGCACGTTGGAAGGCATCCGCAAATAGATCCTGCATAGCGTGGTAATGGAAGAGAATGCCACCCAAGACAGCCAGGTGCCAGATGTTGTGGCTTCCACCGACGTAGTCAAAGAACCCGGGCTTCCAGCGCTCGGGAATCTTAGAAGCATAGATGCAAGCACCGACGAAGTAAACGAGAATACTCTTCATGACAGGCGCATAGAAATACAAGCACCATGCGAAGCCGCGCGTGTAGGACAGCTGAGCGAGTGGAGTAAACCCAGTGAGCGCCAGCGTGACAAAAAAGGCCACCCGTGCCCAAGCCATGTCATGACGGTTGAAAGTTGGGTGCCAGGGAAGAATAATACCACCAATTCCCAGAGACATGGTCAGGATGATATAGGTCCAGCGCGAGTAAGGCTCGCAGTAAAAAGCAGTATACTCGGTCGTCACAATTGAAGCAGCGACCAATAGAGAAATTCCTGTGTAGTCGACACACGCAAAACGCTCCATCAATGTTTGCGAGGCAATGCTGTTCATGGTGTGCCATACGGTGCTGCAGACCAGGCACTTACATGCAGCGAAGAAGAAAACCGCCGCAATCATGACGTCGGCATTGGTACTGAGGGGGAAATTGGTGTGAAGGGGGTAGAAGTAGAAGGCGATGGAGAGGACGATGATAAGGCCGATGACGTGGGACCAAATATTCACCATTTCGTTTGAAAAGGCAAACACCGATGAAACACATTCCACCTTGGAGGTGGTGAAGCGATAACCGCTCAGGATGTGAGGGTTGACCCGCCAAGGATCGGGAAGATCGTAATAACCAATCAATCGCTTTTCTTGGGCCAGTCGAATGGCCGAGTCGATGTTTTCTCGGAGAACATCGCGTGCACGACGAGCTCGCTCCATGCCCTCGTCGACAACCCCCCGAGCATGCAGCAGCTTCGAGTCCATGGCTTTCCAGCCGTCATCCAGCGTGCCGTAGATACCCCGGTCTCGGACAGCATGGGCACGAGACTCGAGTTCAGATAAAAAGGATTCCATCAAACGGACTCCCACCTGCGCCTTTTGCTCTAGAGTCTCTTTAGTCGCCAACGCTTCATTGTAGCGGCCTTCCAGGGTCTCCACAAGAATCTTAGCCCGCTTCTTTCCGCTACCCATCAGCTCGCCGGATGCGACGGAGCATTGGTCTCGCACGGCTTCGAGTGTTGTATAGCCCCGCCGGAGGCTAGCGTCGACCTGAACCATGTGAGATTTGCGGTATTGTTCGATCCAGTGCATCCGGCGTTCCAGTTCGGCAAGGAACAGTTCGACCTGGAAGTTTGTTAGACACTACATTCAAGGCTAACCATTTCCGAGCTTCCGCTTCTGCAAGACTCACTCTGATAAAGACGGTATCGGCATCTTGGTAGTCGCAAGATAGTTTCCTCGGAGCGTGGTAGGAGTGTCGCCGTCGTCGATCGCGTAAGAGGCCAGTGTCTTCGCTGGGAGTGGCGGCCGAGGAGGTAGAAACTGCCTCCGGATAAGATTCCATGGTCATTGAGGATGCCGAGCAAGCCATGTCTTGATCCAGGCTCAACCTAATGTCGATCGGAAGAGAGGCCGCCCAAGCGGGAGGAGGGTTGGGAGGCAAGTCGAGGGAAAAAACCGGCGTAAGAAATCAAGAATCCCAAATCTCAGTCAAGTAAAGGAGAGGACGAGACTATGTACATAACATGTCTGCAGAAGAGTCCACAAGGCAAGGTGGGGATCAGAGCGAAAGTCGGGCTCAATTTCTTTCCCCAACCAAGTTCCGTCTTCCGCTCAGCCTTCACATGCTCGCCACCTGATTTGATCCTTTTGATCTCCGCCCGCTCCACCTCTTTCTGCTTCTTCCTGCATTTTTTGGCTTTTGGCTCTTGGCCTTGCTTCCTCCTCCCCCTCCATCATGGCTACCAGTGAGATCGTCACCGACAAATCATTGTTGCCCGTGCTTGCCACCAGTGCAGAAACTCTGGCTCAGTGTCACCAATTGCTCGCCCTGCTCAACCCCGACTCCATCCCTATCGAAGCCGCCCGCGCTCATGATCTCTCCCTAGAGGCCTCCAAGCAGCAAAAGGTCTTGTTTGCCTTGCTCGCTCAGCTTCGTGGCCAAAATCGGGATGCGATCTTTCGAGTACGCGATACCAAACATGCAACTGCCGACGCTCGCCAGGAGATCGACCGACTGCATCTTCAGCTGCAGAACTTGTACTACGAGCAAAAGCATCTCACGGGCGAGATCGCTGCCTGCGAATCTTTTGAGTAGGTGGCCTATCTGCTCGTTTCATCTCGTGGGTTTCTGTGCTAACTGATTGGTGGTGGAACAGTCATAAATACCGCTCACTACCTTTGATCCCTGTCGAAGAGTTCCTGGAACTTCATCCTGAGCATCGCGAGTCCAACGAACATGACTTAATGATTGCGCGCATCAATCATGAGCATGCTGAGCGCGAGAAGCTCGAACAAGCGCGCCAGGAGCTGTTGAAGCGCAAGCAAGCACTTATCGCCCTGAACAAGAAACGCCGAGATGATCTCGCTAGCCTAGATCAAGACCTGGAGAAATTCATTGACGTATGTGTCAACCTGCCACCACTTTTTGGGTCATTGGTTCGATGGGACTAACATAATCGTGTCTAGGCGGCCAAACCCATTCAAAAAATCTTCGAGAAGGAATATTAGACATGCATGGGCGAGTCAAAGAGTCTCTGACCGCTACATTGCACCGGCGTTACTGGAAAAGATACCCATACTGTTTCATCCTATAGTGCAATTCGATCTGAATTCAATCCCTAGACTGGGTGTCTGTAGAAGATTGAGTCGGATAACACGATCGATCGAATCTCCTTTCCAACAAGAACAATTACACGAGTAAACTATGAATAGAGCCCTATAGAAGGTAAAGTTGCTCGGAATAATGATATCAAATCATCGTCGGCGGTGTTCACCTGCGGCTGATCTTCTCCGCCTTGAACTTCCCCGAACCTCCACTCCTGAACTCCGACGCGGACTTCATCTAGGGCTCAAAGCATGTTGCAATCATGACAGATATCAAAGGAGACAAGGTGTCTCCAAAGGCTGAAGCCACGTCCAAATCCAGTGCTCTACGTGTCCCGCCCCCCGAGAGTTCGGAGGCCCTCCAAACACGATTCCGAGTGATTGCAGTTTTCTGGGCCGTGATCATCTTTCTGGGATTCCCACTATGGTGGAAGACAACCTCAATCTACCGGGCGCATTTGCCAATTCAAGAGATGGTAGACTGGGCCGATGGCAAGGTATGCTGCTGTGAACGTTCGGAGAGACCCATGCTAACAACAAGCCTAGACATGTCGCCCCGTTTTCCCCCTCGATATTCACATTGCGACCCCATCATTGCAGTCTTCCGAATCCCAACACCTGCTACGCACTACTCAACACACCCTTGATGATCTCAACGAGTTCCCTGCTCATCATCTGCGCCTCAAATTGGCCAATGACACCGATGACTCAACTGCGCACAGCAATGGTGCTGGCTCGGAGTCTGAGACGGTGGAGGGCGCTGATATAGCATTGACAGTTCGAGTTGTCCCCCAGGAAGGCCTGACCGATCCTCGGTCAGAGCTTCGCGCAGACACAACGCAACTTGATATCTTCTATCCACCGAGCCAAATCCCCCTTCCATCCTCCTCCAGCCCGCCCCTCTCGGCCTTTATTGCCGGTGAGCTTCAGCAATTATATGGCGAGGAGAAAGCGACTATAGCCCATATACTCTCCAGTGAGGCAGGTGGCCTCGATTCAGCTTCTCCGGAGGTCACAGAAAGCATCAGCCGACGCCTACGCCGGTCCATGAAATATGCCGACACGTACCACCTTTCATTCTCGTTGTTCACGCCAGGAGCCCAACCCTCCTCATGGGATATAGAGGCTGCCGTGAGGGAGTCGCTCTCTCCTCTGGTCCGTGCCTTTTCGTCCATCAGCAACTTCACAATTGATACACAAGTCCAGCTTTACGCGACCTTCTCACCCATGACACCGTCGCCAGAGTATGATGAAACAGAAGCGGCATGGACATTGAAAAAGGAAGACCTGAGCGCCTTCATCAATGCTGCCGAGTGGCCACTGAACCCCAGTATTGGCAATGGCCCCACCCTCAACTTCATCCTCTACGTTCCAGCACCTTCACAATCTCCGCTTATCGTGAAGGAAAACCGCGCGTCAAGCTGGATTGTCCCTCAATGGGGTGGCATATTTTTGCTCAACCCGCCGCTTGCGCAGGATGAGACTGGGTCGCAAGCTAATCCTGTGCATCTCTCCCAGGATTTCTTGAGACCCGCATTCATGAGCTTTTCCCATCAGCTGCTGACTCTCTTGGGAACCCCAAATACCCCATCATCTCTCCCTCTTCGCCTGCAGACACTTGTTCGTGTTCATGCTGCCACGCTTCTCCTCTCTGCTTCCTCCACCATGGGCTCTCTCGCTCGTCTCACCGAGTCTCTTCCCTCCATCCCCATCCCAGCCAGTGTGGCATCGTCTGTCTCGACGACCCTCTCTCATCTCTCTGCCACCTGTTCAAATCTACGAGAGGGTCGTTTTGACGCTGCCCTTGCTAGCGCACGAGTCGCTGAGACCGAAGCAGAACGAAGCTTCTTTGAAAAGAGTATGGTGGGCCAGCTCTACTTCCCTGATGAGCACAAAGTGGCTGTCTACCTTCCACTACTGGGCCCCATTGGTGTTCCATTGATGGTCAGCCTGTTGAGAGAGTTGAAGCGAGTTGTTGCGACTTGGAAGTCTCGGAGACGGTCTACCTAGAAATATAGACATGCATCGAGTTTGAACTTTGGATTGTCATGCGAATGAACCGAGATAATGTGTAATAATATCATCTCATTATTTCGAACCGGTGGTATCTTGGAAAGGAGTTCAAAAACCTAAAAACTGTATGCATATGTTATTACAGCCATCACCACGCCCAGCGTAGATAATGAATTCAATACTTCTATCCCCCAGAAACCCTCATTTGATCATAAGAATGATATCCCTCCCAGAGAACAAGCGAAGCAACTAGCATTTCTCCGGTGTCACTTTGAACGAAGGATTCCCCTTTGAATCATTGAATCCAACAGCCTTCACCAGATCCGAAAACGTAGTATCCGGCCTTGCGATCGTCCCAGGGTACGGCTCCGGCCCAAGGAACTTTTTCGACTGAGTAAATGCACCATGCGGCGAATACACCTTGATACTCTCAGTACTAGGCTGACGCTGCCGTGGTGGCGTAACAGGCGGCGCCGGCACAGGCGGGACATCCTGGTCAAGTCTCGATGCTCCAGCACCAGAAAACAGACTGCGCACTCGACTACCTGTCCGGTACATGGTTGAGCGTCTCGATCTTGCGCCGACGGATTTACGAGTAACTGCTTTACCCGGCTGGAGCAGGAAAGGTCGCAGAAGGAAGTCGGTGCGCGTGGATCCATCTTCGGATGCGATGGGTCCGGATATACCCCTTATACCACCGCGAGATGAGCGTTGAGACCAATTTGATGGGTCTTTTGGGTCTTGTGCCTCGAGTTCTTTTTTCTGTGCGCGACGTCGGAGACAAGTGCTGATGAGTAGCGCGAGGATTGCCCCGAATGCAGCACCGGGGAAAAAACCGGCTGCTACTGCTTTACTTGGAAGAGAGGGACAGGCGGCGGTGGCCCCTGCGGCAGTTGCATTTGAGGTAGAGGCAGAAGCCGATGGATTTGGCATTGGTGTGAATGACGTGCTGTCAGACATAGCTGATGCGGTGGATGAAGCTGAGGCGACGGTCGAGGTCTTCTTGTCAATGACACAGGTATTGTCTCCATGGCAGGTGTATCCGAATGGGCAGCAAGCGTCGCCGCACTTTGGAAGATCCTCATCCAAGCGGGTCGTCTTGACGGTACCTTTTGGATGAATGGTAGCGTTTTGCGCCTTAATGTCACAGACGATGGGCGAAATGAAGTCGCATTTGCTTCCTGATGGACAGCAGATGGCCGAACTGGCATCATCGAGACTGATGCAGGTAGACGACGATGAGCAGCAGAAGCTATCTGGAAGTTCTCCACCACATGTGTTGTAGGAGCTAGGACAAGAGCTTGCGCTTCGCGGAAGAAGATCGAGAGTATCAAAAGCATAGCATGTCCTAGCCAGGAACATGAAAGCGAGAAATAGCAGGAGAGACGGCTGTCGAAAGACACGCACCAGTCTCTCCATATTGAAAGAAAGATAATAAGCTTGAATAGTTGGTCGATATCAGATGTGAGAAATGAAGAAAGCAAAGCAGATAGAAGATTGACATCCACGATTTGCTCAAATGTAAGCCAAGAAATCAAAGTCACCAGATGAAGACGATTTTCAACAAAGAAGGCAACAATTGAGCCAGCAAGGTAGCAATGACAAGGTCATTCACGGTAGCTGAAACAAATAGAAAGGCAGAAGGGGCGAGTCGGCTCAAAGAAGAGTCATTCAGGCAGCTCCAAGAGAATCTATTCCGGGTACGCGCCCGGATGCCATTCCAAGGTCCCACTGAGTTTCAGAATCAGACTTCATGATGACAGTCTAACCACGGGCGCTAAACCGCAAATTCGGCTGCAGAATTCGATCCACCGGTGCAACAAGAAAGATGTGCAGGTCGGCGCGTAAAGAACTACAAAGGCGCGCGATGATTGGATGGCTGAGGTAAGCAGGCTAGTCCCGATTGGGGATGCGTCGGGAGGAAAATTCTTCGATTGCGCGAAGCTGCAAGTCCGTCTCAACTTCCAAGCCCATCATGTTCAGCCGACTTCTCCGGCCGGGCGCTCTGCGCGCGGCTTCGCTTGCTCCGGTAGGCTCCCATCTTTTCTGCCCTGTCCGACCTTCGCCGGCCTGGGTCCAAAGAGACTAACTGTGTTGCTATCCAGACACCTACCTCCGCCCTCCGCCTTCAGACCCGTGGCCTCCATCGCATCCCTCAATTGCAGCATGACCAGTTTTACAAGACCAATGGTGTGCCGGAGTTTATGAGTCCTGAGGCTTTTGACTTTGCCTGGACCCAATACCAGACCCTGCTGGTTGACAAGCTCAACCTGTTGACACAAGGTGCGTCTCACGTTTGGGGCATCTTCTGAGCAAGTGAACGACTAGATGTTAATGAGTGTCCTCTTAGATACTATCGATGCCGACTCCAAACCCGGAGAATTGCTGGTCAAGTACTCCCATCGTCCGGAAATGGCCTCGGTCTTCAACTATGCTTCAATGGCTCACAACAACCACTTTTTCTTCAATTGCCTCGTCAGTAGCGTCGTCCCACTTTTCTAGTCGACATATCTGACATCTGGAACTACAGTCCCCTTCTCCAACCAAAATCCCCGAAATGTTCACCAAGGACATCGTTGATACCTGCTCGTCGGTCGAATCGCTCAAGCTTGATTTTCTGGCCACTGCCAGCGCCATGTTCGGTCCTGGATTCGTATGGCTAGCCAAGAACCTTGAACGGGAGGGTATGTTGCAGGTTTTCTGCACCTATAATGCCGGCTCCCCATACCCGGCCGCCCACTCACGGCGACAACCCGTCGATATGGCTACCCACTCCGTCGACGCCCCGCTAGGCAACCAGTTTGCTGGTGCCATGGGAGCACACTCCCAGAACTCGAAGAACTTGGCCCCCGGTGCCATTGATGTGCAACCCATTCTCTGCGTCAACACTTGGGAACACGCTTGGATGATGGATTACGGTATTTCCGGCAAGGACGAGTACCTGGAGCGCTGGTGGGATCGCATCAACTGGGACGTGGTGTACGACAACTACAACGCTGTGAGCGCAGGGCCCAGGAACACATCTAACCGGAATCGGAGTCTGAGCATGCTTTAAGGGCACAAAACCTCTTGTTTGCATAATCTGTACTATATACTATCAAATTTCTTTTCGTGTCTAAATCGTACAGTTCAGAATCCACCGATCCACTTTACATGCATTAGACTCGAGTAACGGAGATGATATGTGTCAAAGGGAATGTCCAAGTCAGCGCCACTAATATACAATCCCAGCTCTATGCAATAACATCCCAAATCTATTCTATTGCCCACTCCCATGCATCTCTCGAATTCGCTTCTCAAACGCCTCAATCATCACATTGGCCATTTGACTCTCAACAGTACTCATGACCGCAGCATGTAACTGATTCCGAAACTCAAACCGCACCTCCAAGTTCACCTTAGTCCGCGGTCCACCAGGTCCATCCGCCTGCGGCGCCAACTCCCACCGTGTAGAAAGGTACTCGAAGATCCCCTCGTTCGCACCGGGGAAGAACCCGCTTAATCCGGACGCACCGCCACTACTTTGATCGGCTGGCTTCCCGTATTTCGCTCCGCTGCGCGCTTCGACGATCCCTTTCTCTTCGTCGCAGTCCACACGCGATGTAAAGGTCTCACTGAGCGGACCGTATCCCACCGTCAGGAATGCCTGTGTAGGATATCCTGTTTTCGAGTCGCGGGCTGTGACAGTCGAAGCAGTGAGGAAGGGCAGAAATTGCGCGTAGGATTCAACGGAGGAGATCACTTTGAAGAGGATGGTTGGTGGGTATGGGAGCGTTCGTGTTGCTGTGAGAACTCGCTTGGGCGAGTTATTGCCATTGCTGTTGCTGTTTGGGAGGAATGAGGAGAGATCGGGGAGGCTGAAGGCTCGGTGGGTGTTATAGGTTGGAGCGCATGCTTGAGGTGACTGTGGAAGCCGAGGACGTCCGCTAAGGATTGCTTGTCTGCTGAGTGGGTGGCGGGAGTGAGGGACCGGTGTGCGAGTTGGAAGTCGCACACCGCGCAGTGGTCGTGATCGCATGGGATAGGTATTAGAAGGTAGTTGGAGGCACAAGTTGGTGAAATGTCGCTATTCCGCAAATCGTGATCGCATCGGGATCGGCAGCCGAGGCCCCGATTGGTCTGATATACTCAGTGTCAACATTGGCCGATTTTTATCCGTTGGCCAAGTCAAATTGGCCTGCAGTGATGGAATACATGAGGTTATGACAATAGTCCACATTGAACTTTTTGTAAATTTCAGAAAAATAGGTGTGTCGGGGTATCGCTGTGCTCAAAGCTATAATTTCTCTATCATGACTTGTGCCCTGTTCACCAAAATATGTAAGAAAATACATGACGTTCCAAGCTGGGAACCATGCGCCTGGAAAGGTTTCAAAAGCATTGGATTATGGTGTCGATCCTCAATAACTCACAAATAGTAAATAATTGTCATTCCCAGGCTGCTAACTATCCCGTAGCCTATATTCCATAGACTGCATTTGCATGGCGCAGTAAGACGAAATTCAAAGGACAATCGCACCTCCATCAACAACAATATCTGACCCATTAATATACGAGCCAGCACTACTAGCAAGCAAAACCACCGCTCCTGTCAATTCCGAAGGTCTGCCCATACGTCCACTAGGATTTCGCTCAGCCCATATCCGACGATGCTCCGCGATCCCATCGCCCTCATTCAAGATCGTGTCCATATAACCAGGACTCACGCTATTCGTCCGAATACCATACCGCGCCCACTCCGCAGCCAGCGAGCTTTTGAGCATGAGCAAAGCAGACTTGCTAACGTTGTATGTAACCTGAGGCTGTGGATAGTTGACACGATGTGCCGAAATCGACGCGACAAAAGTGATTGATCCACCGGATCCTTTCTTCACCATTTGACGTGCCGCAGCCTGCGCACAAATAAATGATCCGGTGGTGTTGACGTCGAGAATCCTGCGCCACTGCGAAACAGGCATTTCAAGGCTTTCGACGCAACCAACTACTCCGACGAAACAGACGAGGATATCGACGGATCCCAGAATGCGTCCTGTGTCTTCCATTGCGGCGTTGACTTCTTCCTCGGCAGTCACGTCGACTGTTCTTGTTTCGATCTTTGTGTATGGAAACTTTGACTTCATCTCCGCGATTTCCTTCTCCGCATTTGCGGGGTTGATATCGAAGATCATCAGTCCTTCCAGGCCGTGTTCGAGAAGAGCGTCACACGTATGAATTCCTAGCGTGCCAGTGCCTCCGGTAACGACTGCATTTCCACGGACGGAAAATCGCTTTTGGGCCCCGATGGCTGGGTTGGTTTCGAGAGTCGATGCGGGGGCGGGAGTCATAGATGAGGGACTGCCATCGCTGAATACCATTGAAGGGACAATTCGAGCTGTAAGGGCATCGCGCCTGGGGAGCTCATCTGAGGAGGTCATTATGGGAACAAAAGGAAAGAGAGAAGAGATTAGATGAAAGTGTCCAGATTTGCCATCTCGGGCACTGCGGGGATTGGCCAGCTACAGTCGAGCTTGACAATTGGTTGCATTTCCAGATGAAATTCCTACATAAATTCTTCCACTTTCAAACATAAGATAGCCACATCTTCATCGATGATATTATCATAGTTCTATCGAATCACTCACGGCAAGACATATCCACCATCAATCAACACATCGCTACCAGTCATGTAGGTCGACGCATCACTAGCCAGAAAGAGATACAGACCCTTAATCTCCTTCACATGTCCCTGTCGACCAAGCGAAGACATCCGATACGCCTCATGCACCGTCTGAGGACTGGCACCCATCTTGGTATCGAAAAAGCCCGGAGAAACGATATTAACCCGTGCAAACTCGCGCCACTCGCGAGCAAGCGATTTGCCAAAATGCGTGATGTACGCTTTACATCCGTTGTAAACAGGTTGATCGACTGGGACATTGACGATGTGTGCACTCATGCTGGATGTGATGATGAGGTTGCCGAAGCCTTGTTGTTTGAAAACCTCGCCGGCGTATTTTGCGCAGTATACAACGCCGTCCACTATCATTAATCAGATCTTGAATATGTCTTAACTTCTTGAATAAGTGCGTACCATTGACGGTCATCTGCTTGTGGTATTCTTCCAGGGTTTGTTCGAGGATAGGCCGTGAGATGGCCATTCCTGTATTAATCAGCTATTGCTTTGCATGTTGCGGTAGTGTTAGGACAAACCGGCGTTGGCAATGAAAACATCAATTTTGCCAAAATCCCGCAGCACCTTGAAGACTGTGCTTTGCACCTGCTCTGCAGAAGAGACTATATCCTCGAATTAGCAACCATAAATGAGCGAACACGCCAACGCACCATCAACTTTATAGGCCGATGTCTTGACATTGTGGAAAGCAGACAAATCCTTGGCTTTCTGGATAGCTACATCATTCCTAAACGAGCAATCAACCAAAGTAAACACTGCCAATTGGAAGGAATCAGTAACTCACGAATTGTACCACATAGCAACATTCGCACCAGCCTCAGCCATCGCCTCCGAGACAGCATGGCCGATACCATCTGCAGCCCCCGTGACGATGACTACCTTCCCTGCCAAACGCATCTGCTCTAGCACATTGGAAGGCGTATTAGGGAAAGGGCGGGGAAATCCATCACGGACTTGGCCACAATCTTCGAAGCTCATGGACATCTTGTGCTTTTTGGGAGTGGTGATGGTTATGACGGAGTCGAGAATGGTGTGTTACGGGATTCATTGGTCAAGTGGGATGTTCTTCGGGTTCATGCCGAGTCGGATAACAGCACTCCGATTTGGTCTCGGTGCGTTGTTTGCCGGTAGTATCCGAGGACTTGGTTTGTTGACTGGTTTAGAGCTTATTTTTACCACTTATTATGCTAATTCAATTTAAGGTATAGATATATCATTGATACGAGCCTCAATTCGAGGCGAATTAGAGGCAAGGTCTCTATTGTTGACTGCAATGACATCATGCGGGGAGAACGCGGGGAAGAACACGCAGATGTTCGTTGCAATTGTTATAAATTGTGTTATTGCATGCTTGATGGAAATTTGCAAGTTTGAAAAAGAATATAAATGGATGCGAAGGGTATCTTATAGTTCGGCGCATCGCAATATTGAATGCTGTGATGACTGACAAGACTAACAAATAACAATGGCATGACAATATAGGCATTCCAATAATCACAGCCGAGCCTGGCCTCCATTCAGACCATCCCAATCTTTCTGCTCAAAAGGAACATACGTGCTGCCCTGCAACCAGTACAAGCGGTCATTTTTCGAAACCTGCGCCGTGTCGACACCCTCCATACGCAACACATGCTTCTGCTGCTTGTTGTTGCCAGTAGATTGCATCTCAGGCATTACACGCAAGAATAGCGGTGCGGCGTACCGGGGGAGGTTTTTCAAAGTATGCGCCGCCAGGCTATCCAGCAAGGTACGGGATGGCTCTAACGCCGGACCGGAAGTGGCACTGGTCAATTGCTGATTGAAGACAATAGCAGCACACCCGGCCCGACCATCATGGTTAGGAAGAGCCACGCCGTAGACATTCGCTTCATGCACGTCTGGGTGGGCACCTAGGACCTCAGCAACCTCGCTGGTTGACACGTTCTCACTCTTCCATCGGAAGGTGTCTCCCAACCGATCGGAAAAGTACCAGCGGCCTTCTTTATCCCATCGAATCATGTCGCCTGTTCGAAAGTAGGCGTCGCCTTTTTTCAGCACGTCGCGGATAATCTTGCCCTCGGTGGCCTTGGAGTTTTGGAAGTAGCCCTGAAAGGTGGCGCCGGGGTCTGCTGCGTCAATAGCGAACAGAAGTTCACCGGGATCACCTCGAGGAGTCCTCTTACAGAGACCGGTTTGGGGGTCGCGCCATGGTTCCTGAGTTTCATGATCGACATCCACGATTGCAGTAGCACGGTCCAGGACGAGGCCTAGAATTGCACCGTTTCGACCAATAGCACCCGCTGAGAAGTCATTAGACGAGAAGTTCCACGTTCCGGCAGTTCCTTCGGTGGCAGCGTAGAATTCAGCAATACTGGGAATATCGAAGCGCTCCTTGAAACGATTCCAGACATCCGGACGGAGACCGTTTCCAAACGCCAGGCGAATATTGTGCTTTTTATCCAGGACCTCGCCAGTAACGGGATCGACCTCAGGCTGCACGCCTAGAATATAACGAAGTGTTTCCCCGACATACTGAATGATCGTGGCGCGATTTTCCCGGGCATTGCTCATAAAGTTTCGCGCCGAGAATTTCCGACCAATGATTATTGTCGCGCCATTCATTAAACAGGTTAAAAACCCCATCACAGTCGCGGAGGAATGATAAAGAGGCATGGACTGTAGTGGTTGCAATCAGCGCGAGTAGTTTTATGCCAAGTATATCGAAGCTTACCGTGAACAAGCGATCCGAGTGTTTCATTTTGATCCAATCACCGACGAATATAGAGGCCCCCACGCATTTCTTCCAACTCACAATGGCTGGTTTGGGAAGACCCGTTGTGCCGCTAGTGTAGATCAACATGGCCATGTCGCGCAAAATCGCCCCGCTGCGGACCTTATTGTCCTCTCTTACTGGCTCCATCTTTAGGGTCTGGGCCTCCACATCTGGAGTAAAGAAAACAACCTCAACGGGGCCCTTTCCATCCCGAAATCCGGAAGAAGCAAACGTTTCGAGTTGTTCCGGTGGGAAACAATCGCGGACATCCTCATCAACCAAGAGAAGCTTCGCTGTCGATGTCCGAACCGAGTGGGTGAGAGGTTTCCCCGCCAGATTATAATTAATCAGTGCAGGCACTGCGCCGATACTCCATAGACCGAGGACTAGGAAGCAATATGTTGACGAATTCATGAAATCAATGGCGACAACGTCTTTCGGCTGAACATTATGAACCTGCTTGAACCAGGCTCCATAACGGAGGGCCAGAATGTATGTTTCGTGGAATGTCCAGGATTGACCGTCGTAGACAATGAACTCCTGATTGGCAGTGGTCGGGGATAAAGCGTTATTCTCAAGGGCATAAAAAAAGTTCAAACGATCGTTCGCCTCGGCAGCTTGTGGTCGAGTATTCATTTTGATCATGGAACTGAAGAGACCAATATCGTAGAAAAGGGACCACTTGGCATTGAGATAAGCCGCTGCCGTTGCGGCCACCGGGAGAGCCATATTCCATGGGATTTCTGCGGTGAATTCAATCAGTTGAGTCTGAGTTGGACGGAATCAGGCTTGTTTACCTTTTAGTGCTGGTAGTGGCATGATGGATGGAATGCAATAACTATGATGACCGTGTGGTGCAAGGTAAAGTCAAACAAGCTGAAATAATGTTCCAGCTTGACAAAATAATAAAAATCGGGGATTTAAAAACGTCCGGGAACAACATCAAAAGCAAGACAGAGTGGAGAGCCTCGGCTCGGTACGGATCTGCACTAAAGATTCCATCGTGGGAAATCAGATGTCATCGTTGTTGATGCGTCTGCATTCTAATGTATTGGACCGTGAAGGATTCAAATTAATAGTGTCTAGAGCTGTCTTTGCCTTGAACTTGAAATATATATTTAATTCAGGTTCATTCCTCAATACACTGTTGTTCTGTCATCGCATGTCCGCATCTCCTTTGCTTCCGCGGTTGAGCGAGTAGTGGATCTAACCCCGCACTGGTTATTTATGCTATTTATGCATAATCATCCGATGCGCTTCAACGAGGCTTGGATGATATATGCCAGCATGAATTGCGGTCACTGTCATTCCTTCTCAGACTGGTCAACCCAAAGTATTTCCAGGGCAACAGACGTGAAACTCCCTGGACTAAGTTTAGCTTCATTTTGTGTGTGTCCGTTAAATGTTTCCTCATCATCCAGTCTTATTCAAAAGTCAGAGTTATATTATGGCCAGCAACAATACTTGTCCCGACTATTCATCCTTGACTGTAAATCATGCATGTGGTTCTTTAGGTATCTGACCGGTATTGAAATTAAATAGATCCTTGTTACAATTCCTATATTACATCACTCTTCACTGTCGCAACTTAGCCTTCTTCACAACAGGGACCTCCTCATACCCTTCATCCATGAACTCTCGCAGGGCCTCGAGACCCTGCTCAAGCACCTTAGTTTCAGAGACATAACCAATACGCACGTAGCCGTGGAAGTCCTTGCCGCCTCCGAAGCAAAGACTGCCCGGTACAAACATCACCCCAGTCTGCTCAAGCAGCCTTTCACAGAAAGCGACATCATCGATGGGCTTTCCCATTTTCGTGAAGCGAACAAATGCCGTGGTCCCTGCTCGAGGCTTAGTCCACTCACATGCCCACCGATGCGATTCAATGAACTTTTCTAGAATCTCAAGGTTTTTCCGAGCAAGGTCAATGTTTCGCTTTAAGAGATTATGAATGCATTCCGGCGCGAGTGCAAAGCTGGCGATCGCATCGTCGATCTGACCAACGGAGATGGTCGTGTAATCGCGGGAGCTAGCGAATGCGTCGATGATGGACTGATCTCGCGACGCGATCCAGCCGACACGAAGACCGGCAAGACTGTATGCTTTAGAGATAGAGCCGGTCACTACTGTGCGCTCGTATCCGAAGGAAAAGAGCGAGGGCGGGAATTGAGAGTCCATGGGACTGATATTGTGGAAGAGTGGGCGATAGACCTCATCGGCGAAGAGAGTAATCGAAGATTCGCGCGCAACTTCGATCAAGCTTTCCAGGGTCTCGCGAGGAACAATGGCACCTGTAGGATTTTGAGGGTTGCTGCAAGGTGAGGTAATGATCAGCATGGGGCGCATGCTCTTTCGCCTGTTCAACTTTCAACTCACTTGATGATGATCAGCTTGGTATTAGGCCGGATCAATCCTTTCAACTCCTCAATATCCAATTGCCATCCGTCCGCCTCTTTAGATTTCCACAAACTGACCTCCGCACCCAGTGATGCGGGGACCGAGTATAATTGTTGGTATGTCGGGTAGTGACAGATGACATGATCGCCAGGTCCAATGAGCGTATAAAGTACCAAAAAATTTGCCTGAATCGCACCTCCAGTAATCAAAACATTGTCTTTCGGAAGTGGAGTCGGGGCCTTGACGGAGTAGAGATTGGCCAAGGTCTCGCGTAGCTTATCGGAGCCGCGGATTGCACCGTAGGTGAGTTTTGTCGATTGCAATTGAGTCAATGGGTTTGTCTCCTTGTCGTCGGATAGAGCGCGAAGATCATCGACAGAAATCGAGGCGCAACAGGTCTCGGCGACGTTGTATTTGGCGGTAGTCTCATATTTGTCCATCCACTGCAGTCTTATCAGCACACATTTCGGCCTCGGTCTCAGCCATAGAATCGGGAAGTGCGGGGAGGTACCTGCTCGACCGCAAACGCCTCAATTTTCACCATGTTGGCTGCTTTTGCGATCTGAACTTCGATTTATGCGTCCAAGCAAGATTTTCGGAGATCAGCGAGTTTCTAGAAGACTCCAAGAACTAAAAATGGTGCCTCCGCATCACGTGCAGATCTCCGCATTAAGCAACGTTGCATCGATTGGAGAAAACGGTACATATTATCTTTAGAGGATCAGAATTGAGAATTGATTCAGCGAGTCGTGTAGTGAATATATATTCTCTCATTTTGGGTTGCAAGGTCACTATGTGCATAACCGCGAATGGAACATAATTTGTATATAACTGTCGCGGTTGGCAAATATAGCATCTAATTGATAATACTTCTAGAGATCTTCGACCATGTCCCGTAGCTTATGATACTGGACTTTTGGTGCGACCCAGAAAAAAACAGAAAACACCCAGGCAAATCCAATCATCTTCCTCACTGGACTTGACCACAAGAATCTGCGTAGTCTACTATCCCCAGATCGTTGCCAAGCTTGATCGACAAATGGAATAAGCAATGACTCAATAGCAGCAGCGGCAAAATTGACCACATAAAAATGAAATTCACTCATAGGATCACAAGGTGCACCAGATTGCCAATCTGTAATCGAATGGGCGACCGCAGACAAAAGAAAAGTCCACAGAGCCACAGCCATCTTTTCCAGCCGTGAACTCGGTGACATGCCAAGCAGACACCGAGTGATCAGGCGACCCGAGGTAAATGAGAAAGGGACTGTAATTCGATGCCAGAATTGGCCCCAAAAGCGGCGGATGCTATAGGCTTGGAACGGACTCCCATACAATGGTGGCCACTCTTGCGGAGTATCGAGGCGAAGTATGACCACAAAGATGATCGACAGGAGGATATGGCAAGTGTCCAACATCAAGTACACATTCCAAATCCAGTAAAGAGACCAGGTGGAGCGAATTTGGATCTCACGGAGGGTGAAAGTGGGCCCGATATTTCGAAACAGTAGTCGCCGGAGAAGACTTCGGCGCGAGGGGGCGAAATCATCCGGTGTGAAGTCGAAGTAGATCATTATCAAAGGGGCGATTAGACAGACATGGAGAGACCAACAAAGAAAGGTCTTTGAGATGCGTCGAATGGCAAACCATGTCCTGCTTGATGGCAAAGGAGACGGTTTCGCCAAATCCACGCGGCGCTGTGGATCGGCCCAAAGCTTGTATGCGGACTTCCAGGACAGGAAATTTGGAGGAATGATAACTGGATCCAGATACAAGGTGCTCATGGCGTGCATCATCCAGTAGCAGTTAAGCAATCCCCAAAGACTGTCGACTCCAGGAAGCCATGCCCAATCAGAGCTGGTATGAAGTGACCAGATTGAACAGCCGAATATAATCGGAGCAAAACCAAGTCGATGATGGGGCGGCTGCTGGAGCGCAACCATGAAGGCTGTGCTCGATAGCAGGAAAGAACTTGGGGCTACCAATGATTTCAGATCAAGGATGATAGTCATGTTGCTTGTTGAATCAATGTGAGGACAAGCCCCCAAATATGACTTCAGATCAAGATGCTGACTGGTCTTTTCGTTCCACTCGTGCTGAACACAGTATAGTCTCCCAGCTCAAATTTGCTCTGAGGGGTATGGGCTGCATTTCTTGCCGGGCATCTGGCTTGATGTCGGTAGTTCTGTGTCGAATCGAACCGAATTTTCCCTTCGCAACGTCATAAGTTTCGTGGTCATCGCAGCTTGACCCCAGATCAAACCAACAAACTCCACAGTTGGATGTGCTTGATTGCGTTCCACAACGTGAGGTGTGTGTAGTATGTGTAGGGAGTACTCCGTATCCATGGGGCTAAAAAAAAGCCCACTCGCCACGAGGCTGTCACTAGGGTGGGGAATCAGGCTGAGATATGGAGTTGCGAGTCTGGGAGGCTGCAATGCTTTGTGATGAGGTATATGTAGGTGGGGGCAAGCAAGGCTCGCAAGAAATCCGGAAATTGCGTCTGTTGTTGGTTTTTCAATCGATCTTGTTCGTTCAAGCAAGCTAATCGATCCCCGCAAATCTCTGCTGCAGGGTCTACTATGATCCACTGCCACATGATATACAAACCCAGGGACTATGGAACTATGTATCTAATTGGTCTCCCCATATCCGGAAGCCCCCGCCGATGTGACACGATTCATTTCATACCTCTGGCTCTCTCTACTACGGGGCTGGATAGATCGTGTCACTTGTTAAGCAGATCGAGGGGGCGGAATTCTGGAGTACATATCATGACGCAAAAGAACGGGCGATGGCAAGTATAAAAAGCCCGTCCTTGTCCCGGTATTCTAATCACTATTCTCAAGTCTCAATCATATCCAACACTTGCTATTCAACTTCAACTTTCATCATGCAACTCAAGACTACCTTGGCCGGTGCCTTACTGGCAACCTTCTACATGCTCCCCTTCTGCGAGGCAGGACCACTTGCTGCGGGAATTGCTATGATTACTGCGGGCATTGGTAGCCCCTTCGTTGGTGGCTCTTCGTTTCAATTGCCACAAGAGATAAACGAGAAATACTGAACGAAAGAGGCGGATTTGAGAAAGTTCCTCGCGGCGGCGGCGAACTTGAAGGTGTCAATCAACATGATTTGCAGCGATGCCGTGAATCAACCAACAAAATGAATATGCAGGTCACTCAGCAGTCTGAGAGCAGTAAGTATTATCTCATCAGAATCTGTTTTGGCATATCACTAATTTTTGGTCCCAGAACTCCATTTGGAGGGAGTCTCCCCCGAATGCATGACCTTAGCCGCTTATTTCACCGACGAAGCGGCACCCTATGCCTGCGGCTCGGATTGTCTTCAGTATGACAACCTGGATAAGGATGGAATGAAAAAGATGCTGGATATCGTAAAGAAGAACCTGAAGCCGGATGCTAAGGTTGAGTAGAAGGATTAGTCTCGAACAAGAAGACTACCCGAGCTGCTACAAGCAGGGCTTGATAGCAAACGGACCTTATGCACGATTCAGTGTGATGTGTTGTTTTTTTTTTTTTTTTTTTTTTTTTTTTTTTTTCTTGTTTTTCTCCCAGATGAGAGCCGAGCTCTCAGACATGCTGGTTGCGTTTTGATGGCTTTATCGAAATTCATGTCTTCAGATTATTTGGATAGTTTTGGTCTATTTTAACCGCATCACACTCATTGACGAACTTAATTTGAATTCCGTCTGAATATTGATGGAGTGGCATGTAATGCAAGTAGTGGGCTTTGTAAAAAGTACATTAAACCCCAAGTATACAGGACGGGATTCCTATCCCAGGTGGTGAATTAGACAAGATGTCACTAACTTAGACGAATTTTACCGAAACTCATATTAGTCGCGAATACAGAGATATACGCGGACATTTTCAAGTCCCATTTTTGAGGGAATGGAAACTCAAGTCACGGTAAAAACTCGGCTCATGATGTTAATCCCCGAATCCATTCCATGGACCCCAACTGATAAGCCCCGCAAAAACAAGGTGGGGCATGATTGGCGTTTTTAGCGAAGCTTGGCCCCAAATGATTCTTACAACCCAGCTTTGCGACATGATTTGTGGTGTGGATTTCATATGGTCCAAAGATTTATAAAAACACTTGCTTGCTAAGTGAAAAGAATTTTCGAGCTACCATGCCAACTCTCGGGGAGTAATTCGTTCATTGAATGAATGTCCCATAGGCAACTTGAAGCCAGCTCCTGGATCTACATGTGGATGTAACAAGTGTGGAGTCAGGAATGATCCCAATTGCATATCGAATCCAGCCCCCAACTTTAACCAAGAAATTAAGGTATACACTGTGGATGTTCTTTCCTGGTGGGCAGTGCTAAGAGTGCACTCATTATTGCCATTCATAGCCCATCAGAATATGGTCGTTGGTTTACGTGTACTGTCATTATATCATAAATGGCGCAAGGATGATGACCTAAAGCAGCCGATGTCGCATATGAATACTTTCTACTCCCGAGGTCCCTGGGAACAGCTTCTATGTTTTCTGTTCAGAGCAAACATTATATATACCGAGGTATCACCAATACGAGGGCGTCATGACATCTTTGGAAAAGTAAAGGTCGAAGCTCTAGTTGGTGTTTTGATGTTGTGTTATCATCCAAAGGAAAGTATTTTCTGCCACCTAGCTTATGTGTATCCTGGCCTACTTAATACCCGTTGGGAGTCCAAGCTAGCATACCTACCTAGGTACACGTAGTCTTCAAAGTTAGGATCGGGCTTCATGATATCTCTGTTTCAACACTTCGAGCTTAAGCCCGATTACCGTCTTGTGATGGACTTGAGAAATTGGGCTTCAACATTTCCATCTCTTCTGACTCGTCTACGATGGGCACAACTTTTCTGTCTTTTGTACTGGGCAAGTGATCTTGCCGTATAGTCTGGCTGTATATAGGGCTTTCGTTTTTCTTGTGAAATCGGGTACATTTCCCATTTGGCCGTTGTTACAGTGGCCGGTATTCCGTACTCTGTACCGTGGCACCTCTCGCCCCCAATTCCCCACACGTGTGGGGATAACAAACACAAGCGTGGGGATTGCTCGTCTGACTCGATGCTTTTTGGAGACTCAGAGGTGTAGATCTCTCATGCATCATAATGATGATTTCACTGTTTTGGCTTTTGCACCGACGTTTCATGTTATGTAGAGTGGGTAGATTAGCACCAATCGGTAATGCCTATGTCTACTCTGATACTTCGAGCCCCCAACCCAGTTTAGTACTGTGGCGAAGAAATGCCATGGATCGAGGAAATGCGATGATCTCAGCCTTGCTGGTAATACTTAGGGAGGCAGGTGTTGCGAGAATCCAGGTAATATCTGAGACTTTTCCTCAATTGTATGAATGAGTGCTGGACACCCCATTCGTACGTGATGACAATGATATGTACTGACAATTCCCCTTTAAGGCGTTTGGCATAATTCATACTTTGGAAGCATTAGGAATGGCATTAGAGGATGTTTATAAGCGACCCCTGAAATAGTGTATTCGTGTATTCTCCCTGATGAGAGACAGACAAGGTCTTGTTCAATAGCAATACCATAGTCATGAGCTGAACAGAAATAAGTTCGCTGCTGCAATGTCCAATCCATCTCATGGCAATGTTGGTTCTCAGCCTCCAGTCTAAAGGAATCGACTTGACCTTATCTGTTCGGGGATGTGATATGCTCTTTGCCGGTTGATATATGTGTTTATGAGCTCTGATTCATGAATCCGTGGAGTTTTCTCGTTCTCACGACTGCAGTTGCCGATACCAGGACAGCATTCATTGCAAACAAGACAAAATCAAGCCTAAAAAGAGAGGCAGAAACACACGAGAAGTCGGTCAGAGCAGGCAGAATTCTGCTCGGAGATCTGCCTCGGGATCTCCTCATCAGACCGACGATAAGTGAGAGAGGAAAGTGTTGGCCACCAGAGAGAATAAGGCACGTAGTGTGACATGCTTAGTGCAGGTACAGTTGGAATAAAAATGGAGTCTTGTTGCCGTTAATACTCGAAAGTAAACACCGTCCAGCTGCATGATCCAACGCATCCTGCACATTGTGTCACGATACGCCAGGCACCGCCTCCTTCTCCGCCCGCGTCATCGGGGGCTGACTCTCCAATTCAACCTCCGCTCCACACTCCTCGGCCAGCTCATGTTCGACTCGGGTCGCCATTAATATTTCAGGCGATCTGTTCCTGGTCTTTTTTCTCGATCGCTCGGTGGTGCGTCAGAACAGAGCATCACCGTCTCTGCTCAACATGCGGTCGACATTCCTTCTATCTGTGATCGCTCTGCTCTCGCAGACAGTCAATGCGGCAGAATGGAGTGCGTCTTCAAATGCCAACCTTGTCTACCGATCCTCACCCCTCGATAACCGACCGCCCGAGTGTCCACCGTGTTTCAACTGCCAGCTCGATTCCTACAACTGTACCCACTTCTCGCCATGCAACAAGTACACTGGCAAATGCTCCTGCCCGGCTGGTTTCGGCGGAGACGACTGTTCAACACCGGTTTGTGGCTCACTAGCGGATGGTGAGAATCGTGCGCCGCGCGATGGCCAATCTTGCAAGTGTAAGGATGGCTGGGGCGGCATCAACTGCAATGTCTGTGAGACAGACAACGCCTGTAACGCCATGATGCCAGAGGGCCAAGGTGGGGTGTGCTATAAACAAGGTGTGACTTCGAAGGAAAATTTCCAGATGTGCGATGTGACCAATCGTAAGATTCTGGATATACTTGATGGCCGCAAGCCACAGGTTACCTTTTCCTGCGCTGCCGAGGATCATACCTGCAATTTCCAGTTCTGGGTGGATCAAAAGGAATCGTTCTATTGTGGCCTGGACACCTGCAAATGGGGCATCGAAACGGACTATGATACAAACACGACCAATTACAAATGCGAAAATGTCCAGTGCAGCTGCATTCCCGGTCGATTCCTCTGTGGCGAGAACGGATCCATCAACCTTGACCAATTCCTCGATCAAGTGATCAAAGGACCAGCAACATTTTCTACCAAATCTACTGCCCAGGGAAGCTCAAGTTTCTTCTCCGAGCCAGAAATGAACAATTTGATCAGCGGAGTGTTTGGTGATCCAAGCATTTTCTTGTCTTGCGATTCGGGTGAGTGCCTGTATAAGACCGATGTTCCGGGCTATACACGACCTGTCAAAAAGATCAACACCCCCCTCATAGCGGGCGTCATTGCGGGATGTGCTCTATTTGTTGTTGCGGTCATTTTGATCATCTGGTATCTTTCCCGCCGCGCTGCCCGCAAAGGCTACCTTCGCTTATCCTTGTCGGATGAGTCTGATGATGAGACGGCCAAACTGTTGGCAGAGCATCGACCGGCCGCTCTGTATTGGGACGATGTGTCTTACTATCTGAATGGGAAGGAAATCCTCTCTGGGATCCAAGGCGCCTGCACTCCGGGTCAGATTACGGCGATTATGGGAGCATCGGGAGCTGGCAAAACTACCTTCCTTGATATTCTTGCCCGCAAGAATAAACGTGGAGCTGTCCATGGCGATTTTTACGTGAATGGGGAGAGAGTCAGTGATCAGGATTTCCGGAGCATGGTCGGCTTCGTCGACCAGGAAGACACGATGCTTCCCACCTTGACCGTCCACGAGACTATCTTGACCAGTGCTCTGTTGAGACTCCCGCGAGACATGAGTCGCGCGGCGAAAGAGCAAAAGGTGTTAGATGTTGAGAAACAGCTTGGTATCTATCATATCAGAGATCAGCTAATAGGCTCGGAGGAGGGGAGAGGTCGTGGCATATCTGGTGGCGAGAAGCGCCGAGTTGGTATCGCTTGTGAATTGGTCACGAGCCCTAGCATTCTTTTCTTAGATGAGCCAACTAGTGGGCTGGATGCCTACAACGCTTTCAACGTGGTCGAGTGTTTGGTTACTCTGGCGAAGACCTACAATCGCACCGTCATTTTCACTATCCACCAGCCGCGCTCCAACATCGTGGCACTTTTTGATCGCCTGATTCTCCTTGCTGGCGGCCGCACTGTTTATTCCGGTCCATTCTCAAACTGTCAGCAATACTTCAACCAGATTGGATACTCGTGTCCACCTGGTTTCAACATCGCGGATTATTTGGTTGACCTGACCATGCACGCTGGTGTCGCACATTCATATACCGATGAAGTTGAATCGTCTGTGGATGGACATCCACCCAAGACCGCTTCAAGTAGTCTGCGAGCCGTCAAATCTGTTGCCAGTGCATCCAACGTGAGCTTCGAGGACAACTCTAGCAGAGCCGCTGAGCAGAGCCGGAGACCGAGAAACAAACGACGTGTATCTTTGAAGCAGCAGCAAGATCGCCAGCTCTATTCGCGACGCAAGGATCATGACCGTCCCACCACGCCCAAGACAGATGAAGAGGATGCCACATTAGATGCTGCTGCGGAGAATAACCAGCAATGGATGCGTCTTTCTCGCCAACAAGGTCATGTTCCTCCACAGATTCTCGATGACCCAGACCAGCTCCCCCCGCCAGCTCCTGGACAAAGCGATCTCGACCTTCTTGTTGCCAGCTACGCAGAGTCTGATGTTTGCCATTCCGTCCATGAGGAAATTCTCGCCGCCGTTCATGGCGCCCGAGCTGCCAATGGCTCCTCAAACACTCACCTCGCGGGCGGGGCAACGGTGGCACAACCCAAGGCTCTGGCTCGCGTCAGTTTGGCTCGGCAGTTCCTCATTTTGTCCCAGCGCACGTGGCGCAATCTTTACCGCAACCCAATGCTGATGCTGACCCACTATGCTATCTCTATCCTCCTGGCTGTTCTCTCTGGATACCTTTTCTATGGCCTGACAGACGACATCAAGGGATTTCAGAATCGTCTTGGTCTGTTCTTCTTCGTGCTGGCTTTGTTTGGATTCAGCACTCTCACCAGTCTCACCGTGTTTTCGACCGAGCGCCTTCTGTTTGTGCGAGAGCGAGCCAATGGATACTACCATCCCGTCACGTACTTCGCCGCCAAGGTTGTCTTTGACATTGTTCCCCTCCGACTGATCCCACCGATCATCATGGGTATGATCGTGTATCCGATGACTGGCCTGATCCCCGCATGGCCTGAGTTCTTCAAGTTCATGCTGGTACTCGTCCTATTCAATCTTGCTGCCGCCAACATCTGCCTTTTCATTGGCATTGTATTCCGCGATGGGGGAGTGGCCAACCTAATCGGCAGCCTGGTCATGCTGTTCAGCTTGTTGTTCGCAGGTTTACTCCTCAACCATGACGCAATTCCCAAATCTGCTCTGTGGCTTCAAAGTGTATGTCTCACGATCCGCTGCGCTATGGATTCTGGCTAACTATCTCACCCCCCAGCTTTCTATTTTCCACTATGGATTCGAAGCTCTGATCGTCAACGAAGTGACCTTTTTGACTTTAATCGACCACAAGTATGGCCTGGATATCGAAGTACCGGGCGCGTCCATTCTGAGTGCCTTCGGTTTCGATACCCTCGCATTCTGGTACGATATTGTTGGCCTCGCGGTGATTGCTGGAGCCTTCCTGATTATTGCATACGGAGCGATGCATTTCCTCCTTGTTGAGAAGCGATAATTTGAGCTTTCTACAGGCTCTTTATGAATATTTTTGTGGTTGCGTTATATGTATCTGGCGTTGCATCTGTTCTACATGGGATTGTCCTTTGCTTCGAAGCATCGAGAGTGGTATGAGAGCTCCGTCGCACCCAATAATCTTGATAGCTAGATTTGTAAATAAACCACACTCTACCATTTTGAATCCATCTTCTGAACCTGAAAAATGTACAGAGTATTTGGTACGAAAACAACTTGTTGCGCTATACAGCATCACGTCAGGCGTGCGGAGCACGTGTGTGCACGTCATGTTTTGCGACTTCTGGCTGTGTGGCTGCTATTTTACCCTCAAAATCATAATCCCATGTCTGAAATCATCATATTAACCCATACTCCATCCTCATCTCACTTGTAGTTGAATCCCGACTCCCTTTTAGTACGCCATCCCCAGCCCCTCCGTTTGCAGCATGCGCTAAACCGCACCCACCGCCGACCCGTTCAGGCTGCGGCCCAAATTCGCTAACCTAAACTTCTGCGCAGCTCTCCCATCCATCGTCGTCTTTCTTCTTCCCCACGTCCAGCTTGGGTGATCAAACAGCTTGGTGAGTGGCGTTCCCGAGTTGTCCCCTCTCCGCAATCTCTGGGTTTCCTCCGTCTTCCTTGGCCCTCGGACCCCACAGATTCCCGTCTCCAATTCCGCCTACCGTCACGACCTTCAAAACTCCCAGCCTCCCATAACCAGTGGTACTGATTCTTGGAAGTCAGTTCTCGTCAAGCCATTTGAAATAGTCTCAGCCTCATAATCGTGCCAATGATGTCCGGCGAAGCATGGCTCTACCTGTTGGCGGTGTTGATCAACGCCGTCAACCTGTTCCTCCAGGTCTTCTTTACGATCATGTATAGTGATCTTGAGTGGTGAGTTGCTGCTTTACGACCGCTAGCTTCTAAAGCTTGCGTTGGACTCTTATCGAACCCGACTGACTTGCGACTTTTTTTCGCAGCGATTACATCAACCCGATCGACCTGTGCAACCGTCTCAATGCCTACATCATCCCTGAAGCTGCTGTCCATGCCTTCCTGACCTTTCTCTTCGTCATCAACGGCTACTGGCTTGCCATCGTGCTCAACCTCCCTCTCTTGGCGTTCAATGCGAAGAAGTACGTTTCAACGAAGCTCTCCGAGCCCTCGCCCTACCATCTTAGAAACACCATCGCTAATCTGAGTCCTGTGCAATTAGGATCTACGAGAACCAGCACCTGTTGGATGCGACGGAGATTTTCCGTAAGCTGAATGTGCACAAAAAGGTTGGTTTCTCCCCGCGCATTTCGCTTTGACAAGGACTAACCCGCTGTGTGCTTCAGGAATCCTTCATCAAGCTGGGTTTCCACCTCCTGATGTTCTTCTTCTACCTGTACAGCATGATTGTTGCTCTGATCCGCGATGAGGGTCATTGATCTCGTGCAATAATTGATGATGCAATGCGCCACGGTCATTCCGGCTTGCTAAGGAGGGTTCTCGTCGTCGCAGGGTCTTCCATGGACATGGCACTTGCACAACCCATCTAGGGTCCATGTCCCTGTGCTGATTCAAATGGACGCAAATTTCCTCAACAGCCGTCGTGTGCCATATAATGTGGTAAATTCCTGCTGTTCGAGATGTCCAGGAGGGTTACCTTGATGACTGATGCACAAGCTCCCGAATTGGATTGGAAGGCTGGTGATGGGTCGTGGTGAGGAATAGAGGTTGTTTGGATGCGGTGGTATGATGTTGGCAATGACTCGGTGGGAGAGGCTATACACTTCTTCTACTATCTTGCCAGTTGCTATTTTCCTTGTTCTCTTTGCCTTTCTTGTCTATCTTGCGATGTCTTTCAGCTTGTGAGTTGTATATACCTCCCACGCGGTTTGGCAATGAATAGCGTACGATACCCTATTAGTTCATCCACAGTAATGTGTCATATAGCTTCAGCTTTATAGCCACTAGACCGCAAAACATCCAACAGAAATAAAATAGATCGAGATATGCCATTTTGACTTGTATAGAATTCTCCGTCGCTGCTGTCTTCATTTGTTGCTTCTGCCGCCGCCCGTAAAATTCGACCCACCGCCTTCGTTCACTTCTCGTCTTTCGCAATCGCCATCACAAGCGCCTTTGCCATTTCTTTCTCCCCTGGATTCTCGCAATGGCGTCTCTGCTGGGCGCTGGATATGACTCGAGCGATGATGATGCGACCATGCATAACGCTCAAGGGACGACTGCAACCAAAGTTGTTGCGGCGCCGGAAGTGAATACAGAGGTTTGGTCCCCTGCATTTCTACTCATTTGCCTTTCATGGGATTTCTACCCTCGAGGCTTTGCTGGATAGATAAGACT
Organism: Penicillium sp. PG113-03A; assembly: GCA_037042135.1. Taxonomy (NCBI): domain Eukaryota; kingdom Fungi; phylum Ascomycota; class Eurotiomycetes; order Eurotiales; family Aspergillaceae; genus Penicillium; species Penicillium sp. PG113-03A. The sequence goes on from JAXQJW010000162.1 coordinate 93,150, forward strand.
AATGCTCCTACAGGACCAAGCACATATGCAAATGGCCCTCGCCAACACCTCGTCACAAGCCCTCACATACAACGCCACTTACGATGATTTGATGAAGCCGACCCAGGGCCCTTCCAATCCGTTTAAAGGCGCCGGGCCTGGAAATGGCATCAAGCGCAAGAATGTTCCAACTGGTTTCGCAGAGGAGGCGGCTATCAGCGAATCGACCTTTGCTGCGCAACATCGCACGTTTCAGAGCTTAGGCTACACCCGCAATCCGACTCGACCGGATCAATTTGTCGGAGACATGAATAATGCCGCGCAATTTGGAGGTCGTGATATTGTGCAGATGAAACCTACAAAAGAAGCTTCGGCCAAGTGGAGATCGAAGCGCCAAAAGAAGGGTGACTCGAGCATTGTCGAGGGAGATGGCGCGTACCTTGGGCCGTGGGCGAAATACCAAAATGATCAGCAATATGACCAGGTCGAAGTCGATGACGAAGATCGCGAGTTGGCGAGTGATGAAGAATACGTGGATGAGGATGAGACTCTGGCCCCCGCCGCACCCATGCCTGCTATGAGTAAAGAGGCCACAGAGTACCAGGGCGACACATCGAAGGTGGAAACTACCGAGTTTCATGGCTCAGAGCAACTCGACTACATGGGTCGGACGTACATGCATGTGCCGCAAGACTTGGATGTGGATCTGCGCAAAGAGGTGGGCAGTATCAGAAACTACGTGCCGAAGAAATTGGTACACACCTGGAAGTCGCACACGAAACCCATTTCATCACTTCGATTCTTCCCCAACTCCGGCCATTTGCTTCTATCTTCTGCTGCAGATGGCAAGGCCAAGATCTGGGACGTTTATCATTCCCGGGAACTCCTCCGAACGTTCTCGGGTCATTCTAAAGCCATCACAGACACAGATTTCGACCCCACAGGCAAGACCTTTCTTACGGGCTCGTACGACCGGCAGATCAAATTATGGGATACGGAGTATGGCAAATGTTTGGGACGGTTCTCAACTGGCAAAACACCGCACGTCGTGCGATTCAACCCTGGCGCAGAACACTCACACGAGTTTCTGGCTGGTATGTCCGACAAAAAGATTGTGCAATTCGATACTCGGTCCGGCGAGTTGGTCCAAGAATACGACCATCATCTGGCAGCTGTCAACACCATCACATTCGTCGACGACAATCGTCGCTTTATCACCACCTCCGATGACAAGTCCTTGCGTGCATGGGAATACGGCATCCCTGTACCAATCAAGTTCATTGCCGAGCCTTACATGTTCGCTCTCACCCGCGCAACCCCCCATCCCAATGGCAAGTACGTTGCCTTTCAATCTGGCGATAATCAAATTGTGGTATATGGCGCCACCGACAAGTTCCGCCAGAACCGCAAGAAGAGCTTCCGCGGCCACAACAATGCCGGATACGGTATCGATATCAAAATCTCACCTGATGGCCAATTTCTGGCATCGGGTGATAGCGGTGGTTATGCTTGTTTCTGGGATTGGAAGACTGGCAAAATGTACCATAAGATTCCGGCGGGTGGGAAGGAAGGTGGTGCTGTGACCTGCCTGGACTGGCATCCGCAGGAAACCAGCAAATTCGTCACTGGTGGATTGGACGGAGTCATTAAATACTGGGATTAAACAGCCATCTGCCTCTATTTAGGATAATGGCACCAGCCTTGCGCAGTGAACAACTAGACATCATCTAATGGTTCATCTTCATCCTTTACTTTCACCAGTCCTATACAGCTAGATCACCTAATCCCATGCACAAGATTCGCAGAAAATGATCAATGTATTTACAATTCAAGTCTAAATTCTATCATCCAAAATTGCCTCCCTCATAATCAACGACTCCCAGAAAGAATTCGTACAAGGGCTAACGGCGCGAAATCCGCATCCAAACATTCGCCAAAGTCCCAACTGCGCATCGCACGCAAGATACCGGGGAAAAGACGCGCGGATATTTCCAAATCAGTATCGACAATGCTCCCAATCCCGCGACAAGCACTGAGCTCAACCCAATTCCCAAAACCTCGCTTTGATGCTGCACGGCCCGTACAACATCCGAGTACCGCTGGTTACTGAAGCTAATGCGAGCATATTGAGTTTTCCAGCCCAGGAACGGGAGTCGGCGGTCAATGACTTCTTCAATGGTCTTGCGCAGCTTGTAAAGAGGTGATTTCACTCCGGATCGCATCTCGAGGTAATTTTCCTTGGAAAGGTCGTTGATGGCGTGTGTGTCATCGCAGCGTTGATCTGTGTATGCTTGGAATGCGGCGTGGCGTCTGACGCTGCGTATATACACGCTTATGTCCGGGTCGTAAACTTTGTGTCGGTCCAGTTGCTCGAATAGAACACGCACGTCTTCGAGTCCGGCGTTGAGGCCTTGGCCGTAGAATGGGAGGACTGCGTGGGCGGCGTCGCCGAGGATGGCGACGGCTGAACTAAAATGGTGAGGTTTACACTTGATGCTGATGAGTGGGAGGTGGGGGTTCATTGTGAATTGTTCGGTCAATGCTTCGGGGTCGATTAGCTCGGGAGACACGCCTGGGAAATGAAGGTTGAAGAAGACGTGTAGGTCCTCTGGCGAATTCTCAAGCGTAAGATAGTGTCCTGAGGGCGCGAATAGCGTGCACGTAAATGACTTGTCTGCGGAGGGTATAGCGATGAACATGAACTCGCCCCCTGGCCAGATGTGTAGATGATTGGGAGAGATTCGAAAGTTTCCATCCTTTGTAGGAGGGATGCGGAACTCGCACCACAATGTGTCGATGTACTCTTGTTGATAGTCGACACGAGCAAATTTCATCATATGGAAGCGACTAGCTGAATGTGCTCCATCGGCGCCGAGGAGGTAATCAAACGAGACCTCGATCTCGGGGGCGCGGCCAGCGACGCCAAGCGAGTCGGTTTTGGGGGTCTCACCGGGAATACGGCGCTCGAACCATGCCTTGTTGGTGCGGAAATCCGCACCTGTTAGCTTGTGATTGAAGAATAATTTGACGTTGGGCGCACGCTCCAATTCGTCAAGGAGGGCATTATTCAGAGTGCCGCGATCGACGGCATTGATGGCCTGCGGAGAAAATAATCAGCGTCTGTGCAACCTACAAGCAAAGGTCTCTTACTCGTCCGTGGACATCATAGGCTTGAGCAGCTTCCCACAATTCTCCGCGGTCTCGACCGTGAATCATTCGGCCGTACATGGGAATCGTGTCGCGAAGCACATTGTCAATCAGACAGGGGCGATGCGATTGCGTGAGTGAGTTGAGGCCACGCTCAGAAAGAGCCAAATTGATCGACTTGGTGAAGTTCAATGGTACTGTAGTCGGGTCACGGAGATCTACAAAGCAGAGTCCGATTACTATTTGCTTTTTCTCGGGATCTTCGCTGCGGCAGGGGTCATTTCCATGCGCAATTCCAAGAGGGATCTTGCGAAATCGACTGATTTCACGCTATCCATAGAAGTTCACAGCACGGATGAAGCATCATTTCTCTTCAGTTTGTTTCGTATTGGTTGATCTTTCTCGTGCTCCTCGCATCGCGTCGAAAGGAGTGGAACGTACCTCCACGGAGTTCGTATACTTCGACCTGGTCACCGCGGGCGGCAGCGTACAACGCCGCTAGGGACCCAACTGGTCCCGCGCCCACAACGACAACCTTCTGCTGGGGAGAAACGGCTGCCATTGCCGCTTGATGCTAGGATGCTGAATTCAGAAATCCTTAAATCGCGAATTGAAACATCATCACGTGCTGCGATATCGGCAATCGGGCAATAATATTCCCGGATCGACCGGGTGCTGAGTCACGTTTATTGGGTGAACCCCTTCCTATTTCCGCATCTTCTTCGCTATGTATGTTTGTAACCAACCAGTACAACTCTAGATGGCAGTTGATTGGTCAAGATTTAGCCCGAGAGGCTTACAGTAGAATACACTTTGACGGGGCACATCTCCTCCCTTTACAGTTGTGATTCGACAACATGTCTACAGAAGGCGGCTCAAATCCAATGCATGCCCTTTATCAGGACATCCAGTCTCCATCTTGACTCTTGATGATTACCGGATTTCCGTCGCAAGAGCTCAACACGGAATCGGACCAGATGTATGCGGAAAAATCTCTCGTCAACATGTCCCAATACATGCAACATGGTTGGCTTCGGTGGCTGCATACTACTGATATCGCCTCATTGTCACTGGATAAGCAGATCATGCTAGCATACAGCACCAACCTTTCTACGTACCTAGGTAGAAGGATGATTATGCTCTTGGAAACTGGGACATCTGGCCACTGGTGGCTCAAGGCCAATAGGGTATCAGCGTTGAAGGTGGCATTCCGAGATTTACGGCCAAACATAAGGTTTGGGTGCCGGTCAGACGGAGGGCAATGGTGAGAATATTCGAACTCCCGGTGGCGAGAAAGTCTACCTGGAATTTTGGCGTATGATAGGAATGTCTTCCTACCTAGGTACATTTTGTTTATAGTCCGTGCTGACTTCAGTATTGAACTGATTGGGGCAGTCGAGTCATACTCGTTGACAAGATATTTTCGGAACATACAATACTTGCTGTCCTATTCAATAGCCATATGTGCTGGATAATTCTTTAACATAAGATCAAATACTTATTGCGAATTCCAATGAAAGGTCAATGACAGTTCTCTAGACTGGGTAACCTTTAAATTTGGACGCCTCAGGGGAAGATGAATGATCCAGTTACATTTCTTGGCGCTCAAGCTGGCTGATGTTGAGCTGATGCTATATGTTGGAAACTACAAATAAGAAGCTCATAACTGAAGCATTGATTTGAGGTTATGTCTTTTTTAGACGCTTTTTAAATTGGAGGAATGTCCTTACATTGCATACTCCGTACTGTGTACTTCAGCTCGTGTCCTGATTCTGAATCTCTCCGCCCGCGTGATGTCCGAGCTTCCTCCACACCAACTTCACCACCCCAGATCTGGGCCCTCCATTGTTGAGTCTTCCAAGCGTTATTGTGGCATTTTCATCTTTTGAATTATGTTCTCGAGTCCGCCAATTTGAACGGGTTCCATTGGCTTGCCCAGCGTCACCGTCATGACCGAGCCACGCTCGGGGCCGGTGTCGTTGACGCGATACCGACCCATCCTCTACCTCTTTACCGGCGTGGCAGCGGCCTATGCTCTCCTCTACATTCACAACAATGTGGTATCTTCACATCCGTCGCATACTCCCCTCCGCCGGCGAGGTGCCGTACGCCGCTCAAGACGAACCGAAACCGAAGAATCAGGACTTTCCAATACCCCATCATATCGAGCGATTACCCACTTAGAGCAGTTGGAACGTCAGAACGGTGTGTATGGAACTTTTCGTATCGAGACGGAGGATGGACGACGAGTGGAAAGCGGGCTTTTACCGTCGCTGCTAGCGACTCGTGATCAGTTGATGGAGGAAGTCGGTGTCCCGCCCGCACACGCGGAACGAATGCGCGAAATGATGGAGGATACATTCTTGGAATCTTTCCTTGCGCTTGATTTTCCATCGGCGCATACCTTGCCCGAAGGCAGTCCGGAACGTGCTTATTTGACGGAGCAACTGCAACGGCGAGGAATTTCCAGGGCCGGTATTGAAAGAGCACTGGTCCGCTTTAACGAAGACGAAAATTACGGAGACGAGCTCCGTCGGCGCCGACAAAATGGCGAGCGTGTCACCCTTTCCACATCGACCTTCCCTGAAGGTGCAGCGCCGCCTCAGACCCAGGACGGCGGAGAAACGGTGGTCGATGACCAGAGCGTTTTCTCTTGGCGCGAGGGGAATAACGATGCCTCGCCTACACGAGAAGGACAAAATTTGCTCAATTTGCTATACCACATCGCTGAGGATCAGGCGCGACGGGATGGTTATATCCATCGTGGCGTCACCTGCAACAGCTGCGGCGCCATGCCCATACAAGGTATCAGATATCGCTGTGCGAACTGCATTGACTATGACTTGTGTGAGACGTGTGAAGCGATGCAGGTGCATATCAAGACCCATCTGTTCTATAAGGTTCGAATTCCTGCTCCATTCCTAGGAAACCCACGCCAGTCGCAGCCCGTGTGGTACCCTGGGAAACCTGCTATGCTCCCGCGCAGTCTCCCGCGGCCCTTGGCCAAGCGCCTGACGCGAGACACCAATTTTGAGAACACCGAGCTGGATGCCCTGTGGGATCAATTCCGCTGTCTTGCAAACTACGAATGGGCCGATGACCCAAACAAGCTGTTCATGGCGATCGACCGGAAGACGTTTGACAGGTGCTTTGTGCCTAATACATCGATTCGGCCACCTCCCCCAAGTCTCATCTACGATCGCATGTTCGCATTCTATGACACCAACGGTGATAACTTGATTGGTTTCGAGGAATTTCTCAAGGGTCTGGCCAGTCTCAACAACAAGAGCAACGATGAAAGGCTTCGGCGTGTCTTTCGCGGATATGATATCGACAATGACGGATACGTCGAAAGAAAGGACTTTCTCCGAATTTTTAGGGCATACTACGCACTCAGTCGGGAACTTACCCGCGATATGGTCGCTGGGATGGAGGATGATTTTCTCGAAGGTGGCGCTCGCGACGTTGTTCTCGGCAGCCAGCCCATCAGCTCAGCGTTTCCTGGTAGTATTCCCTCCGGCGAGGTTTCGCGGATCGGTGAAGGCAAGCGTGTCAACTTGGCGGGCGATATGGAAGTCGTTGACAACGAGGGGATCCTGCGACAGGATGGTACTGATACAGGTGATCGGTATTCTATTGTGGGTGATGCTGCTGTCCGAGAACAGTTCGGTCGCACTAGGCCCATGTTTCCATCCACTCTGCGTCTCCCGACGACTGAAGCTGAAGCTGGCCAACCTCATCCCTCTCGTGCCGATGAAGACGCGGAGGATGATGACGATGAAGAAGATGACGAAGATGAAGATGAAGATGAAGATGAGGATGCGAGCGACTCCGACGAATCCAGCTCATCGGTCGCGAGCAACCACTGGCCACCGCCTGAGCACATTCACGAAGAGGATATCATCAGTGTCCTCGGAACGTATGTTCCCCCTCAGGATATTACCGACCCAATCGAAAGAGCCCATATCGTGAGAGCTGTCTATCTCAGAATGCGCGACGACGATCAAAGGCGAATTGACGAAACTCGGCGACATGGAATTGATGAACGCTGGAGGCGAAGAGCATTCTATACTGACGAGGAGGACGGTGCTACTATGCCCTCTGGCTATCAGAAAGACCCAAGCTTTGATGACCTGAGCGATGAGGAATCTCTGGATGAAGCACCGGCTTTCGAGTCACATCCCCCTTCTCCTCGCTCACGTTCATCTTCCAAGGTACGGTTCCAGGATGATCTCGCTGACGACTATGATGTGCGATCGAATCCCTCGACATCTTCTCGGAGTATACCGGTGGGTGAGCGATGGGGCGGATTCGAGATACCTGAAGTTGAAAAGGACGTCGGTAAAGAAATTTTGTATCAAGTGACACAGCAGGGCTTCAACGAGCTGCTGGATCTTCTGTTCAAACAAAAAGAAGACCTGCTCATGGAGGTTCGCCGGACACGAGCAGATCGCAAGGCTTGGGCGCATGAAATTGAAGAGGTTGAAAAGGCTGGACCTCAAAAGCCCCCACCGAAAGAAGCAAAAGGGGATGTCCACGCACAGGATGAAGAGCACCTGCAAGCTATCACAAGTGATAGATCACTTGATGATTTATTGGACCGGGCTGGCTATGCCGTTCAAAGTCCAGTCCTTGAGCCGACCCATGCAGGACCTGTGTTGACGCCGTCATCCTCTAACGTTTTAGTGCCGGACGATGATGTCCGTCCAACGCACCTCGCGGACCCGGAGCATGAGGGCGACATCGGACAGGATCATCCCTTCGAAGATTCTGATTCTGACATTGCATCGAATGCAAGCTCCAACGTGGAGGATAAGCTGCCTGTCCGCGAAACCGTCGCATTCGCCCTCAGATCCGACTCAATTCCCAATTACGATCCCACCCTACCACAATTCCGTCCGGATGCCGATACTCCTCGTCCGCGCCTCTCATTCTCTGACAACCCCTCTGCGAGGACCGCCTCGTCTGCCGTGGACGATGTCGATATTTCGCCTCGCACTTCAAGCTCCGACCTCCGTCGCCTGCGCCTCCAGCCAAACGGCACTATTTCTCTTCCTGCTCCCTCATCTCCCCACTCCTCTTCCGCGGAGGCCGAAGCCACGGCACCCAAGCCCCCTCACTCTCCAATGCAACCACTTCCACCGCCCTCTAAACCAGTTAGCCCACCAGAAGAGAACGCTGCAGCTCGCCGACCAACTGCTCGAACGCTTGCCCGATGGGCGTACTTGAACCAGGTAGAACGCGAAGCTAAAGAGCGGGGTGGTAGTGGAGCACGCTTGAATTTCGAGGAATTCGAGCGCCGTATGGCTGTTGACAAGGGCCGTCGGCTGGCATTTGTTGCGACTTGGATTGAGATGGCAAGCTTTTAGCGTTCCTTGTAGGTCTATGATCAATATACCATATTTTGAGCCTATGTGCTTTTCTTCTTTTTCGTTCGGGGAGATTCGGCGCATGATCAAGTATGGTCGTTGTAAACCACACCATTCTCCTTCCAGGGGTATCCCAACACTGCGCCAGATTATAAGCAGCCAAATCCATGATGTCGGCTCGATCGTCTCGCTGAGACTTTGTTGCTAACGAATCGTGCTGTTGGTTTGTCCACACTATCTATATAGCACCTTTGAAGTACAAGTCATACCGGAGGGAAATTCATCGTGTCAAGCAATTCCATTGTCTGGTATTGAATAGATGGGCTTGATACATGGATGAAGCCAATTTTCATCATTCTGTGGACATACACATCACCGCCGATCCTGAAGAAATCCCCACGCCCACCGTGAAAATGAGAGGCTAAACATAGCAATAAGTACTGTGCTAGCGAACAAGTCCGAGATTTAATAACTATAACAGCAACCACTATGATCATGGTTTTCTCCTGGTATTTTTGTTGCAACTCTCGAGAACGAGATGCATTCTTCTATCACGACTCCAGACTGATATCTTAGAACTGGAAACAAACCGCATTCAATTTTATACCAGGCTCGGAATTCGGGAGAAATGTCGCGCAAACTGTTCTTCTTGCTTGGAAAGTAGACTTATAGTGTACCTGCTTTGGCGAACTGGATAGGTGATAATTTTAGATGATATGTCGTCTTACGGGATTGAGCTCCAAGGGTTGAGCGGTCATTGCTTCACCTTGACCGGCGTCTAAGTTTCCATGCGACATCCATGGATGTGAATATCCTGTCACAGATTCATTCATTCTTTGTAGGTGCCAGAAGAGTTTGGTAAAATTGGCCACGGCCATGGAATACCATCGAGTTGAAACTAGAACTATACTATAAAGGAGGAATTTCAGCTCTAATTGCTCATGGTCAATGAATGTTCATCGAAGACCTTCGATATGATGCTGAATGGATCCCCGGCGGCGGGGGCGTTCAAGTAAACTTTTCATCTGTTGAGTAGTAGACTCGAATTTGGTTAGGCAAAATGCCTGGCCATTAGCATAGCCTGACTTCGTGAAACTGACATTCACGTTAAACTCAACTATGCCGTCTTCTTTGCAGAAAGTTCTAGCCTTGTGCCAAAACTTTCCGTCTCTGCTTCAGCATATACGAGTACATCATCACAGAGCCTGTAAACAGTATTGAGCATCCATCACATGGTTAATATGCGAGGTCAGATTGGACAAACCAGGAAGATAGAGGCACAGGAAAAAGTAGAATAGACCCGCGAAGGGCCGATTCGCTGTGACCGTGGTCGCTTTGTACATCAGCCACCATTCGCTGGTGATACCGACCGGGTATAGCGCCACGAAAAGGGTATATCTGAATAGATTAGATTCGTGTATAGTCAATGGCAAACTAAGCATAGAAAAAGCAACGAAAACAATTGATTTTGCTCACCTCAACCATTTCAAACTCCGTGGCACACAATATCCAGCCAGCATGACGGCAAAATACAAGTACCGGATCGAATCAGCTATGGACCACGCCAGTATCATGGCGGGGTATGCCGCCGAGTGCCCAGACACATTAGGAAACCCATAATTAATTGCCCACACCTGAACAGAGCGGGCAAAGACCTGCGTGAATGTAGTAAACACAGGGGATCGGGTAAGGCCTGCGGCAGATCCCGGCAAGTCAGTTTGGGGTCGGCAATGAGCTAGGATGCAAGGTGCATGAGATACCAATCGCAGCATGGAGAATCTCCAGCACAGCCAACGTCTGTGTCCATCGCGTCCACGGCTCTAGAGACGCGTAGACGGCTGAGACACGGGACGATAGAATCCAGGCAGTGATCGTCCGCACGAGAATGCAGAGCCAGAAAATGGCGCAAATGATATTGTAGACTAAAAGGTAAGAGCGACCCCCGGTTGCGCCCTGAGACTTTGCTTGCAGCCGTGGCGGCATTCTAGGCTCGCGATGAACCTGAAGTAGTGAAGGTGCGTCGCGGTTTAGGATTTTCCGCTTCTAGCGCATTTGGCATGTGATTTGTGGTTGATCATTTAGTGGACTGATCTGCTCCACTTCATCCTCCTCCATCGATGGTCGGATTGATGGTGTTACGAGAATGGATGAGGTGGTCGAATTGATGATGCAAGCGGAATTGCACAGACCGTTTGGAGAACTGCCAATGAAGGTGTTTGAAGCCCCCGCAGTTGGCAGTGCACGCGGGGCGATTGCATCGAAGATTGGTCCATAGACTCGAATTCTAGGAGCCTAGACTGGTAAGTATCTGGCCAAGAGACCAATTGCCCAATCAATCGTCTCCAAGTACATCGGCAACACATAAAGAGTCAACCGAGTCCAGCACTGACCGCGAGCTGGAATAGTGTCAGGAACAGAGTCGAGCAATCTCAGAAGTCAATTCAATCTCAGAAATAAACAATCGTGTTACCTGAATTGTGTCTCGCAAGAATAATAAAAGAGATCAAAACATACTGAACGACGGTAGAAAAGTATGACGGAGACAATATCCTTGGTCCCACTGAGTGGAGAGTTTGTATTCAGGGATCCAATTCCACTCACGTCACGATCGACGAGAATTCGGTTTTTCAGGAAATATTCCTGTTTCGACCCCGCATCACGCAATTCGCTAAAGGAAATCACCAGCAAGTGCAATCTTACATGCAGCTGCCAATGTCTATAAGAATGTGGGGTGGACGCAGATGAACGAGATCAGATCTAACCAAACTACCCTTTGACTTTAGGTACTCTCGACTGCCATTACCCTTCAGTTCGTTGAACGAAGATTCCTCAATTCCCCAGATTCCATCATGTCGACTCCAATCCCAGCTTCGAACCTTTACCTCGGCCAAGCCCGTGCCACTACCAGCGTCAAGGACTGCATGTCCATCTACGATAAATGGGCCGCCACCTACAACGATGAGGTGGGTGATGAGGCTCAGGAGTACGTTGCTCCTGTTCTCGTTGCCCAAGCTGCTATCGACTTCAGTTCATCGACTGGTGGCCCTGCCAACAAGCTGATCCTTGATGCTGGTTGCGGGACTGGTCTTGTGGGCCAGGCTCTTGCAACGATCTCTGGTGCCAAGGCAATCGATGGGCTGGATCTGTCTGCTCCCATGCTCGAGGTGGCCAGAAAGACCGGTGTCTACCGGGAGCTAGAACAAGCAGATATGACTCGACCCATCGACAAAGCAGACAACACCTACGATATTGTTTCCTGCGTTGGCACATTCACCCTCGGCCATGTTGGCCCTGACCCTGCTCTGCGAGAGTTGGTTCGTGTCACCAAGCAGAGTGGCATTGTTGTTTCGACCATCCTCCTTGATATCTGGGTGCCTGGGGGATTCAAAGCGGAAGTCGAAAAGCTGAAAGCAGAGGGACTAGTGACCGTGGTTGCCGACGAGCTCATAGACTATGTAAAGGGACATGGCGACAAAGCAGTGCTGCTTATCCTCCAAAAGACCGACCGTGCCTGAAGACAGCAGTTTCAACATCCTGTGACCCAAAGCGACCATCTTTCTCGATTCCATTGACTTCGACCCAAAGCAACAGAGTTTCAACAACCCGCAACCCAGTGCGACAACTATCGATGACTCAAGCCAAAGCAACTGTCCCCGAGCGATTTCCTTGTCGATGCGGAAGCGGGTTGATTTAAGAACGTGCCCAGATCCATGTAATTACACAGGAGCCCAAGGAACCTTGCCCAGTCGTGCAATTGAATTTTGCTTCTAGAATCATGCTGATCAGTTGTTGTCCGGGGGAAGTTATTGACTGCTTTTAGAAGCGACTATCGGGAAGGTAAAGTGCTTGAGAAGCTATAGAGTCGTTCTTTCTCAGCGTCTTTTTCATTTTCTTTTCTCTTCATTTCCTTTTTCTTTTCTTTTCGTTTATTGTTCTCTTCTTCTCTTCTCATCACTATTTCCATGTCTTTTTTGTTTTCTATTATTTTCAATTCCATATTTTCTTCCCAAAGTCCGAGATTCACAAGTATAATCCGAGCCTAGATTTGTTCCTAAGCTGAGCTAAAATGGCAGTTTGTTGATCACCAAAGTCTTCAAACTTCCTCTCTTACCAGTATTTTGTTTTCTCAGGGCAATTGTAGGGTCTAGTAATAACCAAAATGTAAATTGTCTTCCGTACCTACAACATCGGCAACGGCAATGCAAGTTCAAATAATCATCGCTCTGAAACTTGTGTCGAATGCCGATTTCGGCATTTGCATTTTACCCGTTCAGGTAGTGTTCCTGCCTGAAGCAGCCAAGACAACACACCACCAGGAGAACAATATCACAACAATACCCAAGATCTATTTCCCTGAAGATTGACCGAACTCGGTCTCGTCTCAGCACCATTCTTTAATGAACAATGATCCACTTCTTAACCGAGGTCGGCCGGACGCGGCCTCCACTGCCCCGATTGTGGAGAGACCCGACAAGTTCAGGGTCCAAAGTCATCAGTCAACACGAACACTTGCCTAAGAAAGATTCAAACTTCAAATTCTGCATGCCAAGCTGGAAAAGGATGTGGGGGAAAGAAGCTCAAGTCCGACATCAGCCACGATGATCAACGGGAAGCGGCGACGACCGAAAAAGGATCTTTTGTACTTAGACCTTGCAGCGCCACACGAAAATTTTTTTCTAATTGCACGTCGATCGTGCGACCCTTTTTTCCTCCACTTTTTTCTACTTCAATTGCCTTGCTATCTGCAGGGTCTTGCAATCATGGGTCTCAAACCCTATCTTGGTCTCCGTGGGAATGCGCTGCTTCGAGCAGCGGTTATGCTGGTCGTGTGCCCGACTTTTACCTGCTATGGATATAATATGAGTGTGGCAGGAGGATTGTTGACACTCGACGCGTTCAATATCCAATTCCCCCAGATGGATACCATTCATACCGAGGGCGCACTCAATCATAAAAATTCGCAAATCCAAGGTTAGACCCTTGTTGGCCAGATCATAATGGTGCTTACAGCTTCCCTTTGATAGGCACCGTCATCGCCTTGTATACAGTCGGAGGTATTTTCGGTGCGCTCTCATGCGTCTATCTGGGTGATCTGTTGGGTCGCAAAAAGATTATTTTCGTCACTAATTTTGTGACTATCATTGGTGCCATTCTAATGGCATCTGCTTTTGAATTCGCCCATTTCATCGTGGCCCGGATTGTTCTTGGACTGGGAATCGGTGGTTATGTAGCGACAGTCCCAGTCTGGCAGTCCGAGATTTCTCCCTCCCACAAGCGAGGATCGAATGTGGTGACGGATGGCATCTTTATGGGAATTGGAGTCACTCTTGCGCTCTGGATTGACCTGGGCTTCTACTTTATCAAGGGGAATTCTGTCTCTTGGCGATTTCCACTCGCCTTTCAGATTGTGCTGTCGTTGACGGCGATGATCTCTATCACCGTTCTCCCGGAATCGCCGCGCTGGCTCATCAAGACAGGCCAAGTGGAGAAAGCGCGCCATGTCTTAGCAGCATTACTCGATGACGAGCCAAATTCCCATGCTATTGACGATAATGTCCGGATTTTCGAGGAGTCACTTGTTTCATGTGGGACCGGATCCTGGACGGACATGTTCAAGAATGGAAAGCAACGTCTTTTCCATCGAGCCTACCTCGCAGCCACAGGGCAGATGTTTCAACAGATGTGTGGTGTCAATGTGATCACCTACTACGCCACCACAATCTTTGAACAATACCTTGACCTGGATCCCGTGAGATCTCGAATCCTCGCCGCAGCAATGACCTTGATGCAGCCCTTTGGCGGATTCCTCGCTTACTATACTATTGACCGTCTCGGTCGCCGACCTCTACTGCTGTGGAGTGCAGGTGCCATGTCAATCTGTATGGCCCTCCTCGCCGGCACGACATCAACCACTTCCAACACCGGCGCCCTAGTCGTGGCCGTCATTGCTCTCTACGCATTCCAGTTTATCTTTACTGTCGGCTACTCGGGACTCACATTCTTGTATGCCGCCGAGATGGCACCTCTCCAGATCCGCGCGGCCGTCAACGCCGTGTCCACCGCAACCGTGTGGGCCTTTAACTTCCTCCTGGCTGAAATCACGCCAATTGGATTTTCGACCATTGATTATCAGTATTACATTATCTTTGCGGTGATCAACGCTGCGATCGTGCCGTCTGTGTATTTCTTCTTTCCCGAGACCAAGGGACGATCTCTGGAAGAGATTGACGAGATCTTTGCGCAGTCAAAGTCTATCTTTGATCCGCCTCGTATCGCACGAGATATGGCCAGAATGCCGGTCGTTCAAGCGGGTTCTGATAGCGGCGAGTATACAGGGTCTTGTGATGAGGTGCAGCATATGAAGGTATAAAATAGTTGGCTATAATGAAATGGATGAGAAGAACATACTACTTAAATGAATATACATGTGTAGCGCAGCGCCTTTTTCCAGTCGCTTGCTGATAGAGTCCGATTTCGAGTAGGCCCAGAACGAGATAATATTCGGTACACCTGGACAGCAAGCACAGGCGAAAAGAAGGGATGTAGTCTACTAGTGCTCGATCTTTTGACCACCTAGTCCAGGAAAATGATTGATCATGGTCACAAGTCATAATTCACCTCCGCATCTATAGACTACCCACAGCTTAAATTGGTAAAGGAGCACACAGCCCGAGCAAATTTCGATGTAGTTCCACTTGACAGAGTTCCTGACAGGTCAGTTTCATAATGGATTGTGCAGGTGCCAAAGCCGAGGATATGGAGAATACCGTAATATAGACACCAATTGCTCCTTTCGATCAATACCGCAATGCTCTTCATTCAAGCTGGAAAAAAGTATGCTTGTTCCCCTTGAATATCATTAGCCAAATTGTTCAATTGCCAAAGTCATGGTGCTACAGTGAATGACAGATGCTAGGCTAGAAAGACCAGTTACACGACCCACGCCAACAAGGACAGAGTTTGCAAAGATCCATGATCGGAGCTTTACGGAATTCACTCGGGAGTCTCACATCTGAATAGCGCCTGATTCGGAATAAAGCAGCACCAAATGATGTTCCCGCCCCCGCTGGGGCCATGTTGGGGCGAGAATCACGGTAAGTTTCTGGTAGAATTAACCTGTCAAGTACATTTCTCTATTAATCTCTATCTACATCAGCTAGATATTGAACCATGCCCTTGCAACAGGACCGGGACTGTTGATTGAAAATGAGAAATGTTTTGGATGTCATTTTATTATTCTTTACTCTTAGAAAGATCATAGACATGAAGGAACTCAAATTGGTACCACAGTTGAGATTAATATTGGCGATTCTGTCCACGCGGGCTGGAGATAATCTTAGATGAATCTATTATACACGGCAAACAATAATATTCTATAGTGCACGTTGAGTGATGGACCCGATATAAAGTCTCAACAACGTCACTGCACGCGCCACATGGACGTGATGATGGCATTCCAAGCATGGCATCCACGTGTTCGGTGTCATGCTATGTATATATGAGCTGAGGGAATGAAATGAAAAGCTGCAAGCAAAATGGAGACCCTGCCGCGTCGAAAAGCTTCAGAACTAATCCGTCCAATCGAATCTCTCGAATCAAACGAAAGTGGAAATCTAAACGCCACAAGTATCAAGCCTCCAAAGTTTACCTCCATCAGATTGTCGATCAGTTCGTAGACACACACAAGATGATCAGATAAAACGGATCAGGCGCCAGAGCCGTGGATAGTCCTGTTGTCGGAGACAAGAGATTCCGATTGTAACGGTCGGATTGGATCGGAGAAGACGCAGATTCTTTTCCCGCGTGCGTGCCAAGAATCAGGGTCCAATCACATAAATCTCGCAGTGATAAACGATCAGATAACCTTATATGGAAGGTGCGCCCCAGCGGGCGCAACCGAATAGAATTCATCGAGACCAAAGCAAAGGCATGCGAGAGAGAGCATGTGTATGGGAAAGATGCACAGGTTCGGTCTTTCTGATGATCGCAAGATCATATACTCTGTAGTATGGCGACCACGCATCAGAAATCCGCCCCGTGTGAGTCTCGTAAGTTTCGCAAACTTTGCGATCCGAGCTCGGAGGGTCCGTCTCCATTCTCATAATGATTGGCGATCGTGGCTGGTCTAAGCACCGCGCTAGATCCCTGATTTAAATTATCTGATCCCGCGAAGCTCGGGGACTTCGCGTGGTCACATCTGAAATTGGTTGTGAGTGGAACCTGCATCTTTGCTCATCTTTAAACCGAGCCTGACGCGCCTCAGTGGACATCTTTCTCTCAGCCTGAAACAGAGGAAAAGAACGGTCTTTTCAGTGCCTTCTCACTCTTGATCGTTTCTCTGCAACATCAGACCTGATTTGATCCTCTGATTGCCGGGATTGATTGCTGAGAGTGTGAAAATGGGTGTCTTTGAGACGGTCCGGAGTCGTCTGGCTCGCGGTCAAAGTGATCAGCCTGTGATGCCGCCAGAGGTCGAGATTCATGGATCCAAGGAGAACCATGCGACTACTCCGGCGGAGGTGCCGTCGGATGGCAGTTTGGAGATGCAAGATGAGAAGGAGATTCAAAATAACCCCGACCAGGTGAATGAAAACGCCCAGATCGGTTTGCAAAAGGCCGAGGCTTCGGCCTTGGTGTATACGAAGCGTGTAGTCATTGGGATTAATCTTTGGTGCGTGTCCATTCCGGCATCAAAACCTACCAAGCATCGCTGACAGAGAAACTACTAGGATTTGGGTCTGCTTCTTTATGCTGTCCTTCCATCAGATCATCTTATCCAACGTTTCTACATATGTGTTTTCCGAGTTCAAATCGGCGCCACAGATTACCATCTCGTATATCACGTCCGATGTGGTGGCCGGTGTGCTGCGACTGCCTCTTGCAAAGACTCTCAATTTATGGGGACGTGCTGAAGGTCTGACCATTTCCCTGGTGATTTATCTCGTCGGAATTATCATCCTGGCAGCTTGCAACGGACCCGATGCGTATGTGGCCGGTTACACGCTGTACTTCATTGGCTACGACTGCATTTATTTGATCCTCCAGATCTTCATTGTTGATACCACCGGTCTGCGCAATCGAGCTTGGGCGTTTGCCTTTTCCAACACGCCTTTCATCTGCACATCATTCACCTCGCCCTTGGCAGTGACTTCTTTCCTCAAGACCTCCGGCTGGCGCTGGTCGTTTGGTGTATTTGCCATTGTGCAGCCCGTGGTCATCCTGCCGCTGGCCTTCACTTTGAAGTATTTTGAGCGCAAAGCAGTCAAGTTGAACGTTTACAAGAAAGAGTCGAGTGGTCGAACCCTCCTGCAATCTATTGTTCACTACCTCCATGAGTTTGACGGTGCGTCTCTTCAACCTCCATGGTCAAGGTATATCTGCTAATCGATGCTTAGTGATTGGTGCCTTCATCTTGCTCGCCGCGTTCATTCTATTCCTACTTCCATTCGGACTGACTTCCTACGGTCTCTCGAGCTACTCGAGCGCGCAGTTCATCGCCATGGTCGTCATCGGAGTGTTATTATTCCCCGCCTTCGCCGTGTGGGAGAAATTCTTCGCCCGCACCCATTTCATCCGGTACGAAGTTTTCAAGAGCCGCTCTGTGTCCGGCGCGTGTGTGTTGGCTGCGATCCTCAACTTCAACTTTGCCATGTGGAATACCTGGCTCCAAAACTTCCTACTCACCGTCTACGGCCTGAACCAAACCTATGCCGGCTACGTGCTACAGATCTACACGGTCGGCTCGACCTTCTTCTCGGTCGTGGTGGGTATCTATATTTACATGACCAAGCACTTCAAGTATCTCGTTCTGTTCTTTGGTCTCCCGCTCATGACTCTCGGCTCCGGTCTCATGATCTACTTCCGAGGCTCGGACCATGGTATTGGCTACATCGTCATGTGTCAGATCTTCATCGCCTTTGCCGGAGGTACTTGCGTGATTGGCGAAGACATGGCGATCATGGCGGGCGCCGATCGTGAGGGTATCCCCATGTCCCTGGCCCTGCTCAACCTGTTCTTCTCCATCGGCGGCGCAATTGGCCGAGCAGTGGTTGCTAGTATCTACAACAATGTTTTCCCATCCGCCTTGGAAAGAGCTCTCCCTGCCGACCTGAAGTCCAAGACCCAGGAGATTTTCTTCGGAGGTATCTACAGTCAGATCTCCTACAAACAGGGTACCCCTACCCGCGAGGCCATCAACTATGCCTACGGCTGGGTCCAGAGACAGACCTGCATTGGGTCCACCGCCATTCTGGTCCTGGCATTCCCTGCCGTCATGATGTGGAAGAACTACAACGTCGACAAGAAGCAGAACAAGGGTACTGTGATTTAAATTGTTGATATGGATCGGTTATTATACAGGGCTGAGCCCTTGAGCAGTCTTCAGAATGGAGACAGTGTTAGAGGAGGATTTGCATTTGAATTAATTGTTGATATCCAGGCTTCGAGGTGTCGCCTAGCTCGACTCGTGTAAAGCAAGCCTTACTTTTGTTTAATTATGAGTACATATGATGTGGAATGAGGTTGCGTGCTCGATTGCGATTAGACATTAGTTCGTTCAAGCGAAGATGGACTCAGTAGTGGACGCTGAACGAGAATAAAAATTCAGATCAGCCAAATTGATTTTGAGTTGCAGCACAACTCTATACCTCTCCTGCATATAGCTATGGGTTTTGGCGGTTCCTCAAAGATATTGGGAGGAAAGCCAGTCGATATATTAAGTACAACAGTTGATCATCGATTGTGTTACATGACCTTGAATTTGGACAGATCAAGTGTGACAGCCCGCCATTGATTGCTTGGGTACGGAGTACCTATGAGCGAGTAGAAGAATAATGCATTTTCATAATTATCACCGATCAGGTCTAGTGAATGTGGCTGCTTCCATATTTGGTTCATGATGTTACTAAAATAGGACTAGGAGTGTAACACCAACTCTATCGGGTGTTGTGTCACGTTCACCCCTGAAATTTGCGATCGTGTTACCATCAACAATAGGACATCTGGTGGAATTCACTTTACCACCGAATTTGTTTATTCTCCCATCGCAAAATAAAGTGTTTGTTTACTTGACTCGGTTCAAAACGTCTTTCAAGTGGTTCGCACGTTTTCATCGCGCAGCATACTATTCTGTGGTGGCATACCGAAACCGGAAAGTGGGTGGTACAATTTGTGGCGATATCATTGGCGATATCGACCAACAACATGACTATCCTTCCCATCGAGGAAAAGAATAAATGCCAAGAAGCGAGAACAGACAGCCGACCAGCAAAGCTGCCAGAATATACCTAGTACATATGTAGGCTAGAACGTGTTCGGCAAATAGTGGCTTTCATTCCCCGTTTTCCTTCGACATGGACGTATCACGACTCACGCCACCGGAACTACCCTCCGCTAACAGAGCCTTGCCTGCCAACCCATTCCTGGCGAGCAAACGTTAGGCTGGATTGGGGGATTAGTCGGAAAAGGCAAAAATCCGGTTCCTAGAGCGAGACTACGAGCCCAGCCCACTTTAACTGAAAATTTGCATAACATGGTTGGCCACATCCATAGCAAGGCTGAGCGCGTAATCTCCGTCGGGTCTGGAGACTGAGAAACCTGTCATGATTCTGGACTTCTAACGCTCTCATTTTCTTACTTATCTCCTGGCTCATGGCCGGCTTGTCATGATGGGAAGTGCTCCCAACCACCGGCCCATCAGGCGTTGGACCAGTCTGTTCGGCGTAGCGAAACTCAAGTTCCTCGCTGTCGCTTTTGTAATTACGACGCTTTTGCTTGTTGGTCTCTATTCGCATGAACGACCGGTGCGACTCGTCTACGACAACCCGGCCGAAACACCAGACTATTGGACCTGGGAGACGACGACTGCTTTCCAGAAGAATGATCATGTCGCGACCTCGAATGATGATCTGTGCGATGACTTTCCGACCGATATCCTCCCCCGCATCCAAATTACCCTGAAGACCGGCGCGACGGAGCCGCGAGATCGTGTCGATGCTCATCTATCGTCGGTGACCCGTTGTATTTCGAATCTCCTCATTGTTTCGGATCGGGCGTCCACGCTGCATGGCCACCACGTGCATGACGTCCTTGCCGACCTCCCGCTCTCCGCCAGGAAGGAAATCCCCGATTTCGAATCGTATAACGCTTTGCAACGGGGGGATCCCACGATCGGAGGTGACGTCGGGTGGAAACTGGATCGATTCAAGTTTTTGCCGATGATCGAACGGGCGAAGAAGACTAATCCCGACGCCGAGTGGTATGTCTTTTTGGAATCTGACACTTACATGGTCTGGGACAACCTCTTTCGGTACCTCGATCAGTTCGATCCTACATTTCCTCTATACTTTGGCTCGCCATCGCCCGGTGCTGGATTGGAAAATGATGGAAGAGTCTGGTTCGCCTATGGCGGCGCTGGATTCGTTCTCTCCCGCGGCGCGATGGACAAATTGGTACAGCGAAAGGTTGGACTGAAAGGACTCTTTGCGCAACCAACCTTGAGTCAAGAATTTATGCCAGAAATCGCCGGTGACTGTTGTGGCGACTCGGCACTTGGTCTGGTGCTGTATAAGAGGGGCGTGTTGCTGTCAGGATTGTGGCCCATGTTCAACGCCCACTCTCTACAGGGCCTTCCCTTCGACGAGAAACATTGGTGTCAGCCCGTGATCAGTCTGCATAAATCATTATTGCCGGACATGACGGGCTTGGCGAAATGGGAATCCCAGCGGAATCGCACGGTAAGTTTTCCATCCGTGCGCTCGGTATACACGACTAACAAGGCTATGCAGTATCCCATGCTCTACAGCGAGCTCGCCGACTACCTGAAACTCGGAACATTGCAAGAAAAATCCCAATGGGACAATGGCGATTGGGGCGCACATCAAGAACCGGATGAATCCCCAGTTCACGCGTCTTTGGAGGCCTGTCGCGCAGGATGCCATAATAGCGACAGATGCATGTCGTATACCTTTGACGTTGTCAAGCGATGTATATTTGTCCCTGGAATGCGTCTCGGTGCATCGAAGAAGCTCCCGGACACCAAACTGATCGCTGGATGGGACAATGCGAAGTTCCAGGCATGGCAGGCCAGCCACCAGTGCGAAGCTCCGATGTGGGTGAAGCCTAGCATCACTAGAATCTTTTAACGCGCTCTACGCCGGATGTGTACATTAATATTGACCATTTACCTGCATGATGCATTTATTTTGAATCTGTGATTGCTTGTAAAGAATTGAGCGGAACGCTTTAGATTGGGTTTGCAGTAATATACATGGGTATCAATAACGAAGAGCATCTAGCTAACGCGGAAGATGAAAGTCCTTTTGTCCGACCAATTGGTAAAGGCGACCGAACTGGAGTCTCTGGCGCTTGCGACGTCGGAGGAAAGCACAGCATATGCCACATATAAGGCTAATCAGAAAGACGCACCCAATGAGAGTCACTCCTCCGGAATGAACTGAGGAGGACCCAGGACCATGTTGAAGAATCTCCGTCATCCCAAGAACGCGTCCACCCCGGTTGAGAGCAACGACTCGGAAGAGCGACTCCACGCTTAATGATAATGGGATCTCGGTCTCGAAACCAGATCGATCGGCGTGGACGACAGGGATGAACGTCATGTTGCTTAGACTCACGCCATCCCAAGCTTCGACTCGCCATGAAGCAACCTCGGTTGCACCGTTCCAGCTCACAAAGACACTATCCTCTGCTATCGCAGCTTCGGGCAAGGTCTTGGGGTTTCCGACCCAATCGCCCTTGAGAGCACGATAAGAGACAATTCGGCCGAAGGTGAAGTAAGCCGAGGCGCCAAAATGTACATTGCAGAGGAGATCGCCTTTGCGTGAGTACTCGGTATACGCGGCGCTGTGGCCCCAGCCGACCAGTACGTTCCCGGTATCAAGGACTTGCACGTTGCCCTGTGATACGGCCATCATGTCCTGTGGATGATCATAGGTTGCCGAAACAGTTGCTTGTCGGGCTGGGATGTCCAGCTCGATCCACATGCCTTGACTCACTGCGGAGTGATTGTGACCTCCATTAGCAGCGTTGTTGAACAAGGTCAATGCGTTGGCTCCTTGCCATCGGGCATCGTGTTGCCATGAGAAATCAGTCGCTGATCCGCCGGTAGGATCGGTAAATTCGTTATCTTTCCCACCCAGTGTCCATAGCACCTCGGCCGTCGATCCGTTGATGCAACTGACTGTATGTGTATGTCGCGCAGACACAAGGTATTGACCGCGGTCGTCTTTCTCGATGCTGTTCAGATGGAAGTAGTCGTATGCGTGAGCTCGATCATGACCACGATCGCCGAGTGGCTCAAAGCTGCTCAATGGCGTATAAAAGGAAGATGAACGCCACTCGAAGAAAACTTGGCCGGTTCGTATGTCGATTTCCTGCAGAATGCAATCGTATAACCAACCGAGTTTTGGGCCGCCAATCGAGGTCAAATCGTATGGAATAGGTTCATAAATCGTGAGGAGAGCGGTATCGTTGGCCGTGATTTGGAAATCATGCAAGTCGCCATCCAACCCGGCTCTAGGAGAAATGATGAACTTTGGAGTATAAGTGGAGTCGAGCTGTCAGTCTGATATTAGCAACCAAGTGACTTTCCAAATGATCGATAGCAGTCCTCCATACCATATACCACGATCCACGTCCGTGTCCATCTTCTCCATCTCCTTGCCAATAGGTCAAATAATCCTGCCCTTGGAAGCGCTGGAGTTTAAAGTCATGGGTAATGCCCCAATTATACTGCATCCATACTAGCTCTCCACGCGCATCCAATATCATTGGTCCAGGGTGTTTGACCGAGTCACCCTTCGGGGAAAGAAACGTATAGCGAGGATCGCATTTTGCGCCGGCAGGAGAGATCTCGACAACGGGCGACTCTTCATCGAAGGAGACGTAGCCCTGCGAGGGACCGAATCCATACAGACCGAGATCATACCAGCTCAGCCCGGCACGGAATCGAAATCGAAGCAATTGCGGCACGACATAGACATAGAACAAGACGATGGCAGTCACGGCAGCAGCCAGAGAGAGAACTCGACGTCGCGGCGCTAATCTCGAGGATCGATCACCACAACCAAGCAAGGAGCTTAGCCATGAAGTGACAGAAGAAGGCCGCAAGAACATTTGCGCATTGCGGTCCGGTTCAAGGGCGGGAATTCCGGTATCGAAGGTCCGCAGGGACCGGGATGAAAAAGGTCAGGACAGACCAGACAAAAGCATGTACATTCTCCGCCGATGGGAATGTGTTTTCTTTTCATAATTTTGCTCGGTGCCGGGCATCCGACAGTCTCCTTGCTGCGGTCCCCGCAAGGATCTCTTGTCTTGGACTCATCGTGGATACGCCATAGAATACGCACGCTGATTTGGTCATCGATAGGCTATTCCAATAACGTGATGGAGCTGCCAAGTTCGCGGTGGATCGAACTCGCCTGTGCAATTGCACAGTGAACCAAGCGCCGAGCCGATTGAGCCGGCGGACCAGAATCATTTTGCCTTGGCTCGACCGATATCCACCCAGTGAGAGAATTCTGACAGGCTGGTCCGATAAAGCCGGGGCATGTTCAATTCGGGAAGTGGAAGTGCCGACAGACTATGGCGGGTCGTGGTGGCGGAGTGTGGCGTTGAGAATAGTTACTGGTGGATATAATGGAGGATTTAATTACGCCTCCACAAGTCAGCACTACTGTTATCGACATTCGGTGATAATAATCTCAGTCCAGTGTCTTGGCCGTGAGATGAGGTCTATCCCTTGCATAGTTTACTTCGTAGTTGAGCGGAAGTCGCGGAACGAGAACGAGAGATGGAAGATTCTGATTCGAGGAAATGATGTGGGTCGATGATTTATGCGCAGTCTTTTACATATGCAATGTATGCTACGGAGTACCTAGGTAGGTGCTAACTACTCTTATCTATTGCAAGAAGATATATGTGTTTATAAGTTTGCAAAGTATTGTATCACATCAATGTCGATCAACGTATAGTTCCAGTGGACGCGGGATAACTTCGGCTATTCTATTTACATGTATTCTTTGGATATATAGTCAAGGAGAGCCTGACACATGCATCATCAGATCACTCCATATGAATCATTTGATCTTGTACCTTTGCTCGGCAACACGTTTTGATCGATAACTTCGGCTAATCCAGAGTCCGTGGAGTCAAGTGGAGTCTCTTCCCAAATGCCAAAATGCCAATTCGCTGAACAGGGGAAAAACAGCGGAGAAAATCGAGCGGAATGATCGATGATTGACTAGAGCCCCAGATTTGCTCCGTTCTCGAAAATGGGCGATCAAAGATGAAAGAATATGTACTTGGTCAACGATCCATACAACCCCTGCTAAGTATGACACACTTCTTCACAGAACAATGCTCAACCCCTCTCCCTTCAAACTCTGCCATAGGACAATGAATCCGGCTCCAATCATGGCCTCGCATGAGCTGGTCAATCTGCAGCAAAGTTGCATCCGCATGGCCGACTCCACTCAGCCAAGACTCGCTGATTGGCGTCGCGCGCCCAGCTGTGCTTCCCCTGACCCGCATCCACTCCGAGCTTCAAGGTTTTGCCAGGGTGCGCGCCGTGAGAATGCATCTCTCGACATTCTCTCGGAGTCGCGAGATGGCGAGCGAAAAGACCGTGGTCGCTCATAACGATGGGCCAGATCCGGATAGCCAGGATGACCTTGATATGGAGCGCTTGGGCAAGACTCAAGAGTTCAAGGTTGGTGCAGCAATGCCATCATGCTCGATGTGGACTAACGGATTCAGCGCAACTTTCGCTTCTATTCCATCCTCGGATTCACCACGACTTTGATGGCGACATGGGAGTCGATCTTACTGTGAGAATCGCGCGCCGCTCGGTCGCATTCGCCTATACTGATTCCCGCGCAGGACGAGTACTTATGGCCTGACGGATGGTGGTCGCGCCGGCATGGTCTACGTGTATATCGCATCTTTTGTGGGATTTTTCTCGTCGGTCATTTCAATGGCTGAGATTGCTTCCATGTACGTTGTGGAAGAGAGCTGATTTCTGGCGCAATCGATCTAACCATCCGATCAGTGCTCCGACCTCGGGTGGACAATACCACTGGGTAAGCGAATTCGCTGCTCCGAGATGGCAGCGGTTCTTGAGTTATCTGACTGGTAAGTTAATGCGCCTGGCACGGGTGCAGCTGCGCGGTATACTAATTCTGGATAGGCTGGTTGTCGGTCTTGGGTTGGCAAGCGGCCTTTGCCAGTATCTGCTTCCTCTGTGGCACTTTGATTCAAGGTCTTCTTGTCTTCAACTATCCCGGTCCTACTGGTTCATATGTCTACGAAATGCATCGCTGGCACGGAACTCTTTTGACCATCGCGATTGCCGCGGTTGGGACTTTGGTCAACACCTTCGGTGCGAAATTCCTGCCTGCATTAGAGGGAGTCATCCTGGGCCTTCACATCTTTGGTTTCATTGCAGTTTTGGTTCCGATGTGGGTGATGTCGCCTGGTCAGGCCTCGGGAGATGCCGTGTGGACAGAATTTACAAACTCGGGTGGATGGCCTGGCATGGGACTGGCTTGCTTGGTTGGCCAACTCACGCCTATCTTCTCGTGGACTGGTCCGGATGCTGCAACGCACATGGGTAAGTGAAGAGTGTCATTTTAGATGCCGCTGATGCTGACTGCTTCCCAGCCGAGGAGATTCGAGATGCCTCCAAGGTGGTCCCTTGGTGTATGGTCTCAACGGCCTTGATCAACGGCGGTCTCGGTTTCGTGATGCTCGTGACCCTCTTGTACAATATGGGTAGTCTCGAAGACGCGTTGAACACTGAGACCGGATTCTCCTTCATCCCAGCTGTTCACCATGCAACCGGTTCCAAGGCAGCCACCAACGGAGTGGCCTCAATCATCATCGTAATGGAAGTCTGCAGTGCGATCGGTATTCTCGCCACAGCCTCCCGACAGACCTTTGCCTTTGCCCGTGACAATGCCCTTCCATTCTCTCGTGCCTTGGCCCACGTGAACAAGAGCACCCAGATCCCCATCTGCTCGGTGCTGGTCTCGACTATTATCACAGTTCTCCTGAGCTTGATCAACATCGGATCTACCGCCGCTTTCAACGCCATTGCCTCCGTGATGATCGCAGCACTATTCACAACCTATATCCTGTCCATCGCTTCATTCGTTCGCGCTCGATTCCTACCAAGTGGGATCCCGCGGGCCCGCTTCTCACTTGGCATGTTCGGTCTGCCCATCAACCTTTTCTCCCTAGCCTGGCTCTGTTTCGCCATCATCTTCACATTCTTCCCTACCGCGAACAACCCGACACTCGTCGACATGAACTGGTCGATTCTCGTGCTTGGGGCCGTGGTCATCTTTGCCATTTTCCAATACATTGTTCACGGTCGTCGGATCTACGAGGCACCTGTCACCCAGGTCCGGAAAACCGACTAGATATACCATTCTCCGTTTTCTTCGTTATTTAGCGGGCATTGCGGTTCTTTCTGTGGATAGCACATGTGGTGGGCAGGCCCGTCCTCATTCGCGTACATATTATATTGATGAGGTATATACATATTGCTTGCCTTGGATATAGCTATGCAATTACGGGCAGTGCATCATTTTTTCATTCGGAGACTCCGATCCCATCCTACCTAGGTAGTATTATACCCAAGTTATACTTATCATTCCAATCTGAAGACCTAAGATTACGCCCGCCATATCAAACTAACGAAAGCAGAACTAGCAAGGATATCAAAGTTTATTCTTATCTCTTTGAATCAGGCATAAGGAAACCTATCAGTACCTAGGTGTGATCTTGGACCTTATCTATAGTTTGCATTCATCCCGGTTGTCGTATGGTTTTGAAAGATTATTAGCTTTCAATGCTTGAAAGTTTACTGTTTTGCCCCGGGCTTGATTAATATCGGCAACCTTGCTCTATCGCCAGGTGGGATTGTTCAGGTGAGCTTTATGATTACCTGAACAAGGTAGTTTATTATTGGTGGTGTTTTTAATTTCTTATATATAAAACTCTATTCCTAAGATGTATATCTATTGTGTAGTTCAAGAAAGCACAGTTCGATCGATACGAGCCGGCTGCTAGATATGTAGCAATTGACAAGTATCAAGATCAAACCACTTGGAGCCATCGGAGCGACCGATTGCCCTATCTTCTGGGATGATACCGTATGTTGGATCATTATACGAACACGGGTTGAACCTGCATTCCGTCAAAGCAAGCGTATTTGATACGAGAACTCGGGGAAGTACTCACAAAGCTAAAGCCCATAAGTGGTGCTGACTATCGAAGGCGACCGCACAAACAATAGAGCACGCATGATAAGTCGTCAGTCGTTGTATGCTCGAATGATTTGCGGCATTCATTACGCGCATGCAGGCTGGATCGAAAGATCTCGTAAGAGTCGGAAACGTGGCGCATGGCTTGGTAGAAATTGTTGGCAAGGGTGATTTGCGATTGGTTCTCGAGCATCGATGGGCTACTTCATTACTCTGCGTCGTTGTTGGAAGCCACAGGACCGTCTCGTTGCGTGGGGTTTGTATCGGGTCGGGATTGTTGGATATACTTGTTGGAATAGGAAAGAGCTGCGACATGCCCGGTGCGAATGGATCTGAAATTGGGTGCAAGGTGATGTGAAGATGGTTGGGCTTGTTGCTTGGATATGCCAGAGTGACTCCATTCATGGACGCAGACGGTTGATTTGGATTCACCGGATGGCGCCGCGGGAGCCGAAGATGATACCGGAACGTGCCGGGGGTGTTCTAGTGCAGGCGCAGAATCAACACGGGCTTAGGTCGCCAGGCGTAGAGTTGGTGGGTGAGTCCAAACAGTTTGGGCGACAACATTGGAAGATTCGCATCAGGGTCATCTGGGCAATCATGCCGGGATTTGCGTTGTTTAGAAGCGAGATTGCTGTAGTCATGAATGAAGCCAAGACCTCTGGCTCTGCGCCGTATTTTGCATCTGAACTCCTTGTTAAATGAAAAGGATGATTGAATATTACGCTTATAAGTTTCCAATGTCCCACCAGGTGGAAAAACCGTCAGTGTTGCCCAGGGTGGCTTCTGACTCAGGGTATCCAAGATTATCCATATCCAGAAATTGAGAAGGGTCGGTCCACAGCCATGGAGTATTGGCCATGAGACTATCGGCGGGAGCAACTAGTTTCTCCCCCAGTGCAGTGCTTGCTGGTGAAGCGGGTACGGATTTCACTCGAGGCATGTTGGGCGGCATATGGGCCGCGGATCCTCCATCGGCGGTGTTCACGGTAATTTCCGGCGACATGGCGACAATGATCTCAAGAGTGGAGGATGAGTTCTCGGTATCCTCATGGAGGACTGCCGGGGCAAGGGACGGATGTAAGAGACCGGCGGGAGACATCTCTTGCGAATTTGGAGTACAGTTAATCTGGAGCAAATCCCACATCAAAGGGATACTCAAGTGAATTTTGGAAGGCTCCCAATCGAAATCTACCTTTTCAGACCCAGAAGCAATCTGCGTCATCTTATCCAGAGTTTGGTCCTAGGCCAGTCAGCCATTGCACTTGAACAGATCGAGACTTACATACCAAAGCTTCACAGAGAGAGGAAAAGGGAACAAAGCTTTTCAAAAATCGCCTACATTTGGCAAAGTCCGTCTTAGACTTGTACTTCAGCCGCGGATCAGCTGCACAGCAGTAGTATAGGTGAACCGTGGCAGCGATCGCGGCAGCATGGCCAAAAAATGGATCGATCAGTCGCATTTTCTTTTCCGATACCATGTCAATCATTCGGACAGTCCAGGTGGCATGCAACAAGACCACTTCGGAGGATCTCCTCCAGAATGTGTTGGGAATAGTTAGATTGTGATTGTATTGCGATGCCACGATATAGAGGAACGGATGGTTCAGCACTGTCAAGATCGAGTGATAGGTGAACTGCAGCTTCAGCCAAGGAGCCCAGTATTCCCGGTCAACCCTCAGCTCATCTGCCCTGCGTTCGTAAAATTTGACCGAGTCATAGCGATGGCAGAGTGAGAGCTTGTTCTCAATCTCCGTCAGGTCGGACAGCACCATTGCGTACATGGAATCATGGCGCCAGGGCTCTCTTAATCTATTCCGGGCGCAATGAGATACGTATGTTCTGACTCTGCTCCAAACCCATCCGAAATGCAATGCTAGATTCCAGATACCAAGGTCGGTCGAGTCTGAGCAGCCGATGCTATCATTCGGTAATGGAGGAGGTTTTGGGTCGAGGTCTTTGTGAAGAGGTTGGTCGTCGCTCATGGACACGAAGAAAGAGCGCAAACTCTCCGCCGGGACTCTCAAGATTCCATTGATTTGGCCATATGCCTGTTCAAGGGATTGTAGGCTCCAAAAGAGGCGCTTCTTTCGTTCCGCCGAGGGACACCCGATGCCATACGTCGAGTCAAGATCAAGCATGGCAGAACGACAGAGTTGGAGAGCAAGACCGAGATGAAATCGTCCCAGATGAATATTTCCATCTAGACCAGGATCAGTCGGGATCTGAAAAATCAATGGAGCACAACACATACCAAGAAACGAGGAGTATGCCAACAGACACAGACTTTCAATGGTCTCAAGCTCGACGGTCCCGTTGGCAATGCGAAGCATGACCAGCGTCCGGGCACTATCCCCATAATGCAACATCTCATCACGCTCTTGCGAAAATCGCGACGTCAGCGTCAAAACGCTACACGCCAGCTCTTCCGAAACATAACTCAAATCCTTGACTTCCTCACGGTCAAACAGCCAGATTGGCTGCCTGTGACAGTATTGGAAATAGAGATCTATTCCCTGGGTGATCTGAGATGATACATGTATGGTGGAGTCTTCCAAGCCAATCCCGAAAAGAAACGGGTCATTGAGGTTGCCGCCCATGTCCGCCGAAGATGGACATGAGTTCCCCGAGTATGTTGTGTCAGGGATATCGGTCGCATTGTTGTGATTTTGTTCTTGCGCGACCGACCTATTGCTATGAGCATGTGTTTTATCGGGATGAGGTTATGACAGAGGGTCTCTTACCTGCCTCCATTCAGGATTAGATTGACCTTTTCTTCGAGATAGGCCAGCCGATCAGCCTAGAGAGTTAAACTCTGAATCACTATAGTCTCAAGAACAACACCTACTGATGGACCTCCTCGCGATCCCCTCGGGACTGATGTGTAGAGGCAAGACTGGTTCAGACGGACACAGCTCGAACAGGCGGGCTTTTCGGCGGGACATCGTGTTTTCTTCCTCCTATCCAGAGTGAGAAGACCACGATGAAAGTGATGATTGAAATATATAAGCTCACCGGCAATTTAGACAAGCTTCATGAGAACGTAATCTTCCACGATTGCCGTCTCGGGGCATTATACGGACAACGACTGACGCAGGAAAAGACAAATTCAAAGCAGCTCAGGCCTAGATAAATGATGGAGATAAATACACCAGCGAATAGCAAACACGTTTGCCATAGACGAGTCGCGTGCGGGACTGGAGAAGTTGGGCACAAAGAGGGCGAGTGCGGGGGAAGAAGAATCAGACGTGGGAGAAGAAGGATCTAGACGGCCCGTGTACAAGTCTAAGTTTAGATGTAACTGGATTTCACGGAAGTATCCACGCTATATCATCCCGTCTTTGATCTCCAAGAGGGGAAGAGGGCTACTTCCCACCAATAAGTTTCCCCGCATTGGAGTATCGATGGTTCCTTATCATGGTGATATCAGGGATCTTGGACGGATCGACAAGCTTGTGACTCAGAAATGCTATCTCGACGTGGCAAAATGACCAGGAAAGAGTATTGAGTGGCGTTGGATGATTCGACCCTCGGCAATTATCTCCATCGGAATGTATCGAATATGCAATTGTGGTTTATCTTATAGACTTTGGCAAGGAATCAATCCCTGTTGCTTGGCATAACAGTTTGGTCACTATTTATGGATCCAGAGACATGCAATAAAATGGCGTTCATCAATCATATCATGACAATCATTCCAGTCGACAAATGCGAACAGTGAAGAAAATACATATAATCAAAAGGCAACGGTCTCGTTTCCACTCGAACAAGCCTTTCCTCCGCAACATCCACCCACTTGCAAAGAACAATCTCTTGTGGCTTTGGTCTGGCTGGACAACCTGGAGCAAAAGTCAATGTCCTCCTGACTTGTTGCAGCCGTGGCGGGCAAAGTTTGTCGTGCAGGCCAAATCTCGCGTCCAGTTTGTTTCTCGCGCTCTTGGTGTTTGGTCACGAGCTCCCTTATCGTGGCTTGGAAGTACATGGAGGGTTTCTCCCTTGTACAGGGGGGTTCACCGTCCACGAAACCCGCTGCAAGGCTCTCTTGAGCGGTGATACAAAGACTTTTGACTTCAGACATAATTCGTTTGTATAGGAGCATGATCATTTCAACCTCGTCGTCCCTCGCATTCTGATGACGGTATACTTCGAATCGCATCATACAACTGCCTGGTGAAGTTGGCACGAATCTTTGCAGGATGAAGAAATGTGGTCTGTGCGATAGTTAATCGAAGCTTAACCATGAAATACAAGGCGTACTCACGACACCGTCAGGAAGGCACTAGGAAAGTAGTAAGTGCTAGTCACCTCCTCCGGCTTGGCATTGCTGCCGACCAAACAAATTCCCAAATCCGCCATAGACGGCACTTCCATGTCATTTTCCTGGAAGTGATAGCATTTGTTATAGCAATCAGCTAGAACCTTCCAGTTGAATGGCCCTTCTTCCGCCCAGGAATGGTCGAAAGTGTAGTTCTCCGGCCCATAGTCCAGAATCCGAGATTGCATATTGATTCCCTCGAATTCATCCTCCCAAGCGATCTCGGGCTGGGCGCTACTATCCAGGTTCACCCAGATAAAGCCATTACCGTCCACGTGGACATGGATCGGAAAAAGGCCGTTCTGGCTCTTATCGAATCCTTCCAAGTCTTGGTATCCAGGAGCCTTGGCCAAGTTCCCATTCAACCCGTAAGACCAGCCATGGTATTTACAGGAGAAGATTCGAGCAGTGCCCCCTTCATCGGTCACCACGGGAAATGCACGGTGGCGGCAGATATTGTGAAATGCATTAATGTCGCCCTGTCGATTCTTCACCAGAATAAAGCTATACCCGGCGATCTCGTACTTGATATAATCACCTGTGTTTGGCAGTCGAAGTTTGTGAGAGGTTAAAAGCCATTTTCGGGAAAAGACCGCGCGTCGCTCCAGATCGAACATGCTCTGTGAAGTGTACCATGCGGAAGGGAGGCTTTCTAGTGACAAGATATTATCCTTGGGTGAGTTGAAACCCGCAATTTCTCCGAATCCGAGGTAGTGCTTAAGAAGTGCGGACATTTTGCCTGCGATGAAAACAACGTCAAGACTAAGGATGATTGCTTGAAAATCGACACGCTCAAAGTTCGGGTCTGGAATGTTGTGGATGACCTTCTATATATACTGTTTACCTCAGAGACGTTCATTGTTACCCTCGCCATCAGTCCGACCGAGTAGAATCCGGGGTGAAAGGTTGATCACCGGTCACTGGATCGGGGCGGAGACTTTGCCGCGCCAGCGCCCGTAAACAACGCTATCAGCGCGGGACGATTTAGTGTCGGCGGGCGGTGCTGACACCCGGATTGGCGTGCAACGCCACCGGTTTTGATCGGTTCGGGATCCGTGGTTAGCATCTTGACTGTTGACATTGATCGATTTTTCTAAATTAAAGATCACCCATAGATGGTATTAAAATGACCAGAACTCCACATGGAGCTCACCGATACCTATATCTTGCACACATCGACCGAGTTTAGCTGAAATCACGAGCGGATAGAACAAATCAAAGCGATAACACAATCGTATTTTGCAGTTTACAGCAACCATCCCAATCTCTTTCACTTTTACACATCCGCAGTGATCTACTACTTATAGCCCACGAGAATATCCGGGCGTCGCCAACCTCCATCAACTCGTCGAGATCCAAAGGATTTTGAGAAATTTCCAGTTGATGTCCGAATCGTGCTGAAATTCATGAAATAGGCGCAGGACCATTCATGCTAGTCTTGACCTTGTCATGGTCTCAAGATCTGACCGTCAATGACCAGGCACTGGTGTGATCGTATCGATCAACCAATATGCCAACCCCTCGTGCTCTTTGATCCTGACCGAGAATTACGTTCTTGCAATGACTAGCATGAATCTAGACAAATCTTTACTCCGCACTCCACCTGGGCATGCGGCAATACAACAGTACGTCGTGACTTATGCCTCAACCTCTTACCTAGCCCTGGAGGTATCATACAGATGTCCTTCAGGTTCGATTGTGCTGAGTGGAGGGCCAGTATGATGACGCAATAGGGAGCAAAATGGGGACCGGCTAAGACAAATTTTAGAAAAATCTTTCGAGAGACAACCTTGGAAATTATCTTAGCTTGCTCAGTTGATTGGATCAGAATTTCCCTTGATAGCCCTCGATAGTGACCTCAATGTTGAAGAAAAAATGGGCAACAATGTTCCAAGGTTCCAGACATAATCATTAATGAAAACTTGCTATACACAGAATATCCCATGGTACTTTCATAATATATAGGTGGCCGTAGGAGAAGCCTCTCGTGCATATTGGAGAACACAATACAGAAAACCTGCCTATCCATAAGCGCCAAAAAGTAGCTTCGAAGGATAAGCCACACAAGTCATCAAACTCTAATTGATAAAGGCCTGGACGCTGAGTTGGTGGCGGATACCTTATTATGATCGACCATGCATTCCCGCGATCTGTTGCATCTCTTGCCATAAGCTTTTTGGACATTTTGTCAAGTTAGTCACTTGGATCGCTTCTAACAATGCTGGCCTCATATTGACCGTCATCGAGGAGCATTTGGGCCTTTGGTCTAGGGATATAGAGAATTTGTTGCTCTCACTGGACCTGCGCGTGAGATATCCCTCATGCAAAGTCTAAGGCCGTCTTCTAGAACATGAGCCTTGCGTCAATAATCAAATGACACTGCGGAGTACCACGTTTCATCCTTGGAACGGGAAGAGCTCGTGGCTTCGGGGGCTGTGACAGTCGTGCCGATTGCCGACATAATCTTCCTCAGCCTTATTGGGAAGGTATGTAGTCTGTCCATTGACAGTCAATATATTGACCATGACATTCTGACACTCGGGTCACTCGGAAATGACCCGAATTCACGCTAAGCTTTCGGTACGTTGTGTGGATGGGTCTCCGTTTCATCTGTCCCGTCTATTCGGAGGCACTCGCTATGTCATGAGCCAAACAATTGTGATTGACAAAGTCGATGCTCGAGTCGTGTTATGATCATCCAGTTGGCTAAACAGTGGTCGTAATGGCTTCATGCCGAAACCTCTTATCTTGAATGGCACGGACTTCGAATCCTTTGCACGCAATTTTGCGGGGAACAAATGCACACCTATCGGATTCGGCAAGTTGTAGCTTCGGTTGAAGAGCAAACACGTTCGATCTGGTTGGCTTGAGGTCGGCGTGGACGATGAAGTGGTTCTGATTGGTCGATTCTGATTATGTCGGGGACATGTGATTGTCTAGATCACAATTGGCGGAGACTTTCTTGTCCTGTTTCTTGATCTGGTCATCGGTCTCGGTAGGTCGGTCGTACAGAGAGTAAGTTGTTGCGATGGAACTGTTGGTAGCACGTTAGTCTGCGCGAGTCAGGACTTCCGTCATGACCACATGGGCAAGTTTTCAACGTGCAACCTCATGTGAAGGGAGAAGTAATCGTGGAGTAGGAAATGATCCAGCCAGAATTCTGACCTATCAGAGTTGATACATTGCATCATGGGCGAATCCGCTTCTCCTTGCGGGCGACAGGGGAGTCCCAGTGACCCAGAAATTAAGCCGTGTTGATGCGCATCGGGTTTGGTCGGCTGGTCCATGCACTCATCCCAAAAGAAACTATCTGATCTTCCACTCCTTTCATCCAAAGGTGCCGCATGATGAACAGCCCCAATTTGACCAATGGTAGGGGGCCATGGCCCCATGGGAGCTGCCAAGTGGAGTTGCTCTGTGGAGCTGTGGAGTAGAAGGAAACGATCGACACTTTCGGTGCCAATATTAAGCCAATTTGAATGTAAAGTATACCCCTGCGGCCGCAGGATCCGATGTAACTCGGAGATTGTGGTTTTAGTAGGTGCTTTGGTATAAATAAGCTCTTCTGCTCACACGAGTAGCATTGCTGTGTGCTTTTCATTCAATCCCAAATCCATCATGGCGCTCTCGTGGACAGTACTTCTTGCCCTTGCCTTGGGCGCAACGGCTCGCCCTGCGGCCGATTCCGAGTCAGGCTTGAAGAATATCAAGAATGTGGTGGTTCTGGTGCAAGAGAACCTCTCTTTCGATCACTTTGCCGGTGGTCTCAGCTATGACAAGAACATCGATGGGCTTGTGGATCGGAAATTCTGCAACCCGGCGAATGTGACCGAGTCCAAGACCGAGGATCAGGTTTGCGCTGCAAACACTGCTGCCAACATTGCCTCGGAGGATCCCAGTCACAGCATCACGGGCATCAATATGCAAGTCTTTGGCACCTACAATCCTGCCACCAACGCCAAGTCGACCATGCAAGGTTTCATTACTGAGCAACGGAACTCCTATGACACAGATGATCTCAGTCGGGCTGCGGAGGTGATCAACTACTTCACCCCAGAGCATATCCCCGTGTTCAACTCGCTTGCTGAGAACTTTGTCCTCTTTGACCGCTGGTTTGCTGCCGTTCCTGGTCCCACCAACCCCAACCGTGCATACCTCACTTCCGGCACTTCGGCAGGCCATGGCGAGAACGACGATGATTTCAGTAACTCCAAGCTCACCCAGAAGTCCATCTTCGAGCAGTTGTCTGAGAAGGGCATCTCATGGATGAACTATGAAAACTCGACCAAGTCCGATCCTCCTTTCTTGCCCGATGCCCTGTTCTATGATTGGACGGCAAAGAGTGCTATGTCTCACATCGCTCCCATCGATCAGTTCTTCACCGATGCGAAGGACGGCAACTTGCCTCAATTCACCTGGATCAACCCCGAGTGCTGCAGCTACACGTCCATGCACCCTCCTTCTCCCATCAACATGGGTGAGAACTTCGTCAAGGACGTGTACGAAGTCCTTCGCAACTCTCCTCAGTGGAAGGATACTCTGTTTATCTTGACCTGGGATGAGCACGGTGGCTTCGCCGACCATGTTGCTCCTCCCTCTGACGTCCCTGCTGGTGACGATCTGACCTATACCGAATCATCTGACGTTGGAGAGGATTACACTTTCCACTTCGACCGCCTCGGTGTCCGCGTTCCCACTTTGATCGCTTCGCCTTGGGTTAGCAAGGGATTGGTGCAAAACAAGCCCAGCAAGGGAGGAAATGAGTTCACTCACACTTCGATTTTGAAGTTCCTGAATGAGCTTTGGGACTTGGAGAGTCTCTCTCCTCGCGTGGATTGGTCGCCTTCCTTCAGCGACCTGATCACCTCGACTTTCCGTGATGACACCCCGGAGAAGCTTCCAAATGGAGCGGACTTCTAAACAATGATATCATAACATGATGTTGTTCATGAAGTAAGATGCTGTACATACATAGACCAGAGTCGAGCAGCTTTCAAACTGCGGACACGAAAATGATGAATAATGCAAACATATAGAATTTCAATTGTTGGTTCGGAAGTTTCTTCGTAGTTGAAGGTTAATATTATTACCACGCTTCCGGCTATTCCTTCAACACAGGGACAAATTCAATTGCGCCCAAGTCTCAACATCTAGAAACTCCAGTTGAATTCCTATCATAACCGCTGACGTCTTGACTCAGGTTCCAGACTTTTCCATCACGATTACCATCGCATCACATCGCATCACATCGCACGAGACATGTCCTAGACAATTACCACAAAGAGAAAGCAGCAATGAACTCACCCCTATACGGAGTATGAACGAGTTGCGATCTTCCAACACAGCGCTAATGCATCCTGCAAAGGCTTTCCCCGCTATATCTCTAAATTGTTGCGGTCGAATTTCCTGATCGGGGATTTCGTGTCTCCCCTTTCCGAGGCAAGGGGGCCATGTATTCTGGGGTCGGCAACACTCTAACATCCACCTTTCGCCCCAGATTTGGCCCCTAATTTCGCGGGTAAAAATAGCCATTCTGGGTATTTGTGCGCGTGCCTCTATGCTATTTTGAGCTCGTCAGACACTGTTCTAAGCTCCTCCTAGAAGTTTATAATAAAGGACGCCGCTAGTAAACTATCTAAAATTATCGGAGCATCGTACATCGAAGACCCTGTTGCTAATAGCGCTAATAGCTCCGGTAAGAAAGTTGCTAATCATTTCTATAACCAGCAACTGCCAATTCAACGGTCTGTGATGGCTCGGTTCTTCTTGAGCGTGGTACAAACCTCCTAAGATTTGTATTGCAAGGAGGGCAGAGTTTTATCCCTGTGGGTCATATGCCCGGAAGCTCTGCGACTTGGGACGAATTCAAAATACAGCGTCACAATGCCTTATAAATGTGTTGAAAATATGCACTAATGAATTTCAGTTATATATCGGGTTTCCGGATGGGATGGCTAATTATCGATGAAATTGAATGTCTAGGTAGAGGCTCGCTACGTCGAGTTTGAACTGGCGATGCGCAGTGAAGGAGGAGACTGGTACCTCCACCCGGAGAAATGGCAGTGGTAAATGCTTGTAATCAGGTAAAATCAAGTTCATTTCGAATTGCTATAGTCGGAACGAATGATTTTCCACTGCCCTTTGCTACTCTCTGCAGGTGGCTCTCGAGGGTGTAATTCGGTAAGTAACTAAATGGCCGGAAATCCGGTTCGATAGCCGAATCGTATCACCTCGGGACTCGAAAAACGTTGACATAGGAGTCTAAATTAAGAGAATATCATTTATATTGCTAGTCTTTGGCTTAAACTGACACTGGCATTCTCCAATACATTGGGAATAGCTAAATCGAATCGAAAGTAATCATCAGCCCTGGAGGTCTTGCGATATATTTATACATTGGACGCGGAGCATACACACAAATTAACGGCGGCGCGGATATAGTATCATCTTAGCAACCCCACAAGATTATGTATAACCAGCAAGCAATACACTACTTCATCCTTCTATCTACACTACAAACACAGCTATACCCTTCCTTATAGCGTCGCTACGTGAGCGGGGCCGTATACCTAACCAGCTCACTGACTCCTTATGGTTACTACGTGGGTCATTGTTTCGCCACGTCCGTACCGACCGCATACCGACAAGCGCTCCGACTTGACAACATATCATATGAGTTTTAGAGATCTCAGGCGGTGCCTCAGAATTGAGGTTAGAAGAATATTGAGATAGTCAGAGCAGAGAGGGGAATGATCAACTTTATATACCTCACAAGGCAACTCCTAGCTCCGCAGATTAAGAATGCCAGTTCTTTAGAGAATATTAGTCGTTTAATATTTCACAAAGAGAAAGAAAAATCGAGTCAAAAAGTGAACTGAAAAAAGAAGAGAAAAAAAGACAAAAAGATGAAGCTGAAGTGATTCGAACACTTAACCTTCTGGACTGGAATCAGACGCGCTACCGTTGCGCCACAGCTCCTGTGATGGAAAGATTGAAAACAGAGCTTATTCACAGCCTGTCCATCATTATAGCCCAATCAAATCTCTTTTCTCCACACCGCACAAACTTCCAAACTTCTCAACTGCGATGCGTAAATACCGCTCTTGAATACAGATCCAGTCTAAAAATTTTTCAGGATCAAAAAAAAGTTCTGATCAGTTCTTTAAGACTAAATCCTGTTTTACGTCCTCTGCCTCTACCAGGAATGTTTGTAAGTGGTCCGCTCTCCACACCTTTGCGCACACCCTTTACCAGAGAAACTTAAGAAGCTGTCAAGGGAGACAAGAGACCTATTTACTGGCTATTATTACGGTAAAGCCAATCGGAATCAAGTCCAAGATGGATGATAAAGCGCTCACGGATCCATAATACTGACCCATGTCAATAGCTTCAAACTGAGATCTACATTCCTCACGTCCTTACAAATGCCCGAGTAATGCACTAGCTGCCCATTTCTGGTGGACCGTAGTAGTAAGATAGCTTGGTTAAGCTCTGCAAAGTGGATCATGCCAGATTTTCATTTTTCTTGCTCGTTCCCAAGAAAAACTTAGGAGCTTGAGTCAGAACAAATTGAACCTACCCTTAGGTCTGGGAGTTCTGAAATATGTCCCGAGAGTGATATCCCAAATAAATAGATTGAAATGGTCCGGGGTTCAATCGCACAATCAAGCTAATGTATGTACTTATAATGGCGATCTACATGTAGGGATCGATGGTCACATTGCTGAGAAAGCTAAGACCTCCAAAATGCCCGAGTATGTGGTTCTTCCATCAGAGCTATAGCTTTGGTCCAATGGTATCGTTGAAATTACTTTATCTGTCCTGTCCACTCCGTCATACTGCGAGCTCGGGCAAGCTTAATTGCTCCCTTCTATTCTTTAAATACTCTTTTCCCCGGTGTCGCATGACCTCCATATAATGCAGGGGCTACTTTTTCCACAACGAAGCTGAAAGCCGGGCATATCCAGAATGCATCCATCAGATCATGAAAACAGTGGAAATCCACCACTATATCTCATCGACGGGAAGGAATGTGCACCGAGTACCACGGATATAAAAGAATATGCAACGAGTCCGACGAGTATTAGCCTCAAGGAGCGACCATCCTCGAGCGAAGAGTCCGACATTGAAGCGGTTGCGGATGAAAAAAATCTACCACCGGTAGACGGTGGTCTCCACGCGTGGTTATTTTTGATAGCGTCTGCGATGTTGGAAGCACTTGTCTGGGGTAGGTGGCAGCGATGAGACAGGAATCCTTTCGATGAGTGCGTGCTGACTCGATCTTTCAGGATACGCCTTTGCATTCGGTATTTTTCAAGAATATTATAGCGCACATGAGCCCTTTAAAGGGTCTGGAGGAATTGCCGTGATTGGAACCTGTGCGATGGTTAGTTTTGGTGCTTTACTTGCTGCTGGGACCTTCCACTCATTATCAGCATAGGGGATAGCATATCTGGTTGCACCAGTTGCCATTATCGTGATGATTCTTGTCCCTCGTCTTGCCCGCTGGGTTTCAACGACCGGGGTCATCATAATGTGTCTCTCATTGGCATTGAGCTCCTTTTCCACCAATGTGACTCACCTTATTTTGTCCCAAGGAATCGGTTTCGGCCTCGGTGGATGTCTAGCATATACACCCTCGATTCTATTCATGTCCGAATGGTTCGTCAAGCGAAAAGGCCTGGCATTTGGCATTGTGTGGGTGAGTCGCGATTGAAGCGCAAACGTGCATACCTTAAATCCATCTGACAAACTACGCAGGCTGGATCTGGTGTCTCAGGAGTGATATTTCCATTAGGGATAGAATGGTTGCTTGGTCAATACGGAATCGAAGCCACTCTGAGAATCTCGTCCGTCGCACTATTTGTCCTTGCTGTTCCATTCCTCTACTTCCACAGACCACGACTGCCAGCTTCGGAGACAGTTTCTCACCATCGCCTTAATTTCCAT
This sequence comes from Penicillium sp. PG113-03A, assembly GCA_037042135.1. Classification (NCBI taxonomy): domain Eukaryota; kingdom Fungi; phylum Ascomycota; class Eurotiomycetes; order Eurotiales; family Aspergillaceae; genus Penicillium; species Penicillium sp. PG113-03A. Next base: position 134,192 of record JAXQJW010000162.1, read on the forward strand.
TTCCTCTACAGCAAGACCTACAACATCTACCAGCTCGGAAATACCGTGGAGGCTCTTGGGTTCTTTCTGCCCACAATTTATCTTCCGACTTATGCCCGCAGCTTAGGTGCCAACGACTTCATGTCCTCGCTCACAGTTACGCTGGTCAACCTCGCGACAGTCTTCAGCTGTGTCACGATTGGCTTCCTCTCGGATCGCTTGCATGCGACAACATGCATTTTCATTTCCACCGTCGGGACAATAATTTCTGTGTTCTTGATTTGGGGGTTTGCGGCGACTATACCATCGCTGTATGTTTTCTGCGTTGCCTACGGTCTACTGGCGGGTGGATTCTCATCCACATGGTCTGGTATTTCACAAGAAGTACACAAGGCCAACCCTGGATCAGACCCGACAGTGATATTCCCATTTATGGAACTTGGGCGGGGTGTTGGTAATGTTGCCAGTGGTCCGCTCAGTGAGGCTCTTTTAAAGGCAGACACTTGGCGAGGCCGTGCATGGGCTACGTATGGTAGTGGGTACGGCACACTAGTAGTCTGCACGGGAGTGACTGCTCTTATAGGAGGAGTGTCGGTCGTGGCGAGAAAACTTAATTGGGTGTAAACATGATGCAGTACATGAATGAACTATTGCACGTACCTGAACCATAGACCTTCTAGGTCGCCTCATAATTCATCTCCAGACTGTCTAGTACCACTGCTTTACAGAGAAATCGTTTTTCTCAAACTAAATCCGCCTGGTAAAGAAGTCAGTGTCAGAAGCATGGTAAGGGAGGGTACATGATAGCCTTGCGCAACTGTAAAGACCTTGAACACAATAGGACAGATTTAGGCGACGAAGTTCGATAACAATGAACTAATTCTCCAAGGTAAAGCGCATAGAATAAGGATGACGATGTGTATGATACTCCACCGAGGTTGAACATCTTTTTCAAATACGCGCATGTGGAACATGGATATTTGCTTGCTTCCTTTGCTCGAGTCATATTGATAAGCAGAGAGCAATGATTAGGTATGGAAAAAGCAACCAACACCAAGAGCTGACACGCGTGACCACCTCGATCAGCATCACACTAGAGCTTGACCTCGTTCTTCTTCCTTGAACCTCCCTTGGGTCCTGCAAACCCAAAAAGATACGCGGCAATCTTGCGCATCTGAATTTCCTCGGCTCCCTCTGTGATTCGATACCGGCGGAAATGCCGATAAATGTGTTCAAAGGGATAGTGACGCGAATACCCATCGCCCCCGTGGACCTGTATTCCAAGAAATTGGTCAGTGAAAAGATCCAAGCAAATGAAAAGTTGTATTCGGCTTAACGCACCTGGATAGCCCGATCAGCCGCCTGGCAACAAAGTCTGTTGCCCCAAAAGTTACACATGGCGACCTTGTCACTAAGCTGACGCTCAATTTCCACCCACGGTGGTGAATTCACATTGCTAGATTGACAGGACGCTACCACACGGTCCATATCCCAACTGGTTTTTAAGATGAGCAGCCGCAACATTTCCACTTGTGTCATGAGCTCCACGATTGGAAACTGAATGGCCTGGTTATCAGCCAAGGTCTTGCCACTTCCTCTTATCTTCCGAGAGTTCGCTCGCTCGATACTTCGGTCCAAACAAAATTTTGCTGCACCGCATGAGCTGGCTGCCTGCCGTATGCGATTCTCATGCACGAAGGTCTGGGCCAAGGCCAAGCCTTGATCAACCGATCCCAGCACTGCTGATTCTGGTACCCATACCCCATTGAATAAAACTGTTGCGTGGTCAGTTGGCATATTGAGGGTCCATTCATAGCTTTTTATTTGCACTCCAGGGGTCTCTCTGGGAATGAGAAAAGCTGTAATTCCCTTTGCAGACCCACTGTTGCCAGATGTCCGCGCGAAAACGAGAAAATGAGTACAATGATGGGCTCCTGTTTGCCACTTTTTTGCCCCGGTGATTTCAAAGCCCCCTCGCTCACGACGTGCCTGGGTGGACATGAACGTCGCATCACTGCCATGATCCGGCTCTGTCAACCCAAAGGTCATCAGAAAGTCTCCACGGAGACGAGCGGGGATCAGTTCTTGTTTTTGCTTCTCGCTACCAAAATGGTGGATCATGAGAATGTCAGGGAAATTTCCAACGACGCTGTGCTCATTCTGGAGGTCATTTGCCAGGCCCAAGCCACCTCCATAAACAGGATGGGATGCCAAATGATAGCGGATGGTGGCCATCCATAGGTTCGTTTGTGGATGCCCCTTACCCCCATACTGCTGAGGAAGTGCAAACCGGTAGAAGCCTGCTTGGTCTGCGAGTTGACGAGCTTGTTCTTCGCACCAATTAGAATGCTTTTTTCTCATCCGGCATAGAATCAATTACTAACGCAGAAGCTCATCCCATTCAGGACGTGGATTGCCATCTTGATTCCAGTCGGTCCGCGCGTGCTCTCGGCGGTGATCGAAGAAGCGATGGTTGTCATCGGCATGTTGAACTGGAAGGATAATCGACTCGATGAAGGAATCGATAGTCTTGAGATATAGATTCAAATCCTTTGGAATTTCAAAATCCATGCTGGTGCAGATTAGAGGAGTTGTATCTGTTGAATTTATTCTTCATCTTCAACCTTGACCATGAACATATATGCCCCAGAGGTCTTCCCCGCATTTGGACCTCGGCAAGCTGTACATGCTTGAGATACATATGCAAATCATATACTTGCATTGCATAGGCATTGGCCAATTGATGAATTGGAAGCATATCTCAGCCACAACATTTGCTTTCCGTTAGAATGAATGGCTTGGATAGATCATGAGGTCGTCTTGCAAGCTGTGAGTTGCTTTAGCCATTATGCAGTAGCAATTTGCCTCCACTTCCTGGAAATATGTGGTATTTCCTGCTGTCGTCTGGGTCCATATATTTCAAATGTAAAGACGACTTTTATCGGGATGAATTTCACTTTGCGTCAGATATGTTTAAGCCTCAACGCGGTCATCATGACCGCCTTACGCCTGGAATCTCAGGCGTGATGCTGACTCAGAAACTGCCGAGTTTCGTTCCACCGCTTAGCGAATCAACATCTGCGCTTGACCTCCACAGCTCCACTACGGCCCATCTCCTCCCTTTCGAACAATCGGTTTCTCCGATTTGCGGCACATTCAAACCCACGAGCTTCCTTGAGCGTGTGTCCCTTGGTTTTTGTCTCGGGCGAACGCAGGCCGATCCGAATGGACTTGGAGTACCGGAATCTGTTGGCGCCGAATAATGGGCCACATTTGATTCCCCCTAGCGACTTCCGGTCTCCCCAACTGCCCCGGCCGCAACCGGGCGTTGATTTCATGCAGAGAAGTCCCGACTCCGTCGAGATGGAGAAGACCCCGCCAGTCACAGGCAAGCGCCGAGGTGGCAGCCGAAAGGCCTGTAATGAGTGTAAACAACAAAAGGTAAGCCACATGCACATCGCCATCCTCTAGTGGCCATTCCATCCTCCCCAACAAGCAATTTTCTCTCCATGCTCGTGACTATGATGCTGAAGTATCCTCTCGGTGATGAATAGCTTCGATGTGATATTGTACAAACCCCAGCCGCGGCATGCTCGCGCTGTCGTAGGCTGGGAATTGACTGTAAAGTGGAGCAGTCTTTCAAGCGTATCTCGAAAAGAAGGTTCTTTTGTACTCCCCTTCAAATTTAATGCCCCGGAACTCTCTGACTCTTTGTTTAGGCGAAATGCGGAAATGGAGAAGGAGATTGCCGATCTTCGACGCCGTCTAGATAGCAATCCAGAATCCGATCAGAAGATCGAGACTCATACAGGTGATGAACTATCACACTGTTCCGAGGAAGTCTTCGGCCGCCGCGAGTCTGCTGCCACAGACCGCACTCGCCCTGTCTCAGTGCCAATTGAACCGCATCACTCTATGGCAACCCCTTTGACGATGCAAAGAGATGGCTCTATTCTGTCACAAGATGAAAATACTCCCTGGAAGCTTGAAGACATTGCTCTTTCCCGAGCGCGGGTCGCTCGATTATATGACCAGTATGTTTTGGGTATGTCATTCATGTTCGAAGCATGTCAAACTTACGCAAATCCCAGATATTTCAACTACTATCATCCTTTTCTGCCTCTGCTTAATCTCCCTAAGCCCCCTGAGGTCTACCTTCACCGATGCCCACTGTTAGCATGGACCATCGTCTGCGTGGCTAGTCGGCGATCGCCGTCCGATCCTGGTCTATTGAGCGCAATTTCAGGGCCATTCAGTCGACTGCTGTGGTCCACCATCACCAGTGTCCCACAGGACTATCGTGTAGTCAAGGCACTATGCGTTCTGTGTACCTGGCCTCTTCCAACAACCAGTCAACGGACAGACGCAACCTTTATGCTGAGTGGCTTGATGATGCAGATTGCCATGCAGCTGGGCTTGCACCGTCCTGTTCAAGCAGAAGAGTTTACTACGTTTCGAATGGAAGTCCAAGGAGAGGCACTCAAAGATCGCATACATACGTGGGTAATCTGCAACATTGTGGCTCAGAAGTAAGTGCTGCCGGTTCAATATCAATGTCGACTGAATACTAAAATATTCAGTGTTGCAACGGGTTATGGCCAGCCTCCTAGTACGATCTATGACTGGGCTCTTGAGCCTCCTTCCCTCAAAGATGCCGACTACCGCCTACCAGAGGACCTTGCCATTCGGCTCCGCATAGAAAAGTTCTGTGACCGAGTGACCAAGGCCCTTTACAGTAGCAAGCCTGAGCCCACTGAGTTTATCAGCGCTGAAAAATTAGTGATCGTCCAGATCCTTGAGACCGAGCTCCGAGAGATGGAAGTGGAGTTCGGCCAGAATATCTCCCGTAAGGTTTCTCAATATCGTCAACATCGACCCAGCTAATCTGCCTCTTAGCGATTAACATGATTCACCTACGTGCCGCAGAGCTGCATTTCCGGTACTTTGTTTTCCTAGGGTCGAGCGCACGAAGCGACGACCTGACCAAGCTTTTTATTGCTACAACCTCATTTCTCGGACGAGTCCTTGATCTTGAGACATCGCCGGGTGAACTTATCGGCCACTCCACTAATTATATCCTTCAGATGATTGTCTCTGCAGCATTCGCACTCATGAAACTTCTTAAGAGTAGCTTCAGCCGAAATATTGACTTCGGACACGGCAAATTGTTGTTCAATGGGGCGATTTCGGCGATCCGTCGGATCAGTGTTATGGATCACGATCGTCCTGTCCGTCTCGCAGATATTCTCGCTCAGATGTGGAATGCGAATGACGGGGAAGTTATTGAGGAGGATGGACTCCAGCTCAAAGTCCGATGCAGAATGAGCATGAGCCATGTATACGATACTGTTTGGCGTTGGCGACAGCGTTTTCGGCCGGTGAGAAGCATTGAGGAGATGCAAGGTGAGTCTTGGCTTCCACAATTATCTGTCGCTTATACATTGACGATGTCTTCTAGCCGCCGCCGCAGTAGCAAACCAGGATATCTCAACAATATCAGGACCTTTGGGGCGGCAGCATGACAGCTCGATTGAGGATACATCGCTGATGATGCCTGCCCAATTCGACGAGAGTGGTGCCTTTTTCAGTGAAGCTGGGTTCTCCGAAGTCTTTGACTCTCTTAATTGGGTCTTTGACGGCATTCCTGATTCCTTTGTTGCACCGCCGGTTCTCTAAGCAGACAGATTCCGGATCTTCACTAGCCGGGCTCCCTCGGTGCTTGATACGCGTTTCGTTCTAGGCGACATTTCCAGCAAGTTTCAGCGATGATACCATGCAAATACAAAATACAAGGATTCAACTGCACTAGCACTTTTTCAGCATTAGTGCGTCTCGGCACTTGATCATAAGACCCTGTTATTCTTTGAATGAGTTGCTTGCTACTCCAACTTCACAAAAATAGCAGTCGACTCGGGGAAGAGCACATCTGCCCCAAAACTGACCAAAGCTGACGGTGGCGCACCGGGCCGATGCGGGCGACACCTGCAACAGAGTCGATCATACGGAGAATTTCAGGCCAATGAATTAACCACAACGCCTCCCCTTCCCGCCAGTCATTGTCATCATTGAGTCCTGCTCCATTCCATCACCACCCCCTCTGGCTTCCGGTAATTTCACTTCTCGGGTGCCTTGTATAAACTGGAAAATGAGAATACATCTAGACGTTGTTCTCATTCCTGGCCATCCACATCGCCGGAAACCGAGCGCATTCTCTGAATTCGTGGTGGCGAGGTCGATGACATATCTGCCGCCGTCCTGGATCATCTAGATTCAGCCGGCTGCAATTTGGCCCAAAGATTTGTCACCTTGCCACGTAGATTGCTTCTGGAGATTGGCTAGGTTCATTTGAGGTACTTTTGCAGACACCCAACTGGAAGGAACGACGATCGTACAAATCCACGTTTGTGGCATATGGCACACGCGAACCGTGCGTGGTTTCCGCGCATGGGAACTTCCCGATGTTAGTTCTGGTCCAAGTCGCAGAGAACATGGCGGAAACATCTGTGCGCCGCTAGGAGCTCAGACTAGGAATGCAGGAGGACTTTTGGATCTCATCCAGAAACACACGCTCAGCTCTTCTTTGGCTGGAGGACCACTCCGTATCGCTTGTTTCGCAGGAATATGGGGGATCTGCTCGGTTCGGAATGTTCGTGTCCATCCATTAGACCTGCATATTCATGTTTGGACTGGATCCGCAAGTGTCGTGGAACTCCAGCATTGTTTACGACTGGCCTTCAAGGTCTCTGTGATACCACAAAAAGGAGGTGATCCGCAGCGTGGAGATCATTCCCAGCATACCCAGCTTAATAGTTGGTCCGTCATGATGATGATGGTCTGTTCCCCAGGGGACATGCCATAACATGTCCACTCCAAGACCAAGTAGCTGGGATCTCCGCAATGCATTGTCAATCATATCTGTCCTACATGGAGCTTTACAGAGGTCCCTGTCTGAAAGTCGGGTCTAATATCTATCTTCTCGAATCATCCTTGCTACATTTGACGCTTGACATCCCACACTGCTTCTGCCAAGAGAATGCAAAACATCAAGCTGACAGGAAAAAGAAAACCCAATTGCATCATCTCCCCACGAACATCGATCTTGCTCCTCAGAGGGTACAATATGGCTAGGGTGATATTGTGCCTCTAAGCCAGACTTTGTGGGCGAATGACCAGCTCGTCATAACTCCAAGTCTGGCAATGTTTAGACTCTACCTTCATCACTGCATAAGCTTCTGACGGTCCCTATTCACATGAGCTCGCTTACTGTGAACGAGCTTCAGGGACACGAATTGAGAACCGCTATTTGTGAAACCGACATGCCTGGCTCAGAGATCTTTGTACTCACATGCACATCTTCTTCCATGCCCATGTTTTATGACCCGCTACGTTGGAAGTAGATTTAAAACGCGACCGACAACTAAGGACTAGCGCTTGGACTAGTCCACAGATGGCTCACATTTCAATCATGTAAGTCAAATGGAAGGATGCTAGATGTAGATACATGAGCTAACGCCAGATAGAGTACATATGCGCTTGCTTGGTATATGGTATATTTTCAGCATTTACAATACTGACATTGCCATCATCTACCACTCAACCACAAAATGCACCCAACTTTGAACTATCGACAGTCTCGGAGGTCCGCGTGTGATCGTTGCCGTGGATTCAAACTACGCTGCGAACGTGACCAAGTGAATGGAAGATCCTGCGAAAGATGTCTCAAAGCTCAGGTCGTGTGTACGACGAACGTCGGTCATCCGACTTCAAACTTTCTTTCTTCCAAGAGCACCGGTGGAGGATTGACAAGTGGTTTTGATCGAAGGTTTCTTCATGACGAGCAATTCCCTATGCCTATTCTGCACAAATCCTCCAGCACAAAGGTTAGAAAGCCTGTCGTGCCATCCAACATCACTAGAAGATGCAACGTTCAGAATTTCGACTACTGGGGAGGCCATGATGTCCTCTCATATCATCCAAATAGTGGCAAGTTCCCGATCTCAGATGAATTTGGCGTGCCATCAGATCCGGCCTCACTACTGCCTTATGAACAATGGGGCGACCCATCGCCATGGATACTTAGCCCATACTACATGGTAAGAATTGACTTTCTGGATGGATCAAGATATGTCGCTTTGCTAATCAATCAAAGCAGCAACCTCCTCTCGAAGGGAATTTTCTTGAACCAGATTATCGCTTCAACGGCCTAACGTCTGCCTCGGAGCCCCTTCCTCTAAATGATCCACCACTCCTAGGGAACGAGCCTCAAATTGAATCGCTCGTCTCTACACCACTGGATCCATTTGGGTTACCGAAGATTGAGTCAGGTCCTGTTGTAGATGAGCCCTGGAACTCTTCCTGGGATGCCGATGTGGTAAATCACAAGAAGGATCTACCGCCATTCTATGCCTTGTCGACTGGAGCGGCTATGCAGCACAACAGCCTGCGTAAGCAGCTTCTCGAGCTCGAAATGCAACTGATTGAAAATCTGAATATTCTTCAAGCGGCATCGATCAATTTGGAGTCATCCTCTCTTTTGAAGGAAGATATCAACCCGGCAGTTGAAAAACTGGACATGCCAATATTTCGCATGCTGAGTCACTCAATTCAATTCCTGGAAATCATACAATCTTCAAACCCCGGGAATGCAGACTTGGTGGATCCTGCCAATTCTGAGGTTGGACGAAAAGAAGCCGTGGCTCAGGACAATCGACAGCGTGTGGTTCCTGAAGCCATGGAAAGTAATTTAGAAGATGTACCAACGACGGCCTCATCGAATGACTCAGGTTATTTGACTATGATCACATCCCCTTCTGATCAATTCAAGACCTTGTCATCCACGAGTTGTGACCTTTCAATTTCGCTAAGCATGCTGGCTACATACTGTCATCTCGTGCGGGTATACCGCACTGCGTTCGTGCAGCTTTACCAGCTGTTCCTCATCGTTCCCCCAGCCGATGCCGCCGCTTTTCTTCTGCTTCCTAGCTTGCAGTTTGGACAATTCCAAATGGATGGAAATCTAACGATGCAAGCTCGGGGATTGATAGAGCTGGTTTCCAATTTACTTTCCAAAATCGAGCGGGCGCTGGGCATGCCATACAGATCAATTGGCGAACAAGACGAAGAAGTTACTTCCATGACACACGTCTTGGACAATAGCCCTCTTGCATTGATAAAAGAGCAGATAATGGCCCAGGAGCATATTAATTGTGGAGTCTCTTTGAAGGAAACAATCGAGTGCTTGCGGCAACTTGTCAAGGAGCCCACTAGCAACACATGAAGTGGTGTTATTCACAATATCCAAAAGTTGGTCTTCACTTCTTGGGAGTTAATACAGAAGCTACTATAATTGCAGTTATATAATTCTTGACGATCGCGATCTAAGAATGGTTCAATCACAGAAAGCCGGTACATTGCATGTGCCTACAGAGCTCGGCGACACGCTTTTTAGACTCGTAAACGCAAAAACATTTCAACTGTAGCAGGCATATAACATCCACGGACGTTCTTCGAGTCGGCGACTTCATCGATAGAAATTGCTTGTGTGTCTGATATTCAAGACCAATCCTTGTAACAGTCCGACACCGATGCCGAGTCCGAATATTAGGAAGGCACCCGGCTCTTGCTCTTCTAACAATTTTAGAAACGGGAAGGCATTCCTTAAGAATCAGTTCTGCGCCACAGAAGCCCTTTCCCACCAACCTTTCCTTCCGCTACAGCACTTCAAGATCAACATGGCTGCCCCAAGCTATATGAACGTATCGAACATTTCAGGGCTGTGGCACCTGGTATGTTTCTGAGCTCTGTCAACCAAATCGTATATCTAATCATTTTCAAAGAACAGGGAGCTTTCAGATGACCCTGACAAGATTTTTGCTCTGGTATGACCTACTCACATCTTCCAGAATCCCACTCTAAACCAACATAGCAAGGCGTTCCATGGGTCGTGCGAAAAGTCTTGAAATTCGCCAATGTATCACTGCAGATTACAAGCACCAACCCGAACGAACCCGCCAATGAAGCCTCCAACGGCAACTCGACCGCAAACACTGACCTCGAAACATCTCTCCACATCAAGCAGACTGTTCACCCGGGCGGATTCAACAGCGAGGGCGAGTACCCAGTCAACGGCCAGGCACAGGATGTGTCGCTCCCGATTTTCGGCGATGTCAATATGATGCTACGTTTTATTGAAGTGGCAGATATTGAAGACGAAGCTATTCGCCAGAAGATGAGTGAGCCGGGTCTACCGAGCAAGGTCATCGATGAATATGCGTATAATCAGGGAAAGGGGTGGAAGGCCCAGGTTGTTTGGGGGTTTGAGATTGTGAACATGGAGAAACGCCTCACTCGCAATGTCAAGACGTGGAATGACAAGGAGACTGTTGTTTCGAAGATGGTGTATGACTATAAGGCTTAACTGGAGCTGCGAGGTTGATGTCTGCTATAGCCTAGGGAATAGCCCTGGAGATCTAAGCTGTGAAGAATGTAGTTTTGTCACTGGCACATACATGCTAGTGAGGTTATTTCTCAGGTCACAATTCTAGTATGGCTCGGCTGGTTTGGAATAAAATCCAGGGATTAACCATGCAGACCCAACAGCCGGGATTCGGAACTGATTTATTCAGTTGGATTGCTAATTTAGGCTGTGTAGGAGTCAACGAAGGACATCACTTGTGTATGTCTACTAGAAAGGAGAAACACGTGAATGATGTGATAAAAGCAGAAAAGGCGAGTTGAAATACGCCAAAAATGATGAACTATACTTCTATCAATATTTCGCATATGTACTGTAACTACCCCCGAGATTAACGGGAGAATAGGCCATGAACGAAACGAGGTCTGTACTCCATGTTAAGCAGTCTGCTGATTTACCCTGAATCATCACGCAAGAAGCCGACCTACCCATGTTGATGACCCGAAACTAAGATTTCTCCCGGCATTTCGCTTAGGGCAAACCTGAAACATGTCGGAGAATTTTAAATTTAACAAATGTTTACTTGAACACCGATATGGTATGATTTATCTATAATCGGGACAACATTTTAGGAATACTGTAGAAGGGTCTTCCATGTGACGATGTTTCATTGCCATACATTGAAGAGCTTCCTGTCTCAGAGTGGGCGTTGTCTCTGGCGCGTGAATTGAAGGACGTAGACTCGTATCTAAGGCGAGAGACCGACTTTTAGAACATTTTTGATCATACCGTCAATACATCTATATAATGCAGGTCGAAAGGATTGCTTAATTGTTGGAAATCATAAAGGCGTTCTATTTTTGAGCAGGTGTGCTTAAGGGGATACATCACAGGCGTAAAAAGGCGCATGAGTGAGAACCTCGTTTTCGACAAGGGAAATAGGCCCATTCAGCGATAGTCATATGTGCCAATGACCCAGGTTTGTGATACCGAAAGCCCAGTCACCCGAAGCTCTTGGGTAACTGTTTATAATTTTGGACCTCCACGTCCTCGAAAGCAGTGTTGGACTTTTACAAGCTGCCACGCCGAGGGAAAGAGACGCCATCCACAGCAGGGTGGTCTGTGAACCAGCTCACCTTATCTCCTGCGCCCTGGTTGACCAGAGCTGACGGGAGACTGCGACCCTCTTCAGTGTCAAAAATCTCCTTCAGAATATCCTTCTTGCCAGCGCCAGTAGCCACAAATGCAATGTTGACGGCAGAGGTGACAACAGGCAGAGTGAGGGTAATGCGCTTGGGTGGAGGCTTAGGGGAATTAGTCTCAGCAGCCACCCATGCATCCTTCTCACGGAGTAGCTCGTGGCCCGGGAAGAGACTGCAGGTATGACCGTCGGGTCCACAACCCAGAAGAATAAGATCGAAAACGGGCAGCTTGACGCTATCCTTGGCGGCGAACAGACGCATTAGGTCTTCCTGGTACAGATCGGCCAGCTCTTGGGGATCGTCGTCGTGAACGTGGTTGGCATCGATGGGGTGGACGATCGGAGCTCCGAGCTCCGCGGGGATCTTGTTCAGCAGCTCGTCCTTCAATAGGCGGTAATTGCTTTCATCGTGGTCCAAAGGCACAGCCCGCTCATCGGCAAAAAAAATGTGCCATTTCGAAAATTGTGGGGTGTCTTCAGGCGAGCCATTGCTAGAAGCCAGCAGCGCGCGAGCCAAAACAGTGGGCAGTGAGCCGCCAGAAACCGCGAGGCGGAAGCTATCGTGGTGGGCTAAGGCGGCATTCTGAGCACGAAGAACGTAGGGCCGCAATTGCTCGGCCAGAGCATCGGTGCTCGCAAAGCTGTAGAGGTTCGGCTGTGCAGTCGCCATTGTTGTGTGAACGAGGAGGGGTAAGGAAGATGGCTTCACGGCGGGGTTGTTGGTGGGGGGAAGAAGAAGGCGACCGCTTTCACAGCCACTAAATCCAAAGTCAGTAATGGAAACGGAAACAGCGGATGACGTCGTGTTTCGGTCAAGCGATCTTATCTTCCATTTCTTGTCGCATGGGTTTGGTACGGACTAGAAAAGATGACGTCATTTGATGGAGGCATGAAATACCAGAGCTATCGAGATGAGGCTTATAGTGATGGTGAAGCTCGGTCCAGACTGAGAAATCTATCATCAAAATCCTCGTTCGTGCTGCCGATATGAGTAGGAAATGATACTCGATATATATCCCGTAGCAAACATCCACCAGCCCTAAAATATAAATTAAAAATTCGGAAATGGCTGTTAACTATTGACCAACTCTATGATCGGTAACTAACTCCCGCCGAAGCCTCGACATCGTCCTTCTTATACTGTAGTTTCTCTCGGCTGGTCTGGCCACTCTCATTCTTTCCGATGCCAGGAATCGTAACTGTGTTCATATCAAGCAGGTACATATACCAGTAGTATGTTCCTGGCATGTAAATTAGCTTGCAGTGCAAGACATATAACAACACTAGTAAACTCACCACAGAAAAGTCCACCACCAAGAATGTTGCCAAGCAACGTCGGAATAATACCCTTCCAGATATAAAGACCCACGGTAATCTGAGGAGCGTCCAGCCATATAGCCATCGGAATAAAAGTCATGTTGGCGACGACGTGATCAAACCCAAGGGAAACGAATGCAAAAATCGGCCACCAGATGCCCATGATTTTCGATGCTAGATCACGCCCTTGTAGTCCGAGGAAACAGGCCAGACAAACCAGCCAGTTACATCCAATTCCACGCAAGAAAATCACCCGGAAATTTGGAGTGACTTGCTTTTTCGTGGCGAAAGTAATCACGGCGGACTTGAAAGTGTCCGCCGAAAAGACTTCTCCATCTATTCACACCATTAGTACCGGCTGAGAACGACCTTCCGCAGTAACACGTACAGCCGAAAACAATCGCAACCAAGAACAAAGATCCAGCCAAGTTTCCGAAAAAGGTGACAGTCCAGTGAATCAACATCTTTCCCCAGGAAAGGCGCCGCTGTAGAACGGCAACGGTGGTGTACTGCGTTCCTATCAACAATGCACGAGTCGACAGGGTAATTTGCGTACCATGAATGACCCAGTGCAAAGGTCTGCGCCAGTCAAAATGATCATACACAGTCCATATGGGAAAACAAGAGCACTGATTGACCGGATCAACCCCGGCGCATTCTCTTGAAACCAAGGAGTGGCATTGGTGCTGAGAACCGTGCCACAAGCAAAGGCCAACAAGCATCCAGCAGACACGGAGCTGAAGAACACCTTATCCAGTCTCATGTTGCCTTTATGAACCCCGGCGTTGGCGACGGCCTTAATAACCTCGCCGGGGGAGAATGCATCGAGAGTCATTTGTGGTTGCTGTGTTGAATTCGTGTTAAACAGTTGATCCAACTAAGTATGAAGAGAATGTACTCGAACGATATAATGTGGTATTCCGATTTATCATAAGAACTAGAAAAAAACAATCGATCGCAACGACTTGGACTCAACTCGCTACTTATAACGTCGCCATAGCCAGCTCCGACGGGATCGAGATGGCTTTAGGGCTTGAGTTCTTTCCCCGTGTTATCGGGCCATGATAAGCCGGGGTATGAAATCGTCACCCTATCATTCGTCCATAAAACCACGAGATAAAGCATTTAAGCTCAGGTTCACGATGTATCGGCGATCATCTCCATATCGGACGTTTGCGACCAGTGAAAGCGCGAAGCCTTATCGCGTCTTGGCAGGATGGAATGAGCACCAAATCTGACGCGATGTATCTCCGCGGATGGACCCAGGTGAAGATTGAAGAAAGAAAATGCGGATGGGCTTGGGAAACCTCAATTGGAATGCAAGGGGGAACAATACCGGCCTGGTAGCCATCGATTCAAGGAAACAGTAGATGCGAGCGGAATGGTGACGTCAAGCCCACGAAATCTTGGCCACTGATCGAGGGTATATGAACCTGTAAAGTATCGGATTATTGAGAGAACTTTATATTCAACCGTTTTAAATCATCTGAACGGATTAATTTTCATCATGGTGAAAGACAAGGGGACTGTGATCAGGTATACTCGCCTGAGAGTCTTGATGTTGATGCTTGCAACTAACAAGAAGTAGCGAGTTCAACGATCTCGTGAACATGACTCCTAATGAGCTTCGTGACTGGCTCAAAGAAGAACAATCAGTTTCATCGGGCTGGAGCAAGGAGTCTGGAGAGACCATTGGGCATGAAAGGTATGTCGGGATTCTGAACGTAATAAGGAGCAATATTGATCGAAACGCGAGACAGCGGTCGACGGATCGTTGAAATCCTTGAGCACAATCCTTCTCGAGAACCGGACAACTATACTGATGAAGACGTTGACCATATGAGACGCGTTGTTTCGTATTGCAAGCGACACCTGGCGCAAGAGGAGAAGGCCAAAAGTGACACTCATAGCAAAAGCTATCGTTCACTGAAGAACTGGGGACATGACGCATTGAAGGAATAATTTGATAGCGGAAAGATTTATCTTGAGCATTGGAGTACCTAGGTAGTCTCCAATGTAAGATCAAGCATGTATTTTTACTATTCTACCAGCTCGTCATCCGTTTATAAAACCTGACAATGTAACCTATCCACACTGGGATCATATTCATTTACTCGATTGTACCCCTCTTCGACGAAATTAATAGCTAGCTACTTAATTACCGCCTCTTTTTATTAGTCACTTATTACTCCGGTCCGCTCAGGCCAATTCCATGACGACTAGATCTTCTCTCTAACAGGGTAGGACAAAAAATTCTCAGGTCGGATTGGCTGCTTTCTTGCTGTGCTACTGCTTTCCCCTCTTATCATAACCAATAGGATAGAATGGAAGACATAATGCTGGTTTAGCTTGCATCTTGACTTTGACAAAATGCGGAGGCGTGGGGGAACGCGGGGAAAATCGCATCCCACGCGTCCCGATCCCCGTGGGGGTGGAATGATAAATATACTTCCCAACCAGCTCAACTCCACAACGCAACTATCTCGACGCTGCAATCATGGCCAAACCAGATACTCTTCACCAAGAGATAACACATCCCGTGACCACGAAGGCAATTAATGACTCTGATATACCACGTCCTCCCTTGACAGAGGAAGACAGCAAGCGTATCTGCCGCAAAACTGACCGGACAATCCTCATTGTACTCATATGGGTGTACTTCTTGCAGATTCTGGACAAGACTGTTCTTGGGTATGGTGCCACCTTTGGCATGCAAGAAGATGCTCACCTCTCCGGGAACGAGTATTCACTCGTGGGATCGATTGCTCCTATCGCGCAACTCGCATGGCAGCCTTTCTCATCGTGGCTCATCGTCAAAGTACCACACAAGATCCTGATGCCAATTTTGTGTTTAGGATGGGGAATCGCCCAAACATGCATGGCTGCTTGTTTAAACTTCCGATCCTTGATGGCGGCTCGATTCTTTCTCGGTTTGTTTGAAGCAGGATGTTTGCCACTCTTCGGTGTCATTACAAGTCAGTGGTACTTGCGCTCGGAGCAGCCGCTTCGTATCGCCGCTTGGTATAGCACAAATGGCTTGGCTACTATCGTAGCGGCTGCATTGTCATATGGTCTGGCACATATCCAGTCCGACATTTTACGACCGTGGCAAATGTAAGTTTCCGCATGCAATGACTGAGATACCTGGCTCCTAGTCTAACCATGCTTCAGCATATTTCTTTTTGTGGGATTGGTGACCGTCGTATCATCCCCTTTCGTTTACTGGCGTTTGGACAACGACATCTCGTCCGCCCGCTTCTTGACCGAAATGGAACAAGCGCAGGGACTAGAGCGTCTTCGAGCCAATCAGACCGGTACTGGAAGCACAAAGTTCAAATTTAGTCATGTCTTTGAGGCCATACTTGAGCCCAAGACATACTTGTGGATCGGGATGGCAATGCTTTTGAATATTGGCGCCAGCGTCACCAACATCTTTGGCCCGCTGATTCTCGGCGGCCTGGGTTATGACAAATACACTACCACTCTGCTCACAATGCCCTTTGGTGCAATGCAGTTTATCGTGATTCTGTTGGCCAGCTACCTTGCGCAAACTGCCCGGGTGAAAGGAGTCATTCTAGCATCGTTCATGCTCCCCGTCGTTGCCGGGCTGGCTATTCTATACGCCGTGGCTCGGACTAAATCCGCTCAGGGTGCCCTCCTTGCCGGGTACTATCTCCTCGGTTTCCTGTTTGGAGGTAATCCGCTCATTGTCACATGGATCATTGGCAACACGGCTGGCACGACGAAAAAATCCGTTGCCATGAGCCTGTATAACGCCGCTAGCTCTGCAGGAAACATAGTGGGCCCATTACTGTTTAGCGCGACGGATGCACCCGAGTACCACCCCGGTTTACGCGCATGTCTAGGCATCTTCAGCGCCTTGGCTGCTATTGTACTGATCCAATGGGGCAACTTATGGTTTCTCAACAAACAGCAAGCCCGCCGCCGAGTTCGTAATGGGAAAAGCG
Source organism: Penicillium sp. PG113-03A (assembly GCA_037042135.1). Taxonomy (NCBI): domain Eukaryota; kingdom Fungi; phylum Ascomycota; class Eurotiomycetes; order Eurotiales; family Aspergillaceae; genus Penicillium; species Penicillium sp. PG113-03A. The sequence goes on from JAXQJW010000162.1 coordinate 151,071, forward strand.
CTCTCATTGTCGATCATTCCATGCAAAATCACTTTCACGGGATTGAAGATGATGTGGAAACTGAGACTGGCCAGGATGTGACACATGCAGGAACCAAACAGGCTCAGGATTTGACGGACCGGGAGAATGATGAGTTTGTTTATATTTATTAACCACTTGAACTCGAATATTTCATAGCATCCAATCTAGCGACGTTCATTGTAAGTTTTTGACAAGCTGTAATCACCCATATCATAAGAAGCCTCTTAAGACTAAATTTGCCGACACGCCAATCAGAGAGCATCATTGCATGTGGCGTCGTCGATTTACGCGCTGCAGCCACATCCGATCACTACTATGGTGGGAAGGAGACTCAACACCCTCGCTAAATGACATCCATGAACTCATCAATCAATCGGGACAAAAATAGCCAATAAAAGATGAATGATCCTTGTCTTACCTGTCAATTTCATAGTGCATTGTCTTGAATGCCTAAGGCGCCTATTTTTCGCGTTAGCGCGCCAAGGATGTTTCAATCATCTATGTCTCTTTCACCTTCGCTGGTCGCGTGGAATGTACCCCTATTGCTCTTCTCAATTGGCCGGACTATCAAGCAATCTAACCATGGACGCCACGTCAAAAGCAGGTTGGAATGCATTGGAATCTTGCCCAGCATATGCCCACGCGTTGGCAAATCGACCTTCCAGACTGATGGCTTCTGCTGTACCACGATGCTTGGACAAGGGGTTCCTTTCGGAGTCGGAGTCGGAGGTGGCAAGGATTGAAACATGGCTGGATCAGAAACAGCATCAGAGGGACTCAATAGGCGTGGGCCTAGAGCAGGGTGGAACTCTGACCAGGAGAATGAACCAGCTCTGCGTGGCGGATCACGCAGCAGCAGTTCGAATCGAATCTCACTGATCTCGGCAATCTTATATCACCTCTTCCTGCTAGGCGCTTCATCGGAGTCGGATCTGACTGAATATATGGCGTGCTGACAATAAGCTTAATATCCGAATCGATGTCCGATTTCATCGACATATTCAAGTTTCTCGTGGTATATTGATATGTACTGCTGATCCTCAACAACGCCAGAAGAAAAGGCAAAGCAGAAGATTTGCTTGGCTCTCCAGGTTTGACTTTCTCGATCTATCTTGTACAAATCGATAATTGTACACTATTTGCACCGCGTTGTTGAAAGTTTTTGAAACTCAAGACGCATAATGACAAGTGATCACCAGGCTCAGGGTGAGCCTATTGCCATCGTGGGAAGTGCTTGTCGCTTTCCTGGTGATGCAGTCTCTCCTTCCAAGCTCTGGGAGCTGCTCAAGGAACCTCGAGATGTCTTGACCGAAATTCCCAGCAGTCGATTCAACGCCAGCGCATTTTATCACCCCGACGGTGCTCACCATGGCACATCCAATGTCCGTCATTCTTACTTGCTATCCGACGATCATCGATTGTTTGACGCCCAGTTTTTCGGAACGAAACCGGTCGAAGCCAATTCCATAGATCCGCAGCAGCGACTCCTGCTGGAGACAGTTTACGAGGGCCTCGAATGTGGTGGTATCCCCATGGAAAAACTGCAAGGCTCCAACACTGGTGTATATGTTGGGTTGATGACGAACGACTATGCCGATCTCCTGGGTAGAGATATCCAGAATTTCCCCACATACTTTGCGTCCGGCACGGCCAGGAGTATCCTCTCTAATCGAATTTCTTATTTCTTTGACTGGCATGGTCCATCCATGACCATCGACACGGCTTGCTCTTCCAGTCTTATTGCTCTCCACCAGGCTGTACAGAGTCTACGAACCGGCGAATCCAACGTCGCTGTGGCCGCTGGAACGAACCTTCTTCTCGGACCTGAACAGTATGTGGCCGAGAGCAAGTTGAAAATGTTGTCCCCGACAGGTCGCTCGCAGATGTGGGACAAAGACGCCAATGGATATGCCCGCGGTGACGGAATAGCTGCTGTGATTTTGAAACGCCTCAGTACGGCATTGGCTGATGGCGATCACATTGAATGTCTTGTTCGCGAAACCGGAACCAATCAAGACGGACGAACGAAGGGAATTACTATGCCCAATCCAGTGGCACAAGCAGACCTGATTCGCGACACCTATGCGCGGGCAGGGCTTGATCTGTCAAAAGCAACTGACCGGCCACAATATTTTGAAGCTCATGGAACGGGTATTTCTCGCTGCAAATCTTGTTGTTAATAAGTTGTCACTAACGAGAGTAGGCACACCGGCCGGAGATCCCGTCGAGGCAGAGGCCATCAGCACGGCATTCTTTGGACCGAACGCGAGTTACCAGCGAGATGTTGGACGAGAGCCTCCGCTGTATGTTGGATCTATCAAGACGGTAATCGGACACACGGAAGGTACTGCGGGTTTGGCTGCAGTTCTCAAGGCATCCTTGGCTCTGCAACACAGGGTTATTCCACCAAATCTCCTGTTAAACGAATTGAACCCAGCAATCCGCCCCTTCTACAACGACCTGAAGATCCTCAGTACAGCGCAAGACTGGCCGGAGCTCCCAGATAACACGCTTCGTCGCGCTAGTGTCAACAGCTTTGGCTTTGGAGGGGCTAATGCTCATGCCATTCTAGAAGCATTTGATCCTGATGCTGTGTACACTACGACTCCCGATTCCACCTCTGCTGTACTGACACCATTCAACTTTTCCGCATCCTCCGAGAAGTCTCTGCTGGCCAACCTAAAGGCATATGCGACATATTTGAAAGAAAAAACCAATGTTAATCTACAAGATCTCTCGTGGACTTTGAATTGCCGACGATCCACTCTCCCGGTCCGGTTTTCTGTTGCTGCTTCGAATGTGACCGACCTGGCGTCAAGACTTGAGAATGCTTCCCAATCGTCGTCGGATATAACGCCAGCCAGCCAGACCTCAAGTGTCCAATCACCCAAGCTTCTCGGGGTGTTCACTGGCCAGGGAGCGCAATGGGCTCGAATGGGAGCAGAATTGCTCGTCGGATCATCACTGGCCTCCGCATGTATCGACCGACTAGACCACTCCCTCCAGACATTGCCACAGGAGCATCGTCCTGCATGGTCTTTGAGAGATGAGATTCTTAAAGACGCACGCTCCTCCCGGATAGGGGAGGCTTTATTCTCGCAAACCCTATGCACCGCTGTGCAGGTGATGATGGTTGACCTTCTTCGTTGTGCCGGAGTTGTCTTTACTGCTGTTGTTGGACACTCATCGGGTGAAATCGCCGCTGCATACGCATCTGGATATATCCGCGCTGAGGATGCTATCAGAATTGCGTACTACCGTGGGTGGTCATTGCAATTCGCCGGAGACTCTGCCGGAGTGAAGGGAGCCATGATGGCGGTCGGAACTTCCATTGAAGATGCCAAAGAACTTTGTGAAATGCCATCTCTTGAAGGTCGGATATGCGTTGCTGCTAGCAATTCCTCAGCTAGTGTCACGCTATCTGGAGATGCGGATGCCATCGAGGAGGCTAAGGAGATCTTCGAGGACGAAAAGAAGTTCGTGCGACTGCTCAAGGTTGACAAGGCATACCATTCTCACCACATGCTGCCGTGTGCAGCCCCATACATCGAAGCGATTCGAAATTGTGACATTCAAATTCAGGATCGATCGCAGTCCTCCACCACTTGGATTTCCAGTGTATATACCAAAGATGTGAACGGCGTGAACGACAGTTTGACGGACACATACTGGAGCAACAACATGGTCAACCCAGTCCTCTTCTCGGAGGCTGTGAGCTTCGCAGTCGGCGGTGTGGGACCTTTCGACATGGCAGTGGAGGTTGGTCCGCATCCCGCACTCAAAGGGCCTGCACTGCAAACAATTCAAGATGTGGCTGGCGCAAGCTTGCCATATACAGGAACATTGAACCGAGGCAAAAACAGCAGAGAAGCGTTTGCATCTGCTCTGGGGAATCTCTGGGTATCTCTTGGAGAGAATGTGGTGAACTTCGCCCAATTTGAGAACAAGGCGTCATCCAACGTTCGACAGCCAAAGCTTCTCAAAGATCTTCCTATCTACTCTTGGGATCACGACCGGGCGTACTGGCATGAGTCTCGTGTCTCCAACACCTTCCGTGCAGGGGGTACAGATTTCCATCAACTCTTAGGGGTCCGATGTCCGGATGGGACAGAGAATGAGATTCGTTGGAGGAACTACCTTCACACCCGTGAGATTCCATGGCTCGTCCATCATCAAGTCCAGGGCCAGACTGTATTCCCCGCAGCTGGGTATATATCGGCGGCCATTGAGATTGCCGTTGCGCAGTATGGGCTGAGCAACATCCAATTGATTGATTTCCAGAATGTCATCATTGGACAAGCCTTGGTACTTGAAGACAGTGCCGGAGTTGAAGTAATCTTCGCTCTCACAATCACCAAAAAGGAAAAGGATACTGTTCAAGCTTCTTTTAATTGCTACTCAGACGCTCACAAGGGCTCTTCGTCCTTGTCCCTTCACGCGTCGGCTCATGTCGACATCCTCCTTGGAGAAGCTAAAAATGATGTCCTTCCCCCTCGCGTTGGTGGTCATGATCCATTCTTGGAACTAGACGAAGACCGCTTCTACAGTTCTGTCGCTGATCTAGGATTTGGCTACACTGGCCCTTTCCGTGCTCTTTCTGACCTGAGACGTAAAATGGATGAGGCGACGGGCATGATCGCCGTACCTGAAAAAGAATCTTCGGAGAATGCCCTGCTCGTTCATCCGGGCTCGTTGGATGGAGCTATTCAATCAATCATGCTTGCCTACTGCTTCCCTGGCGATGGTCGGCTGCGTACTCTCTACCTTCCAACAAAGATCGACCGAATTCGCATCAATGCCTCAAGTTGCAAAGAGCTGGCTGGGCCGGGATCATTCCTTCCATTTTACTCATCTGTCACCGAAGCTAAGTTCTCTGAGCTTTCTGGTGATGTTGATATGTATTCAGTTGATGGCCACCATACAGTGATTCAACTCCAGGGCTTACACACTACTCCGTTGAGCCCCTTATCATCGGCAACTGACGTTCCACTGTTTACTGAAGTGACTTGGGCTCCAGAGAACCCCGCTGGACGCATGTTTAACTCAGGGCCGGAATCGCCGCCCCAGGATGTCTCGTCTTCTTTGGATTTGGAACGCGTTGCCCATTTCTACCTGAAGAAACTTCATATGGCTTTCTCTAAATCTGAAAATCCCGATCTTTCCTGGAACCACAGTCACTTACTTGCCTACGCCGACCACTGTGTTTCGACTGTGCAGCTAGGCGAACACCCTTTTGCGAGCTCGGCGTGGGCCAATGACACGAAAGAAGACATTCTCAAGATTGTTGAAAGGTATGATGAAGCCCTTTTTCCAGATTCAAGCGGCTAATAGCAAAAAGTCACCCCGGTAGTATTGACATCGAGGCCATGATGCTTGTCGGCGAGACACTTCCAGCTGTGGTTCGCGGCGAGATTAACTTATTGGAGGTTTTGATGAGAAACGATCTCCTGAATCGGTTTTACTCCGGGGCTTTAGGAGTTCAGTCTTATTACCAGGAAGTCGCTCGGATGGCTGGTCAGATCAGCAACAAATATCCTCATATCAACGTTCTCGAGATCGGTACGTCTGTTGACTAAATTATTCAAGAGTATGCACTGAACTATTTCCCAGGATCGGGCGCTGGCGAAACAACTGAGCACGTCCTCAAGAAAATGGACATGGCCTTTTCTACATATACATTCACAGATATTTCCGAGGCCCAATTTGACACCGCTCAGGAAAGATTCGACAAATTCCAGTCTCGAATGGCGTTCAAAGTTCTCGATATCGAGAAAGACGTTGCAGACCAAGGCTATGGGGAGGAATCGTTCGATTTGGTCATTGCTTCATTGGCTCTGTACGCGACGAAGAATCTCGAGGCCACCCTTATGAACGTTCGCCGACTGCTCAAACCTGGTGGTTACTTACTGCTACTGGAGCTTACTGATCCCAATGCGATGCGGTTTGGTCTCGTTCTTGGTGGTCTCCCAGGCTGGTGGCTAGGCCATCAAGAAGGGCGGACTCTTTCGCCATGCGTATCGGTTGAACAATGGGGCGACTTGATGAAAAAGGCTGGATTTTCCGGCATAGATGCTTCGCTATCTGATCGTTCAGGACTGCCGGTCTCATTCTCAGCTATGCTGGCGCAAGCGGTGGACGACCGTGTCGACTTCCTGCGAAACCCCCTGGGCTCTGGTGGTCAGCCATTAGGCGTGGATTCGTTGACCATCATTGGCGGGCAAACTTCTCGTTCTGCTGGGTTGATCTCGGAGATACAGTCTACGGCCAAATCACACTATGTACGAATTAACCTTGCAGCTACTCTTGCCGATATCAATGTCGATGATATCCCAGTGATGGGAACCGTCCTCAGCTTGACCGAGTTAGACGAGCCAGTCATGGTGTCGATGACAGCTGAAAAACTGAAACCATTCCAGGAGCTCTTCAAACAAAGCAAGAACATCCTCTGGGTGGGATACGGAGCCCAGGGAGATAATCCGTTCGGCAATATGTTCACCGGAGTCCAACGGACATTGCATACTGAGATGGCCCATCTGCGGGTTCAGTTCCTGAACTTCCAGACACTCGAGGAGGCTAGCTCAGAATTGATTTCCAAGAAGCTTCTCCATCTTGAAGCTGCCGACGTGTGGGATCAAAGTGGCCAGTTGCAGGACATGTTGTGGTACACCGAACCAGAGCTTTCAGTGAAAAACGGAGAATTTTTCATTCCTCGGTTCCGACTTAATCGCGAAAGGAATGACCGATACAACTCCTCAAAACGGCTGATTGTCAAAGAGATTGACCGCACCACCTCCGCAGCGACTATTCAACGGACTGAAAATGGATACCAAGTTCTGGAGGCAGATGCTTCCGGATCCCCATTCCTTCTTGATCAAGCCGAAATCCAAGTCACCCACTCTCTGCTTCGCTCCGTGATGGTTACTGATACAGACAACCTGTTCCTAGTCGCCGGAGAAGATCCGACCACTGGCAACCATGTGATCGCCCTGTCAGAGACTTTGAATTCGCGCGTCCATGTGCCCAGGTCGTGGATTGTTCATTGTGGAAAATCTGAAGAGCAGACTCGGCGGTCGATGCTCAGTTTATACATTCACTTCCTGGCCCATTCCTTGACGAGGAAGCTCAACCCGGGTGCTACGCTAGCTGTTTTAGATCCAGACTTCTCTATCGCCTCAGCTCTGATGCAGTATGCGGGTCTGAAAGGACTCCAGCTGGTTCTATTCACAACTAAAGAGACCTCTTGTTCGACACCGTGGATTTACATACATCCTCATTCCACACGACGTGAACTGTCAAGCAAAATCCCGCCAAATATTGCCCGCTTGTTCAATGCTGGCGGAGACATTGAGATTGTGAATGTACTGAGAGGAATCTTGCCTGTCGATTGCCAGATTGAGAATGAGCAATCACTCACTAGAGAGACCTCTCAGTTCTCTCCCCATTCTGCCACGGACCACATTGCTGCACAATTCCAGGCTTCATGGACCAGAGCTCACAGCGAGCACCTGCCAGTGAACAATCACAGACTCCCAAGTCTAAATCTAAGAAACGTCATTGAAGGTCAGCAACCAAGCTCGCAGTCTGTTATCACATGGGAAAAGACAAATCTACCCATTCAGGTTCAAGCGGCTACTAGAGCAGTCAAGTTTGCCAAGGACAAAACGTATTGGCTTGTGGGACTGACAGGTGGACTCGGACTCTCTTTATGTCAATGGATGGCTCGCCAAGGCGCGCGATATATCGCATTGTCGAGCCGTAACCCGAAAATTGATGATAGGTGGCTTCGACAGATGGCTTCCAAAGGCTGCAACATCCGTGTCTTCGCAAAGTAAGCCTACCTTGGTCATTCCCATATTTGATTACCGTTGTTTCTAACCAGTGCAGTGATATCACAAATCGTGAATCTGTGCACACCACCTATCGGCAGATTGTTGAAAGCATGCCACCGATTGGCGGTATTGCGCAAGGTGCCATGGTGCTTCAAGATACAATGTTCCTCGACCTCGATCTTCCTCGGCTTGAAAAGGTTTTGCGGCCCAAGGTGGAAGGCAGCCTTTTGCTTGACGAGCTGTTCTCCGAAAACACGTTGGACTTCATGATATTCTTCTCATCTATGGCTGCCATGACCGGTAATCCAGGACAGGTGGCATATAATGCCGCCAACATGTTCATGGCAAGCTTAGCTGCTCAACGTCAAAAGCGTGGCCTAGCTGGTCACGCCATCAATATCGGTGCCATTGTTGGGAATGGTTATGTCACTCGCGAATTGAATATGGGCCAGCAGTCGTACCTGTACAAGGTCGGTCATTCATGGATGTCCGAGCAAGACTTCCACGAGGTTTTTGCAGAGGGTGTTTTCTCTTGCTTGAAGAAGAGTGGCACCACTGAGCTGTGCAGTGGTTTGAGGATTGATGACGATGACTCGAAGAATTGGGTTTCCAACCCTATGTTCCAACACTTGGTGATAAAATCAAACACCTTCATTGCTGGAGATAAAAAGAGTAAAGCAGGTGTCATGGTGAAGACCCGATTACTCGAGTGCACCTCCTCGACAGAGGTCATGGAGATTTTGCAAGGTAAATATTTTCACACTATTTCTGTGTTGCAATGGATCCTTTCTAAACCTTAATCGCAGAGGCTTTCACCGTCAAGCTTCAGTCGGCTCTACAGGCTGATCCCAACAAGCGTATTCTCGAACTAAGCCCAGATGAACTCGGAGTCGATTCCCTCGTCGCTGTGGATCTGCGTTCATGGTTCCTCAAGGAGCTAGGCGTGGACATTCCAGTGCTGAAGATCTTCAACGCTGCATCCATTCAAGATCTTCTCGACTTTGCGGCCACACTTCTCCCTGAACAACTGATTCCGAATGTGAAGGGAGCCGGAGGTGAAACGAAGGCAGAGCCCCAAGCAGTGGAACCTACTCCCTCAGTTCAGCCTATTCCGAAAGATTTGACTCCTCCTCAGGAGCCGGGTGTAAGCTCGAAAATGGAAAATGACCAGGAGGCCAAGGCATTCAATATCGAATACCTCCCATCCCTAGGGCAAGGTAGCGGTAGCTCTTCGGCGTCACTGAAAACGGGAGATTCTAGCTCTGAGCAAAATGACGATGGTTCCTCGTCGTCTAGCTCTATCGACAACGACATGGAATTAATGCCAAAGCGAGGTGTACAGAGAGCCGTCCCAATGTCTTTTGGACAGTCTCGATTTTGGTTCCTCAGGTCGTTCGTTGAAAATCAGACAGCATTCAACGTCACTCCCACCTTCGAAATTAAGGGGCACCTGCGCGTCGAAGACTTCGCTCGGGCTGTCGAGATCGTGGGTCAGAGACATGAGGCGCTAAGGACTTTCTTCTTCGTCGATGATGGAAAGCGTCATATGCAGGGTGTTTGGGAGAATTCGACCTTGCGCCTGGAGCACAAGCTGATCTCTGACATCAAGGAGGTCGAGGTGGCAGCGCGGCAGATGAAATCGCATATCTTCAATGTCACCGAGGGTGAAATCCTTCGCATCCAGTTACTCTCGTTGACTCCAGAGCAACACTGGTTGATAATCGGCTTCCACCATATTAACATGGATGGCATCAGCTTTGAGGTGTTCTGGTCTGATCTTGAGAAGGCGTACAATCGAATTTCCCTTGAGGGTGAATTCCTTCAGTACCCCGACTTCACCTTGAGACAACTTCGTGAATACGATCAAGGGGCCTGGGCTGACGATCTCGCTTACTGGCACGATCAATTTGATGAAACGCCGGCTCCTGTTCCACTGCTTCCGTTTTCCCTGCGGTCAACTCGTCCAAGCACATCGTCGTATGGGTCCAATTTCGCCCACGTCCGACTTTCTCGCGACGTTTTTGACGGAATCGATAAATGCTGTCGACTGTTCAAAGTAACGCCGTTTCACTTTCATCTCGCGATCTGGCAGGTCATGCTTTTGAGATACTTTGACATTGAGAACCTCTGCGTGGGCCTCGGGGATGGCAATCGAACTGACACAGATGTTTTGAACAGCGTTGGTTTGTTCTTGAATCTTTTGCCCATCCGGTTCCCCCGCAAGTCATCCCAGTCATTTGGGGAGGCCCTCAAAGACACGCGATCTATTGCACAAAACGCGGCCGCCCATTCCCGTGTTCCATTTGATGTGCTACTTACCGAGCTGAATGCTCCACGATCGGCATCACACAATCCTCTGTTCCAGGTCTTCTTCAACTATCGCCAGCGAGTGGAGGAATCCCGGGAGTTCTGTGGCTGCACAGCTAAGGGATCGCTGCTCGCTAGTGGCGAAACATCCTATGACCTCCACTTGGACGTGGTTGACCTTGGTACTGGAGAAACGCTTGTTTATCTAATGGCTCAAAAAGACCTCTATGCACAGGAGCATGCAGAGATCCTGCTTCGGAGTTATTGCAATCTGCTTCGAACATTCACCCAGAATCCTGCGACCAAAGTGGCATGGCCTCCACTGTTCGCTGAGAGTGACATTGAGCAGGCATTGACTGCCGGCAGAGGCAAGTTTCCCGCTAATCTTACGCCTGTTCGATAGCTGATTTTGGAATAGGACCTGAACTGGATGTTGAATGGCCAGCTACTATAGTTCATCGTGTGACGGACATATCACAAAGTCATTCAGAGCACATTGCATTGAAAGAGGAAGACGGCACACAACTCACCTACGCTCAGTTTCAAGACCGAGTCGCGATAATCGCGAATGAACTTTTCAATAAGGGCGTTGGCAAGGGATCTCGTGTTGGAGTATTTCAGGCCCCAGGTGCCGACTGGATCTGCTCATTGATGGCAGTACTGCATGTCGGTGCCAGCTATGTACCTCTTGACAGGAAAGTTGGCTTGAACCGCCTGGCTGCTGTATGCTTCGAAGCCAAGCCAAGCGTATTGCTCGTTGATCCAACGTCTGCGTCTGAAGTCTCAAGCCTGAATACTTCTGCCGAAATTGTGGATGTGGTGTCTCTTGATAATTCGAGCAAGGGCCCAGTCCCAATTCTAGCAGAGTCTAATGGCGAAGCAGTTGTCATGTTCACCAGCGGATCGACCGGGATCCCGAAGGGTATCTCTATCAATCACACATCCTACGTGCATCATGTGCATGCCTTTAGCCACACCTGGGACATTCAGCAAGGCAAAGAAACAATCCTCCACCAGTCCTCCTACGCGTGGGATATGTCTTTGTACCAAATTCTCGTCTCACTGTGCAACGCTGGGACACTGGTGATCGCCAACCATACAACTCGTGGAGATCCAGTTGCCACATCGAAGCTCATCGCATCCGAAAAAGTGACTACTACATTTGCTACCCCGACCGAATACTTCGCATGGGCTCGACATGGCCGATCATCTTTGCAGCAGTCTGTTTTGACCATGGCAATCTCTGGGGGTGAGTTCATCTCCGACGGTCTCATGAAGGAGTTCCAATCTCTCGAGAAACCGGATCTTCGATTGGTGAATGTTTATGGACCAGCCGAAACGACATTGTCATGCAGCTCCGCAGAGGTGCTTTATAAGAGTATTGACACGGCGTCCGGGAGATCATGTCTGTATACCCTCCCGAATTACTCGGTGTACATTGTCGATGATGAACTAAATCCCGTCCCACTCGGAGTAACCGGCGAGGTTGTTGTTGGAGGATCGGGCATTTCCCAGGGATACCTGAACGATGATAAAGCCCGAGAACGATTCCTCTCTGATCGCTATGCAAGTCCAAACTTCAAACAGAAATGCTGGATGCGAATCCATCGGACTGGCGACCGAGGCCGTCTCACGGCAGATGGTGGTCTAATTCTGCTAGGGCGAATTGACGGCGACAATCAAATCAAGCTGGGAGGAATCCGCATCAACGTGGAAGAAATCGAAGAAACGATTGTTCAGAGCTCAGCAGGCACTATTCGACAAGCCGTGGTGTCAGCACGCTCCAATGCACCTGACAGCCAGCCTTTCCTTGTTGCGTTCGTTGTCATGGTCGATTCCAAACCATCTGCAAACTCAACCCAATACCTAGCCCAAATTGCCGATGATCTACCTCTACCGCAGTACATGCGCCCGGCAGCGATGATCCCAATCGGCTCGATTCCTCAAAACACATCGGGCAAAATCGATCGATTGGTCGTGAACAAGCTTCCTATTCCACAATCCGAGGCTCAACAGACTCAAGCAGAAGGCCTTGCTCCGTTGGAGGAATCTGTTCGTCAACTTTGGCAAGAGGTCCTACCCCAAGACCTTATCTCGCTATATTCCATCCAGTCACAGTCGGACTTCTTTCATGTTGGTGGGAGCTCGCTTTCGCTAGTCAATTTGCAAGCCATGATCAAATCTCGCTTGCATGTGTCGGTGCCTCTTCATCTGCTATTCGAATCAAGCACTCTGCGAGGAATGGCATCACGGATCCGAAATATGTCAGAAACAGCGACGCAACCTAGTGTGAATTGGGAAGAGGAGATTGAGTCCATGCTCGCTTCTACTGCAGTTTCCACTAACATTGCTGACTTGAATACACCCACCGGAGCCAGGAATGTGGTCCTAACCGGGGCTACCGGGTTTATGGGGAAAGAAATTTTGCATCGACTTATTACAGACCCCAAGGTAGAAGCTGTTTACTGTTTGGCTACCAGGAAGCCGCGGGATCAACTCCCAGAAATCTTTGGGAATCCAAAGGTCCACGTCTTTACTGGGAACCTTGGAGCCTCTCAACTTGGTCTCTCAGACTCTGATGCCTCCTCGGTCTTTTCTCGCGCTGACATCGTCATCCACAACGGAGCTGATGTTTCCTTCATGAAAAGCTATCAGTCCCTGAAGTTGACTAATGTCGCTTCCACGCTGGAACTTGCCAAGCTGGCTTTACCGCGACGCATCCCCTTCCACTTCATCTCGTCTGCCAGCACCACCCGTCTTGCTTTGCAAGAGAGCTTTGGGGAAGCATCCTTAGCTGATTACCCCCCTCCTGCTATTCCCCATGATGGCTATACTGCGGTAAAGTGGGTGTGTGAGGTGTATCTGGAGCGACTCAGCCAACAACTTGGACTTCCCGTCTGGATTCATCGTCCATCAAGTGTTAGTGGAACCGGTGCACCCGAGCTGGACCTCATGAGCAACGTCATGCGGTTCTGTCAAGAGACCAAGAAGATTCCCGACTCGAGCGCTTGGTCGGGTGTTTTTGACTTGATTTCGGTTGAGTCCGCCGCTGCTCAAATCATTGAGGCAGTGCACAGATCTGGCGCGAGCGATGCAAAAGAGCCACGGTTTGTTTACGAGTCTGGTGAAATTCAACTAGGACAGGATGAGGTGCAATCAGTGATGGAGCTAGGGACAGGTCATCAATTCGAAACGGTGTCAGTGGAGGAATGGGTGGATCATGCCGAAAAGGCTGGAATGAGTCCTCTACTTGGGATGTACTTGCGTCAGGCTTCTGAAGGGCAGGTCTTGTTGCCCCGATTGGTGAAGGGAAATTGAACTGATATATAGGAGGGGAGGAACAAGCTCCACATCCAAAATGTATGTTAATCATGGGAATGAATTGTTTTGGTGCTAGGAATTGTATACTTCCTTGAATAAAGCTAGTCCCAAAGGGGAAGGCATGTGAGTCTCCCAAATCCGAATCAGCCCCGCCGATCATCCATTACTACACACCCCTTGTCTTGGAGACTGATGCACCCACCAATCCTTGGGGATACGGGGCAGCTCACTCCAGCACAGCGATGTTCCCAGTATGATTCCGGCGGTGGAGTGAAACTCGGTGATACATTTGCCATCTACTCAGTGGTCGCGTTTCCCCCGAATTGGAGCAGCATCAACCATGATGCAAACACTCACTATGAACTGGAGAGTGCATTATCCTCTGTTATGAAAGTCTTGCCTATCTACACGGCCATGCCAGAGAGTGCATTTCATGACCTCGGATCGCTATCCATTCCTCATCAGACACCTGGTATACATCCGAGAAATGATCTTCCCTGGTTCCTCATGAACGCAGCCTCTTTTCAGAAGCACTGTGTACTTGGGCATCATACTGCGATGGAGTCTCTGCTGAGGATTCTGCAACGGCCCTGGTGTGTGCTTGAATTCTGTTGCTGCGACACTTCTATTGTAGCGACGGTTCAGGCCTTCGCAAGTGCAGCATCGAAAGCCGATGAAACTACTTATGCCCCTGCGAGCCTACTTCTAAACCATGAGCTGGAACAGCGCAGGGAGCTCGTTCACGGCAACTTTGAAGATCTTGATTGCTCAGTTGGGACAATACAGGATCGGATTCCGAATGCCCGGAATGCCCGTTGGCCAGAGGTGTGGGATATTTATACAGCGCTATCCCCGAGCCTTCTGCTCTCACACAATTCTTTCTGGATTGGCCTTATCTGTGCCTGTGCGGTTTATCTCGGGGTTCCATTCTCAGACTTGACTCGCATGTTGTGTGGCACAACCCCTGCTTCACTGGTGATGATCATTTCGCAAACCATGGACATTATCAAAGGGGATGGAGGAGCTCTAGTGATGATATCGTCCTCATCGAATTCTCGACAGAGATCTCGTGCAAGACGTCTTCGAAGAATCAAGTCTCTCGATGATATTTGTGGTAAATCTCTTGCACACCGGCCGCAGGACAACAAAACCCACCGAACACCAGACTGTGGAAATGTGTCTTATTTATTGGATTTGTATTCGACCATAATCCGATCGATGGGAGAAATGATCTAAATGATCTCGCCTTCCACATAGGGTGTTACCGGATTCGGAAGTGATATATACGACCTCGCCTTCCACAATGGGCAGTTTCCGAAAATGGCAGTGAGACCACCGTAATGACAATTACCGTACGGTGTATCCTCGGGTAACTTAAGCTTAAACGCGGCGAGGGGCAAAAAGCGCGGGTCGAAGGCTTCGTTGACTCACGTTTTTCCTTTCGTCGCCTCTTTAAATCCTCATTCTTTTCCCTTGTTCATTTTCTTCATTCTTTCTGCATTTTATCCTCACGTATTTCACAATGGCTTCTCAAAATGGCAACACCAGCAATGACTTTACTGTCAAGGCCGGTTTGGCGCAAATGTTGAAGGGTGGGGTGATCATGGACGTTGTCAATGCGGAGCAGGTATGTCGCCAACGGACTCATTATCGAAAATATGCTCGTCGCTAACCGATGTTTCTCTGCGTTCCAGGCGCGCATCGCTGAAGAAGCTGGTGCCGCTGCCGTCATGGCCCTTGAGCGGGTTCCCGCTGATATTCGCGCCCAGGGTGGCGTCGCTCGCATGTCCGATCCCACAATGATCAAGGAGATCATGGAGGCTGTTACAATCCCCGTGATGGCCAAGGCCCGTATTGGACACTTCGTGGAATGCCAGGTACGTGGGGGAAATATGTCCGGTGGCGGGCAACTATTTTTTCAACGCGGGGTCCCCAAATACTAACCGGTCTCCGTTGATAGATCCTCGAGTCGATTGGCGTCGACTACATCGACGAGTCCGAAGTCCTAACCCCCGCCGACGACGTTTACCACGTTACCAAGACTCCCTTTAAGGTTCCCTTCGTCTGTGGGTGCCGCAACCTGGGCGAGGCCCTGCGCCGCATCGCCGAGGGCGCGGCCATGATCCGTACTAAGGGTGAAGCCGGTACCGGCGACGTTGTCGAGGCCGTGAAGCACATGCGCACCGTGAATGCTCAGATTAGCCGCGCCCGCGGTATTCTCCAAGCCAGCCAGGACCCGGAGCCTGAGCTGCGCGCCTTCGCACGCGAGCTGGAAGTCCCGTACGAGCTTCTGCGCGAGACCGCCGAAAAGGGCCGCATGCCCGTTGTCAACTTTGCGGCCGGTGGTGTGGCTACCCCCGCCGATGCGGCACTCATGATGCAGCTAGGCTGTGATGGTGTCTTCGTCGGCTCCGGTATCTTCAAGTCGGGTGATGCGAAGAAGCGTGCTCGCGCTATCGTCCAGGCTGTCACCCACTTTAAGGATCCCAAGGTGCTTGCTGAAGTGAGCGAGGGACTGGGTGAGGCTATGGTCGGTATTAGTGTGCAGAGCATGTCCGAGGGCGATAAGCTGGCCAAGCGCGGGTGGTAGATGGTTTCCCGATTGATCTGATTCGCCATTCTTTGTACATGAGTTACGCCTTTCGCATGACACCAAAATGATAGAGTTTCCAACCAGGTCTGAGTTTCGTGTAGAACTTTATATGGAATCCTTCAATCCTTTTGACCGACTAGTTATGGCTTGCTTAGTTCACTATCTTAAAGCACTGTTGTGACAGTTCTATCGAAATATATCTTGCCAGGAATTCCAAGGTTCTTCATAATCATCTAACCAAAAACACGAGAATGATCTCCAAACACCCCGCAACTTTCCTACCGGGGTTTAATGGATCCCGATCTCCGAAAGTTCTGGGGAAAACTACACCGGTATCAATTTTCACCGAGAGTACCCGGTCAGCGGGTCCGCCTGTATTCATCGGTACGATCGGTTCGAGATACACGTACTATACATATGTTTCAACGATCGTGCTCCCCGTTACGCTTTGTTCATGGTACCAAGATAACGGTGCTATATAATTCGACACTCGGAAAGACCATCGGATTCGACTATATATGATTGGCCGTTATAGACCAAGCCAGAATCTCGTCTTGCCAACTTCGAACTCGCCCCTTAGTTCATCGGGTCCGGTGCCTGTGATTAGGACTTCATATCGCCCCTTCTCGGAGATCCACTTCTCACGCTGCTCATCCCACCAGCTGGTCGCTAGCTTCTTCTCGGCAATTAATTGTACGGTCTTGGCTTCGCTGGGCTGGAGGAAGACTTTTTGGAAGGCTTTCAGTTCGCGTGGGGGACGGTTGACTTCGGTGCGTGGGGGGATCACCCAGAGTTGAACGATCTCAGCACCGGCGATAGAGCCGGTGTTGGTGACGGTCACCGATGCAGTGATTGGTTCGCCCGATTCTGCGAATGGTCCTTGCTCGGGGACGGTGTTGATGTGAAGGTCAGATCGGGTGAAGGTTGTGTATGACAGACCATGCCCAAAGGGAAAAGCGGGTGCGACGTCGCTTCTCTCGAAATAGCGGTAGCCGACGTAGATGTCCTCACCGTATAACACGCGGCCGCGCTCGGAGCGGAAGTTGATGTACGAAGGGTTGTCCTGCAGGCGCCGTGGGAAGGTTATGGGTAGTTTGGCGGATGGGTTGACATCGCCATACAGTACGTCTGCGATGCCGTTGCCACACTCGTTGCCGCCGAACCAGGCTTGCATTAAGGCACGAGCATCTTGAGCCCATGGCATCGTGACCGGGGTACCGGACTGCAAGACCACCGCGGCGTTCGGGTTGACAGACAATACGCGATTGATCAGCTCATCGCTGCCTGGGGGAAGGTCCATGTGTTCCCGGTCATAGCCTTCCGTCTCCCATTCGCTGGTTAATCCCGCGAAGATGACGACCTGTTCGGCGTTTTTGGCCTGTTCAACGGCTGTCGAGATTAGTTCTTCCTGGGTGACACGTCGACTGGCACCAAAACGGAAGCCACCTGGACCAAAGGCGACTATCCCGCGTGTGTCCAAGTCTGACGTAGGTGCACTGCCAAATTCAAACACAATCTTGTAAGTTTGACCGGCCTTGAGCTCCTTGGTACCCTTCTCCTCTATAGTCGCGGTGCCGAAGAAGGCAGACCCCTGCTTCTGATTCTTGGTATTGTCAACGACGAGCTCGCCATCCACCAAGAGACGACCGGTGCCTACGACTGTGACGCCAAAGTCGTACAGACCGTCCTCTTCCGGTGTGAAAAGGCCCTCCATATCCACATAGAAAGTCTTGGACTTGATCTTCGGGTTGATGTAGTCCATCAAGAACCCGGACGAAAAAATCAAGTGGAGCTCATCCACGACGGTTCGGTCTTTGCCAGCACTTTGTGGCTCGTTGTACACCTTGAAACTGAAACCGGGCTTCCCATCTTCAGTCTTGAGCAGCGGGCCCAGAAGTGGCAATTCCTTGTGTGAATAGACGCCCTGGCTAAAGGTGACGTTTCCCTTGCTCTTTGCAGACACACCTTCAAAAGGGGACACAGTATAGTATGGAGCCAGTGAGGCCGAGCCACCTCCACAGTACGCTGCGAGCTTTGCATTGGGGCCAATCACCAGAACTGGAACGTCCCTCTTCAATGGGAGAATGTTGCCTTCGTTCTTCAGAAGGACAACCGATTCGGCAGCTGCGCGTCTGATCAACTTCTGATCTTGAGGTCGGTTGAGGGCTTTCTCGGGTGCGTTCTCAGGGATTCCCAGCGGATCGACCCAATTCACCATATTGAGAACATTGCGCACTCGCTCGTCCAATTTAAACTGAGCAACTTTGTTCGATGACACCGCATGTGCGAGAGCCTCCCCACGCCAGCGGCTCTTACCAGGCATCTCGATATCCAGGCCGGCATTGATCGCATCGGATGTGCTGTACGTGCCGAACCTATCAAAATATTAGACCTGGTCGTAGAGGAAGCCAGCAAGAAGAAACCATACCAGTCACTCATCACCAATCCATCCCAACCCCATTCCTTCCGGAGGATATCGTCAATTAGAAGCTTGTTCTCGCTAGCGTGTGTGCCATTGACTTTATTATAGGCCGTCATGATACACGCCGAGCGGCAAATTCGCATCGCGAGCTGAAATGGCATCAAGTAGATCTCGCGCAGCGCACGATCAGTCACGATGCTACTGACAGCCATCCGCTCGTGTTCTTGATCATTGCAAACAAAATGCTTCAACGTAGCAGCCACGCCTTTATCCTGCATGCCCTTGCAGAGATGCCCCGCAAGTGTACCTGAGAGCACACCATCTTCGGCGAAAGATTCAAATCCGCGCCCGCCTAAAGGTGATCGTTGGATGTTGATAGTGGGTCCCAAGACAATGTGTGTGCCTTTGGCGATGGCTTCCTCGGCCATGAGTTCGCCAACCTGCGCCAGCAACTCTGTATCCCAGGTAGCACCCAGGGCGGTGGCACAAGGAAAACATGCGGCTGGAATGCCATTGAAGAAGCGAGTACCACGGACACCATTGGGACCATCAGACATGCGCAGTGAGGGGATATTCAAGCGCGGGATGGACTCGGTGTGCCAGAAATCTCGGCCTGGTGATCATCAGCTTGATCGTTGTTGAAACATCTTACTATGACTTGAGATGTTATGATATAGTAGCACGTTACTCACCAGCAGTCAGAGATACCTTCTCACCCAAGGTCAACTCCTCAATCGCTTGTTCTACATCGATCCGACCCATGATGGTGCGTGCGGTCGGCGAGTCTGCAAAGGGGATGAATGAGTCGTAATTTGAGTTCTGGTTTGCGTTGCACTGGTAATAAAGTATAGGATAGCAGTAGTTTAAGATCGATGAAACGAAGGCCTGGAGCTCAAGTGGGGGAAATACAAGTGGAGATGCTCGATACGCCACGGAGATCCGAAGTTTAGCCGGTGTCAAGGCACGGATGTTCGGAGCTGAACATTTTAGTCCTAGCATGGAATATGATTTGATTTTAGGTTTATAGATGGTCTTCAGTTGATACTTTTAGTAACGATATCTACAATTTGAAGTATTTCAGTGCACTGTCAGGAATATTAGATTAAGTGTATCACACCTTCCAAAACAACACTCATTACTTCCATTCCATCGCCGGTATCTGCTGCGTCACGCAATGAATCACTCCGCCAGTAAGAGGAATGGCATTGGTATACACCTGCCGTACCACTCGATCCGGGAGTAGACCTTGCAGCATGTCCCGAGCCTTCTGATCACGCTCCTCATCTCCAAACCTTGGAATGATCAATCCTCCATTGACAAAATAGAAATTAACGTAACTGGCAGAAAGCTCATCATCGTCCGTTTGGACGAGTTCACGCGGATCAGGCTCTTCAATCGTGTGAATCTCAAATTTTCGCCCTCGAGCATCAGTCTCCCGTTGCAGAATCTCCAGAATTTCTCCCGACAGTTCCTTCCATAGATCGGGTGCCACCTTATGAGGCTTGGAATAGACAACGACACCGGGCTTGACGAAACGTACTTCAGCGTCCATATGCACATCCGTGATATCGACACCAGCACGGCCAGGGAACCAGATCACTTTTTCAACGCCGAGTAATCGTTTCAGCTCGGTCTCAATATCTGCCTTGGACATGCCCGGGTTGCGCGTCTCGCAGATAACACTGCTTTCCGTAATCAAGAGCGTGCCATCTCCATCCGTCACAAGGGCACCACCCTCAACGCGAATTGAGGCGTCGATATGAGTCACAGGCAAAGGCTTGCAGTCATGTTCTATCACCCAACGAGCAAAGTCTGTATTTTCCCGCAGCACTTCTTCGTCCATGACTGGCCACTGCTGACCCCAACGCTTGTCCTCGCTTTGCGGTTTCTTGCCACCCCACTCGTTAAATCGGAAGTCTAACGCGAAACGTCGATTGGGGGTTGTGGACGTGGCTTCTCGAACGTAGACTGGCCCTGTATCACGGACCCAGCAGTGATTGATCGGAGAAGCGATGAGGGTCACGCTGGAAGAATCTTTTGTAGTGGCTTTGATCAAGGACTCGACCAGCTCCTTGTCGTCAGGACGCACGTACATGCGGACCGACTCGAATTCAGCAATGGCAAGAGCGAGATCGACTAGTTCGGTGCAGACGGCATCGTATTGTGCGGGTGGGAGGGAGCATCGCGACGGGAAGCCGAGGATAGTTGCTTCGTGTAGGTCACTCTCAGCGGGGTAAATAAATCTTTTCTGTTGGATGTCTTCTTGTGGAGTAGCTGTGCCAACTGGAATGGCATGTTTCTTTCTCTTTGGGAGCACTTTGGCGAGAGCTCTGCGCAGTTTGGCAAAGATCCGCATCTTTGGTGGACGGGCGAGATGGAGGACTTTGACTTGCTAGAAATCTGTGCTCTTTAAGGAATGCAAGCTGCCGGATGGATATCACTGTTGCTCGGTATGTGACACGGATCAGTTGAAGGTTTCACCAGTGAAGCGCCTTGGCCTCTTGGGTTTAGACATTCAGTTCTGAGATTAAAAGCTAGATTGATTGAGAGAGCAAATAGCAAACAAACAATGAAGAACAATACCCATTCTGAGGTCCTGTTCGTACAGTGATGGGAAGGTTTATTGTAAGCTCATCAAGTTTCTTCTTTGCATATTTGCTTGATTCTATTTATTGTAACCACATGAGAAGATGGATGTCAAGGTTGAGGATCTTAATAACGTGCTTGCAAAGTGACATCAAGTACGAGAGGTTAACAGATAAAAAGACTAATTCGAGAGCAATAAGCTGCAATCATTTAGTGGACATTGACACACTTGTAATCTTCTTGTGTGGCTTTCTTGATACTAGGTATATATAGTGACTGGTCCATCTGACAAAACTGGCCCAAAAAAAACTGCAATCAAATCATGTTAGTCTGTAAAAGTGCTTGGATATAAATTTGTCCACAGAGCCTTGAATGCAGGCCATCACGACTTTTCGATCAAACGATAGAAAATCTTTCCAATGGACGTGGCACTCTTCTTCGGAATCCGCTTCTGGTCATGCTCATAGTCGACATAAGTCACACCAAAACGGGTTTCGTATCCCTCCGCCCATTCGAAATTACTAGCATTGGAATGAGTAAGAGATCAAAATGGAATCAAAAAAGAAGGAAAGGAAAAACATACTCCATCAAACTCCACGCCATGTATGCGCGGACATTCACCCCATCAATCGAATACGCATCGGCCATAGCCCCGATATAATCCTGGAAATATCGCAGACGGAAATCATCCTCCAGCAACTGCTCGAGCGACATATCATTTTCGCCTAGCACACTGGTCCCGTTCTCCGTGACATAAATCTTCGGGTACCCGTACCGTTCGCTCAACCACTTGAGCAGCTTGCGGAAGCCCATGGCTGACGGGCGCAGCCACGGCGACTGAGTGATGGGCCCGATACTATGGCCATCTTTATTCTCGAGCAGCAACTCGAGATTCCCGGCGGTATCAGTGAGCTCTGGCTCACCAGTCCTCGCCCGGATATAGTTTGCGCAGTAGTGGTTCATTCCGTAGAAATCGTTGCTGCCGTGTACCAGGGCAATGTCCTCGGGTGACCAGGTCGGAAGCCGGTCACCTAGCTGTGCAATCATACTGTCAGGGTATTTGCCATGATAGATCGGATCCGCGAACCAGGAAATGGCGAATTCGATCTTGCGATCGCAGGCTTCGACATCGGCGGGATTTTCAGGGTCCCAGGGCTCAGCCCAGTCACCTTTTGCGATGGTTGAATTAGATACTTGTTTCTGATGTGTTGGGATGCCCTACCATTCAAGGTGATGCCAATCTCACCACCGTCCCGTTCTTTGAAATTCTCTCGATAGATTCTCACTGCGGTGCCGTGTGCAACGAGGATACTGTGACCCGCGATCCAAGGTTCCGTCGAACCATCACCAATAGGGCTCTTGCTGCGGTCACTTGTGTGACCGGGAGCAAAGAGACCTGTATTGTAGCCCAAGACACAGCTACACCATGGCTCGTTAAAGGTAATCCAGTGTTTTACCTTGGATCTGAACGCCTCGAAGACCAGACGAGCGTAGTGGGCAAAATCGGCCACAAACTCGTGCTTGTTTAGGAATCCGCCATATCGTTGGTACAACGCCTCTGGGAGATCCCAGTGAAACAGTGTGACCATAGGCGTGATGCCGGCAGCCAGAAGGTCGTCCACGAATTGAGTATAGAACCGCAGGCCCTTTTTGTTGACGGGATCATTTCGTCCATCTAGGGGAATAATTCGGGACCTGATATCTTGTTAGCCGGAGAGTATCTGCTCAATAGGATAATTTCCAACCATGAAATAGAGAATCGATATGCCTGAGCCCCACACGCTTTCAACAGGGCGATGTCTTCATGCGTGCGGTGATACGAATCACAGGCGATTTCCCCAGACTCGCCTCCCGCGATCTTACCAGGGATCTTGCAGAATGTATCCCATATGGATGGTCCTCGACCATCTTCATTCACTGCGCCTTCGATCTGATAAGCGGCGGTCGCAAAACCCCAGAGAAAGTCGGACGGAAGACGAGATGGTGCATTGGATGCCATGATGAACACGAGTTGGTCATCTTTTCACTGAGTCGCAGCTCAGATTTATGTTGGTCACCCTATTTTTCCAAACATATCGGCTAAAAGCGATCTAGACCTTCCCGATCGTGACAGGAAGCATCTCCGCGATTCGGAGCTGATTCCGCTCCCAGAGTGTATACAGCTCCACTCTGCATTGGCGACGCGACAATGCCCGATCCAATTTGGTCGTATTTTTATACATCAAGAATGTAAATCGCTTTAATTTTGGGACCACAAGGATTGGCCTGAATTTGTCCAGCCTTGTAGGATATTACAAAACTTCACGCACCATGAAGACTATACTGAACACCCAATCTAGACCTAAATCCATGATATTCTTTCTGTTTGAAAGGCGTTTACAAGTCAACACTGATAGATGATCTACATCCAATAGTCTCGCGTATACCATGATTCAAAGATCACAGCCTCGACTGGAGAGGATCAACGCATCTCACACATTTCCAAGCCGTCACACCCTCTTCCCATAATGGATCTCCGCGAATCTCTATGCGCCCATCCGCTTTCAGAGTTCGAACTCCGTGGCATCCATATGTACCCCAGCCAAATCCATCGACGTCCACAGCAGCTGGACCCAGAACGAATCGACTCAACGGGCGGATAAACGCATTGTTCGTAATCTTCTTTTCCTCGGAGTTAAGGTGCTTCCCATTGCCCCAAAACCATAGAGGGTAGTCTGACGAGTGCGTAACACCCCATTCGGGGGGCAAAATCTCATCCACACATTTAGTACGGAACTCGATACGGTACCGGTGCAGCAGCCTTGAAGCATCATACCCTCCAGCATTTGAAGTCAGAGCATGGAGGAGACCCCGTTGCATATGATAGACTTGCACATCAGCGTAGATCTTACCCCAAGCATCTGATATCCAGTCCTTGCAGCTGAATGGCAATTGTCCATCTGGATAGTGAAGCTGAATGACGGCATCCACGATTTTCTCCGGGTAGTCTGCGATCAAGCGAGTACGTAATGCAGACAGAGTATTTGACTTCGGCGGGTGCCAGACGCTGTACAGGTGCCGCTCATCTTGGCACTCGCCCAGAATCAAGCGAATGTTGCGAGCGAGTAGCTTCCGAGCGAATTCACCATTGTCGAGCGACTCAAACAGTGTCGGTAGTATAAATCCGCTATCTGTGGTAGGTCGGAATTGATGTACATCGATGGTTTCAGCTGCATCTAGAAGTTCCTTCGCTGGAATTGAGCGCAACCGAGCGAGCTTTTCGTTTGGCGAGAGACTAAGTGGAGTATGGAGTGCAGCAAGCAATTGATCGAATTGAGTTTGTGTTTCCTTTGGAATTTTCGGCTGCACGGCTGGAGAATTGGACCAGATGCATGCCTGGCGGATGATCGAGTGTTCATCAGGTTGACGAAGGTCATAGGCCAGCTGGTGGAAGACGGAATTTCCACCTAGGTGGTACAATCAGTAAGGATATTCAGGGTCAGAGCAGGAGTAGAGGCTTACCTGCAGAGTATCCTGAGATTGTAATATTATCCGGATTACCACCGAATAAATGGATATTGTCCTTAGTCCACTCCAGTGCCAACCGCTGATCCCAGAATCCATGGTTCCCGGTCGATTCTCCAACCAAAGCAGCATCTTGTTCCAGTTCAGACGAGTACAAGAATCCAAACAGATTCAGTCTATACGCGGGCATCACTACCACACACTTGAAATCGGTCTCTCCCAGCAGTGCCGCCGCATTGAAGCTATTCGGGGTGCCGAATTGGAGCCAACCGCCATCTATCAATGTCAAATTTTGTAAACACCCCAAATACTGACGAGAAAAAAAGTAAAGGTACTTACGAATGAAGAAAAAGACAGGCCATCCACCTTTAGGCGGCTCTCCTGTCGGTACCCAGACGTTGCATTGGAAACAGTCCTCGGTCCAAGCAATTTCATTCGGCGGCGAGATTGTCAGGAATTCCGGCTGTGGGCATAATCCGGCACCACCATCGCATTTACATGGTGCATCCTGGCTACCGTAACTAAATGCAGATGGCAGCGGCCGAGCCTGGCGCCATCGCTGAACGGGCGGAAGAGCGTAGCGGACTCCGCCAAAGTAATGGCACAAGTCCGCTCCTCTCGTGCCAGTTTCCGTCAGGACAGAGATTGTGATACCTTGGATGACACCTCGATGGGCGAGGGACTTGCGATATGGACGATGGACAGGTTCCATTGTTGATTGCAGATGTGGTGAGGGGTTTCAGCGTAGAAGTGGAACGCGGGATGATGACCTTGCACAACTGCAAATGCACGCTGTGGTCTTTTTCTCATCGGTCAGAACACTTCCGCTATTTTGCTGCTGATAGCAGTTGCCGAGATCGCGCGAGCGCTGGTATCATTGGCGATGGAGACAAGCGGATCGGCAATAGTTGGAGATTGCGGGGATCTTCGTTCTCGGGCTCAAATCTGACGCCGAGGATTTGGAGTATTTAGACTAGGGACCTCCAGTATATCAGGAATGGAACAACACATTGAAGAAGAATAAGACTCATCGGGTGATGGCGTCGAGTAAAAATAAAATGCACAGGAATGTGATATTCGGGAACATGAAAGCCCCCAATAACTCGACCGGTATACTTACATCTTCTCGCACAGCCTAACGGGCAATCATCATCGACACAATCATCACAAAACTGTTCCCAGACAAACGATGTTTACATGCATGAACTACCATCTAGCTCGATAGTCGGGCGAGGGTGGCTTTGCCTGCCCGGCTGTCGTTGGCTCGGCCCAGCTCTCCGCTAATCCAAGACCCAATCCGCGACATTTCCTCTAGACTGACACCCGTATGCATGCCAAGGCTGTGAATGGTGTGGATGAGGTCTTCAGTCGACACATTTCCTGTGGCTCCCTTTGAGTACGGGCAACCACCAAGCCCCCCAACGCTGCTATCAAAAATACGAACACCATGTTCCAGGCCAACGATCGTGTTTACCAGCGCTTGTCCATACGTATCGTGAAAGTGCAAGGCCAGATCCGTATTAGCAATACCAGCGGATTTGAGTGCTTGCAGGAGTTCCATCGTTCGAGGAGCCGTGCCCATACCTGTGGTGTCGGCTACAGAGACCTCGTCGGCGCCCATCTCCAGAAGCGTCGCGGTAATGTCCGCCACTTTGGATGGGCTCACCTCTGGTCCTTCATAAGGACAGCCCAAAGCAACCGACACATACCCTCGAACGCGGATATTTTTAGACTTGGCGAGGGCGACGATCGGCTTAATGCGGTCGAGAGATTCGGCGATAGTGCAGTTGGTATTAGCTTTGGAGAATGCCTCCGTGGCAGCCGCAAAAAGAGAGATTTCAGTGGTAGTTGGCGTTTTAGAATTTGAACTCAGTGACTCGGCTGGCACGCCTGTGGAATCCATGATTTTAACCAGGCTTTCGAGCCCCTTGACGTTGGGGACAAGATAATTGTAGGCAATGGCATTTTGTGATGGGGGCGGTGAAGTGAGAAGTTCCTCACATATCTCCGCTGTGCTCGCCATCTATTGCACGCCTCCATGTTAGCTACTTATGTCTATAAGGGACATCCAACGAGACACGCCAACTTCGCACCTGTGGCACCCATTTCGCCGGGACAAAAGAACCGGCCTCGATAGTGGTGACGCCAGTCAACGCCAATCTTCGAATCAGCTCCATTTTTGTCTCACGAGGAATAGACTGCTTCTCATTCTGCAGGCCATCTCGAGGTCCAACTTCCACAATTCGAACATGGTCCGAGGCTAACCGCGACTCGGTCGCGTAGCGGCGTGAGAGCAGCGGTGCACGAAAAGCTGAGAAAAGTCGCAACCGGGGGCGAGCAGCCATTTTGAAGATTAAATGATTCAGCGGGAGAAAAGGAGTCCAAGTTAGACAAGGAAGAAAGAACGGAAACTGACCCCAATGATGAGGGGAAGGGAAGAATGCGGAGAGCGCTTTTCCTTATCCGGACTAGCGCGAGCCCCACAGCAAAAAAAGATAGCGGCGGGGATGAAATCATGAACTCGCCAACTTCATCACCATGGACCCTCTACGCCAGCCCAAGAAACGGTTTGTTGGTCGCCGTACTGCCGATGCGCAGGTCAAGGAATCCACTGGCGATGTTGAGTCAACTACTGTCCAGAAAGGTATGGCATGACCGACTATTCCTGTCGGCAGTACACTCATCGTATGACAGCGCCGCCGAGACGTACGCCTCGAACCCTCAATCAAGTCCCACCGGAAATCCTTAACGACCCCGATATTCAAGCCGCGATCGAGTTACTCCCAAAGAACTATTCCTTCGAGATCCCAAAGACCATTCATCGGGTGCGCTCATCCGGAGCCAAGCGTGTAGCCCTACAATTCCCAGAGGGGCTGTTGATCTTTGCGACTACCATTTCGGATATCCTCACGCAGTTCTGCCCCGGTATAGAGACTCTTATCATGGGAGACGTCACGTATGGCGCCTGCTGCATTGACGACTATACCGCACGTGCCCTTGGCTGTGACCTGTTAGTTCACTATGCTCATAGCTGCTTGATCCCAGTCGATGTGACCAAGATCAAGACGCTTTATATCTTCGTCGATATCAGTATTGATACCAGCCACTTGATTGCCACACTGGAACGCAACTTTAAACCAGGTCAGACGATCGCTACCGTCGGCACGATTCAATTCAACGCAACCCTGCATGGATTGAAACCAGTCTTGGAGCGTGCGGGCTTCCGAGTCATGGTCCCCCAAATCATGCCGCTTTCCAAGGGTGAAATTCTGGGCTGTACATCCCCGCAGCTTTCCGATACCGAAATTGATGTCATTCTTTATCTCGGCGACGGCCGCTTTCACCTCGAGTCCGCCATGATCCATAATCCTTCTATCCCAGCCTACCGCTATGACCCTTACTCTCGAACGCTTACCCGCGAAACCTATGATCATCAGGAGATGCACACGTTGCGGCGTGACGCCATCTCGACGGCCCAGTCAGCTCGCAAATGGGGAATTATCCTAGGCTCTCTGGGCCGTCAGGGCAATCCCAACACGATGGCTATGATTGAGCGGCACTTAGCAGACCGCGGTATTCCCGTGGTCAATCTGCTACTTAGTGAGATCTTTCCGGGGAAGTTGGCTGCCATGTCTGATGTTGAGTGTTGGGTGCAAATCGCCTGCCCACGTCTTAGCATTGACTGGGGTTACGCCTTCCCACGGCCGCTGCTCACACCATATGAGGCCTTGGTGGCCTTGGGAGTGCGAGAGAATTGGGACCGAGCCAATAAGGGCGTGTACCCGATGGACTTTTATGCTAAGGAAGGACTTGGTCGAACACGGCCCGAGCAGGCTACTGCTTGAATGCAGGCGCAAACCGAAATCCCATACCTAAAATAGAGTATAGAGCAGCTGGTCTGCCCACTGATGAGAAATATGACATAGAATTGTTGAGTTGAAGCTTTTTTGAGAAGAAACCACTCTTTAACGCAGCTGGATCGCGTTCTAACCGATCGACTAGCGTAAAGCGATCGCCATGCCTCACAATATTTATTGGTAGCTTCAATGTAGCTCTATTTTCCTCTACCTGTCAATTACTCGAGTTCGACTGGATTGATGATTCGAATCCAATGTGGAGAAGAACAATCCTCGCCCACTTCGATTGTTCTCAAACAATGAATTCCATGCGGGACCCTTTAAAACCATCGCCCAGCGCCCGCGCTGTTCACTCCTCGTCCACGCATCCAAAATGACCGACGCATTCACCTCCGGTGCACAACAAACTCCGGGCAATTCCAACATCTCCTGGCCCATTGAACGCCTCGCACACTCCGAAGACCCCGGATGGCGTCCATCCGCCGGCCCGCTCCGAAGTAGCTCGGCCTCGTCGCGCTCAAGCTCGAATGCCGACCCTGGCCTCGACCCCTCGAACTTCCCTGCCGGCAATCGTTCGCTGGCAGGGATATCACTACGCGCAACCTTGCTTGGGGTCAGTTTTGGTTTGACAATAAGCCTGTCGCTGCTGCTGGGTACGGTGTTTCCGAGTCCCCTCTGGCGCGTCCCCTTTTTCATCGCCGCGTTGAGCCTCTTCCACTTTCTCGAATTCTACGTCACTGCCCGCTATAATACCCCTGCAGCGACTGTCTCGGCATTCCTGCTCTCGTCGAATGGATGGGCCTACAATGCTGCGCATGGATCGGCGGTCGTGGAGTCGCTCGTCTCTCATCTGCTATGGCCGGAAGGAACGTCTACGAGTGGGCTGCTCTCGATCACTGAGCCGTTTTACGGCAGATCAATCTCACTGCCCTTGCTGTTGGGCTTTTCGCTGATGGCGTTGGGCCAGGTGGTTCGCACGCTGGCGATGGCACAAGCAGCGAGTAATTTCAATCACCATGTTCAGTCGGAACACAAGGCTGGTCACGTTCTGGTTAAGCATGGGCTGTATCGGTACTTCCGCCATCCAAGCTATTTTGGGTTCTTTTGGTGGGGACTCGGTACGCAGCTGGTGTTGGGCAATGTGGTGTGCTTTGCTGGGTATGCGCTGGTTTTGTGGCGATTCTTTGCCAGTCGTATCAAGCGTGAGTGATCCTTTTCTATCAGCAATGAGGTCCTAAATATCTGACTAACTTGCGTGGCGCTATAGGGGAAGAGTCGTTCCTGATCCAATTCTTTGGTGCCGAGTATTTGCAGTACCGCCAGGACACCCCGGTTGGTATTCCGGGGATTCGCTAAACTGTTCAGGGGAGATTGATACAAAGGAAAGAAATGTCTTTTTACATGAGTTGACTATCTAGGCAGAGTTGTGATATGCATTTAAAAATACCGTGATACACCTCGTACTACCTGTACTTCTTCCGATCTCAATTCCCAATCTAATCGATGACGCGCGGGACTCAAGCCACCGTGGGACTTTGACCAGCCGTTACCGTGGGGCATGACGCATGTCAAGCGGGCCTCAACCTCATGTGGCAGGATACACAGCGTGGATCATCGGAGAATTTAGACTCGATGGCTCCCAACGTCATTCCGTGACGTCATTTAATCTATTTGGGTCAACAATCTGACAAGATGCCTTTGGTAAATAAAACCACCAGGGGGCGCTCCCCGCAGAGAGTGTGGTATAATCCTATTCAAACCTCGTTGCAATATCTGCGGTATCCTTGGTATGTGAAATGGGTCAAATGTGAATCATCAAATCATCAGATCTAACCAGCTCAAAACTATAGACCCGCCTTGAACATGCCATCCATCCACGACCGTATCCGCGAAGATCTCCTCAACAAGGAACGCGCCCTATGGACTGCTCTCACCTCCGCCGACCCTGCACCCGCCGTGCAGAAACTCTCCAATCCAGATGCCAACTTCATGTTCCCGCAGATGGGCATCTTGACCCTGGAAAACGAATCCGAATTCAAAGCAGCTTTAAAGCCTCCCTTCCATCGCTTCGATGGCTATCAGTTAGATGAAGTCCGCACGATCATCATTGATCTGATGGCTGGTGTAGTGACCTATCGAATTCACGCAGTTAGGGGACAAAAAGAGTATCGGGCCACCGCGTCAACGACGTGGAGTCAAGCGTCGGATGGCGAGTGGCGGATCTGCTGTCATCAGGAGACACTGGCATAAGAGTTCAAGGAAGGGTATTGTCGACGATGATACGGGATATGCATCATGATTCGATGAGTCTACTCTGTTAAGACTGGTTGCGGTGTTTGCATTATTGGAGAATTAATAGCAATGAACGATTTTAAATCAAATCAATCTACTGTCGACTTCGTCTTAAACCTTGCTAGTGATTTTTTGGGTCTGATTTTGAGAATTTTCAAGTCTGAATTCCCAAATGTGCTTGAATAATATGAGTCTCTTTCGTTCCATCCCAAAGAGGCAAAATTGATAGCATGGTTTTGATGCCTGATCCCTGGGGCATAAACTTAACATCATTTGGCGACGCGACGCGTCTCCGTTATTTCCCATTAACTAACTACACGGATTCCAACATTTTGTACAGCCAGAAATTGGCACCTCCCATTGGTGACCGCTTGGTCTGCTTGGCCAACGGCGGTGTCTTGTCTATTCTTCCACGCCTGGAAAGAGATCGCTACGTTCAAACATAATGGCCGCGACAGACTCGGAGTCGGACTACCTCGATGACTTTGTTGTCCCAGACGACGATCTTGCCTCGCCACGCCCGACCAAGCGTCCTCGTATCCGAGGCCCGACGCGTGAGAATGATGACGACGACGGGACTTCCGCAATCGGCTCGTCTTCTGACATTGAGGAGGAAGGATACCAGGAATCATCACAAGAATACGATGCGCCTCCCGCACGATCCAAGTCTCGAAGCTTTGTCCCGAAGCATAGCAATTTCCAAGACCCTATCTTTGTCACCCAGCGTACGCAGCCCTTCTCGAGCCCTGAGCGGTTACGTGGGCCCAAATGGAAAAAACCAGTGCAGCCGCCGTCTCGCCCACCTCCACAAGAAAGCGTCGGACAACGAGTGAACAATTTCTACGATGATGATGAAGCACTTAGAGCTGCATTGGCAGCTTCGATGGAGGATCATGAAGCCAAAAGTGCATGCCACAAGAGTAGCGCGAATGTTCCAAATGGTCGAACATCTTCAGTGCCTTCTGCACAAAATGGTGGAAATAATTCTGTGGACGTTTCTTTCGAATTAGAAGATATCCCGGATGATGCGTTTGATTCCTCCCCGTCCCTATCGCCAGTATCCCGTCCGGTTCAACCACCATCAACATTCCAGTCAAGCGCTCCCCGAGTCCAAAACCGCTCGCATAATGTTCGTCAGACGACTCTCTTTGGTATGGTTGCGCGGAATCCAAATGCTGCTTTACATCAAGAGCAAACCTGGGAACCTCCGGAGAAGTCTGAAAAACCTACACAGCACAAGTTGAATCAGGATGCGCTCTCTACCTGGTGGTATCCGACCAACCTTGGTACCATCCGAGACTATCAATTTAATATTACTCAAAAAGGACTCTTCCACAACTTGCTAGTCGCCTTGCCAACCGGTCTTGGAAAGACCTTCATAGCAGCGACAATCATGCTCAACTGGTTTCGGTGGACAAAGGATGCGCAGATTATTTTTGTGGCACCTACAAAACCTTTGGTTTCGCAACAGGTCTCAGCTTGCTTGGAAATTGCTGGGATTCCACGTTCAGAGACTACCATGCTCACTGGCGGAGCTGCGCCCGGACTGCGTGCACAGGAATGGCAGTCTAAGCGGGTATTTTTTATGACACCTCAAACTCTCACTAATGATTTGAAGACCGGAATAGCGGATCCTAAACGTATTGTGCTTCTTGTTGTGGACGAAGCTCATCGAGCCACTGGAGGTTATGCTTATGTCGAGGTCGTCAAATTCTTACGGCGTTTCAACCAAAGTTTTCGGGTCCTTGCACTCACTGCTACCCCCGGATCTACTGTGGAATCCGTTCAAGCAGTAATCGATGGCTTGGACATCTCTCGGGTGGAGATTCGCACCGAGCAGTCCCTCGACATTCGGGACTATGTGCATGCACGCAACATTGAAGTAGAAACGTTTGAGAACTCTGACGAGATGGTATTCTGCATGGAATTGATCTCCACGACTCTCCAGCCATTGGTCAACAACCTCCAAACGATGAATGCCTACTGGGGAAAAGATCCCCTAGCTCTGACGGCATACGGTCTCACGAAAGCGCGGCAGCAATGGATGGGCTCTGATGCTGGCCGTAATGCCAGTTTTGGAGTCAAGGGAATGGTCAACTCGATATTCACGGTTCTCGCGAGCCTGGCGCATGGTATTGACTTGTTGAAGTATCACGGAATCGTTCCATTCTACCGTCATCTTTTGCATTTCAAATCAACCACCGACGGGGGAAAGGGAGGCAAGTACCCCAAACAAGTTGTGCAACACGAGAGCTTTAAAAAGCTTCTCAGTCATGTTGAGCCGTGGAGCAAAAACCCCGAGTTCATCGGTCACCCAAAACTGGAATATCTCAAATCTGTTATATTGAATCATTTCATGGATGCGGGTGAAGGAAAAGAAGATGTTGGAAACAATGCTCAGCCCGCCACCCGAGTCATGATCTTCGTGCACTTCCGTGATAGTGCCGAGGAAGTGACTAGGGTATTGGGACGATATGCGCCTATGATCCGGCCGCACATTTTCGTCGGTCAAAGTAGCGCGAAAGGATCTGAGGGGATGAATCAAAAGACACAGCTTGAGATCATTGAACAATTCAAAGGCGGAAAATACAATACGATCGTCGCTACATCCATCGGCGAAGAAGGCTTGGATATCGGTGAAGTGGATCTGATTGTGTGCTACGACTCTTCCGCATCTCCCATTCGCATGCTGCAACGAATGGGCCGGACAGGTCGCAAGCGGGCAGGTAACATCACGCTCCTCCTGATGAAAGGCAAGGAGGAAGAATCATACATCAAGGCCAAAGACAATTATGAAAAGATGCAGGAAATGATTGCCTGCGGTTCACGCTTTACCTTTCACGACGATCGATCTGCTCGCATTCTCCCAGCTGGTATCCGCCCGACGTCTGAGAAGCGACTAATCGAAGTTCCTGTGGAGAATACTCAACAAGGTCTCCCGGAGCCTAAGCGTAAGGGTCGTCTACCAAAACGACCACCCAAGAAATTCCATATGCCCGAGGACGTCGAGACCGGTTTCACCCGTGCGTCGACACTGGGTGACAAAGCTCCCAGCAAGAAAAAGAAGACTCCTAAACGACCTCGAACACCAACGCCTGAAGCAGTCGAAGAACCTTCTTTGGCAGATTGTGTTCCCAGCGCCACTGAGCAACTCGAGTCTGATCGTCGTCAGCAATGCTTTGGAAGTAGCTCGCCTCCAGCCTTCGTTCTTCCCCGGAATGATTCCTTCTCGCGTCTACAAGCTGTTGGTCGTCCCACCATGTCTATTCGACATGGTGCTCTCACACGTCGCACTGTTGCAACGTTGCAAAAAATGGAAAAGGCCGCTATTGGAAGTGGCGACTGCTATAAACAGATTTTGGCGAATGAGCCGCCTCTTTCTGATTAGCTCGAGCTGTAAATAGCCATGTCAAATGTTGCATGATCGATGAAAGAGACATATTTGCTCTTGTATCAAAGTCTATGTGCTTTCTCAAGATTGTACTTTCAGTAGCTTTGGAAGGTTACTTGAAAACTGTCGGTTCCAATTTCAGGCTCGTTGGATGTCCGGATTCATCGGGCTCAAATCGTATGTATAGTTCCGGACTCCCTCGACGTGTCCCAATACTTAACACAAATTGGGAGGATCTGACTACAAGATACTGAATTGGAGTATTTTCAAAACACCCAAGTCAGCGTTTTGCAGTGAAGATGGAGAAGAACTATGTTATCTCAAGAGTCCAGACGTGTTAAGATCAAGTAAACAGAATTTATTTTCCCTTAGTAAATGACAGACATTTGCCTGCCAACAGCATTACAGTTATATTCATGCAAGCGATAGAAGGTAGTTCGTTTATTGCATAATCGAGAGTCCAAACGTATATAATCGCATAATCCCAGTCTAGATATAGAAACTTCCCTTGAACAGCCGCCATGACCCATCACGCCGCTGCAACCTGAGCACCAATCCCATTCAACTTTTCAAGATGTTCAACCTCCGACGCTTTGGTTTCTTGAACCGGTTCATCCTTGGGATAAAAGTCAATCTTGCCACCACCTTGGATCACTCTCATCCGGTCGAGACACAGGCGGGCCCGGACATATGGGTCCAGTTTCCAGTAGTTGACACGCAGCCGTTCAGCCTGGTAGGCCCTTTGACTTTCTGCGGTTTGAATTCGGATCTTATCCTTAGCTTTGGAGGCCTCGATCCATTCTGCAGTCGATTTGAGGAACTCATCGCCGATCTCCCCTCGTTCCCGGTTGAGCGCGTCGCGGGTCGTAGTGTCTTGCATGGCCTTGTTCTCGTCTTCTGTTGGCTCAATGTATTGGTAATCCCACTTTTCGTCACCATCGAGCTCGGTCGGGATTTGGTTTCGGGGGATAAAGTTGGCGAGATCGTTCGCGTTATTGGTGAAGTGCACCTTGGCAGCGATGTCGGGATCCATCCAGCCACGGATCAGCTTCCAGATGCCTTGAGGATGAGGGTCAGTCGGTTGGAAGCATTCCAAACAGGGTGAGTAACGAACCTGAGAATACCCAAGGTGCGCGATGAATCAACATGATACCCAGCGATTCGGGGTAGTTTGCCTCGAAACACTTCAGGATGAATTTGACAGGTGGATATTCCTATTTAATCGTGGTCAGCCACCAGATAGTGAAAGCTCCGTTGGGCTTATAAGTGGATCTTTACCATGTTGGAAAGCCCAAAACCTGTCATATCGAAGACAACCGCCTGTCATCGAAGTCAGTAATCACGCCCAAGCCGAAACCAGACACAACATAGCACATACAGCCGTCTCAACATTACCCTTCAAGGTGAGTCGAACGGATTCAATGACATGTACAATGTACCGTTCGAGCGTCTCTTCACTCTGTGCCCCAGGCTTGTGCAAGCGAACGCGAATCACGACAACAGGACGACCGATATTGTCGGTACCATGCACATAGCTTTTACCCATCCGCATCTGGGCAAGAAAGTCATTACCTGCCTTCTGCTCACTAACATTGGCAGTGTTTTGAGACTGCTTCAAAGCATGAAGTTCACCCTTGGCCATGACTTCGTCGTCAACGTGCATTTCCTTGGCACGCCACACAATGGATTCCATCATCATAGCAAAAGCCTTGCAAATGTCCCACTTGCGTGCCCGCAGGAAGCGCAAGAGCAAGGCATCGGGGTTATCGTGCTTGAGCATGTCCAGCACAGCAGTCCGCAGCTCACCAGGAGAAATGGCGGACAATGCCTTCTGGATCATCCGTGACTCCTGGGCGGCAATGCCGAGCTCCGTCAAAGAAGCCATGATCTTCTTCTGATAAGGGGTGGTGGGGATCGGAATAGAATTGTCAGAAACATTGCTCTGCGTTCGACTGAGCAACGACGCTCGTCGCGGTGGCGGAGACTGAGGGGTTGGGCTTGTAGGCTCCGCGGCACTCCCGTTGGTCCCATTATCGCCAGTGTCTTTGTCCATGGCCTTAAGCAGAATAGCCCATAGTTTTTGTAGTTTGGCTTCCTGTTCCTGGTTGATATTTCCCAAGAAGCCCGGGCGCGGACCGGTGGCAGCCATTGTGTCGGAGGTATAGAGCAAGTGGGCGATATAGAAGCGGTTGATGTAGACAGCAGGAACTCAAAGAAGTCAACAATTCCAGAGGGATCTTGGATGATATAGGGGACTATTGAGTCCACATGAAACCCCTCATGGGAGCATCGGCGTCTGCCTCGGCCCTGGGATTGGTAGTCTCTGCACCTGGTTGTTCGTCTTGTCATAGTGCGTTTCGAACAATGGAAAGGCAATGATCGTCGGTGCAGCCCACTAGTTCCCCAGATTCAAGCAATTGAGAGGACTGTGATTGGGGACCTCGGGCCCTCGGTCACAACCAAAGACTGATACATGTGGCCAACACAAAATTGGGGATCGTCGACTTAGACCCGCATCGCCCCTCTTCAACTGTAAGACGTCGCCCATTTGGGTAAAATATCTCCCCTTCGCGTCTGGCATTTCCAGTCTTGGCCTCCTTATCGGTCTCATTCAATGTGCAAAGGAGTCGGGACTACCCCGCCATGGTCGTTGCCGATCACGTTCTCCACTGTTGATGCGGAGCTTGGGGTGATTGCGTCATGAATAGTCTGGGGAAATCCTATGGTTGGTCAGTAAATAGACATGAGGAGATTAAGTCCGGAGCTTGGAGTTGTTTTACATGTCGAGTCACGGGAGACTTGCTGAATGAGCATGTGCTCGACTTTGGTAGTATACTTCGTATCATCAAGTCGAGAGTACCTAGGTACATGGAACATTGGAAGAGTCCAATGGGTGATGGACTCCCCAGAATTTTCCTATTGACTGACCTGTTGGAATTCGTGCCGATGTAGACCATATCAGGGATATGCCTTGGCCTTGCAAAGACGGCTCGAAGCGTACTCAGATTAGCAGGACACGCACTCCATAGCCATATATGTTGACAAGGTATCATTCTCTGGGAATATATATGCCTTGGGAACATGAACATATACCCCAGATTCATGTGTATATCCAGTAGTATTTACAAAAGCCCTAGTCAGCTCCTCAAAAACGCCATTCACGCCATTCACGCCCAAATATCATGCAAAGAGTGGAGATATACAAGAGCAACCCTCAGGGGATCACATCATCCATCGACTCGCCCATGTTCGAGGGTGCAGGAATTTCCGCATCTGTATCGTACAGGTCCCCGTTCGATCTGGGGCGGGGATGAAGCTCGCGTTCATATACTTGCTGCTCATCATCCTTTAAGCCCGATCCCGTCGGGTCCCGACGGATCAAGAAGCTTTGCACACGAGCATCGTTCGAGTCCATCTGATTCACGGTATGCTGCCGGCGACCAGACAGAAATCGCATCGAGTCTTCGCTGACCTCCCGGAGGCGTGTCTCGTAGCCAGAGTTCAACTGCCCGATCCAAGATGCCTGAACCGCACCCCCAAACAAGGTCAACAGAATCACAAGCCGAGTGAAAGTGCGGTGGTCAACGACGTGCCGCTGTGGTCCATGGCTACGTTGGTTCCAACGCTCCCAATCTTCCCAGGTAGCATTGGCGTAGATGCTTGGTCCGTACGCGCCCCATTCATTTGTGGCATGCGCAGGAGCATTGTATCGCTGAGGGTGATGGATCCATCCGGCTCCCGTGTTATCGTATGCAGCACGTCTGATCGGATCAGAAAGAATTTCATGGGCAGTGACGACGATATGATATCGCTGGAGTCGAGCTTCTTGAGAAAGGTTCCGACATAACGGATGATCCTGGTATGGACGGTCGGGATGGTAGATCTTCACCAGTTCATAATATCGGCTCTTCGAATATGGTGCGTTGCGATGCAAATTTAACACTTCGTATGGAGAGAATGATGCTGTGCTTGGCCACTTGCACTCCTCCTCTGGGTAACTTGACGCAGTGGCATAACCATGATGAGAATAGGGTGCTCGTGTGTTATGACTTGCTGTGCCGAAACTAGGGCGAATTGGTGGCGAAACTGCGGTCGGTGAGTTTAGTAGCTGGAAACTACCGCAACAGAAGAGGCTGGGCTTCTTGAACATGGCCACATTGTTTTCAAGAAGAGGGCAAGGTAAGGTCGCCAATGCTCTCTTGCAATGAGCAGGGAGGATAGTAGTAGCAGTGTATAATTCCCCGCGCTTGCGATTCCGGCCTCGGCCGGCATCACGTGAGTCCGAGCTTCTGGAATTACAACACGATATTATTTTTAAAGATCTTCATCTTCCTTTCATACTTGCATCAGCAAATGGCCAGTCCCCACGGCTCCCCGGACGGCCGCCGGCGTTCGCTTTCCACGGCTTCGGACCGAGAGCAAGGCCGTGATCGACGGTCCCGACAAACAAAGGAGGATCACCAGAGCTCGCGGCGGCGAGACGACGGCCATCGAAGCTCGCGCAGAGATACTTCGCGGCGTCGGTCTTCGCGGAGTCCTTCCGGCCGTGAGCGAGCACGACGAGATCGCGACCGTCATTATCGGTCACGGCGAGAACGATCTACGAGCGAGGCTGACGAAGATCGCCGCCGACACAGACATCGCAGCCATCGACATCGTGACGATCGGGATCATGATGGGGAACGACCATCCCGCCGGTACCGATCGCGTTCTCCTCGACCATCCCGCAGCCCGGTGCGTGCGCTTCAACGGGGTGGCCCTCTTCCATCCCAATCTGACGCGTTCACATCGAACGAGGTGGGACAACCCTCCGATGCTCCCGCCCCGGAGAAGCAAAAGCCCAATTTCAGCAACACCGGACGATTAGCAGCGGAGAGTAATACAGTTCAAGTGCAGGGAGGCGGAGGAATTGTTTTAAAATATCATGAGCCACCCGAGGCGCGCAAGCCGCCCGGGAAAGAGCCATGGCGGCTTTATGTCTTTAAAGGGGAGGATTTGCTAGAGATGGTTGAATTGGGTGAACGGAGCTGCTGGCTGATCGGCCGGGAACGCTTGATCGTGGACTTCCCGCTTGAACATCCCAGCTGCTCCAAGCAGCATGCTGCACTTCAGTTCCGGTACGTCGAGAAGCGTAATGAATACGGTGATCGCATCGGCAAGGTTAAGCCATATCTGCTTGATCTGGAGAGTGCGAATGGGTCCAGCGTCAATGGTGAACGCATCCCGGCTGGTCGCTACGTGGAAGTGATGGATAAGGACGTGTTGCGATTCGGATTGAGCTCTCGCGAGTATGTGATGATGCTCCCTAGCTGAACACTATTCGTTCGCTATGACAGAGAACCTCTCGCATGTTGGTCATTTGCCATCTCGACGGCAGCGGCTCCATGAGCATCACAGGTCTTGGCAAAGACAACAAGGCCGAGGGCGCGGCTAGAGAATACGGCAAAACAAGAATTCTTCCGACGTGGACTTTCTGAAGAATTCAAGATTGACTTCAGGTGCTTCTCCAGTCTACGAAGATTTCAACCGTCTCACTCTTACCATCTACTCAGTCGCTTAGCCTAATGACGAAGTCGGCTGCTCAACGAACTTGCAACAACCATCGAATTGTCAGTAATATCACAATATAGACAAATGAAGAATGATGTCCACCCCGCGCAAAAAGGACAAGACCTGAGAAGTCCCCACAGTCCTGATCTAAGACATGCAGACACCATGATCGGCCGATACTCACGTTCCCCACGCCTTTGGAGCCATTAAACTACCTCGATTTCTTTCTGCAGTCATCATGATCCAATTGAATTAATACTTGTGGCACTCACAGTTCATTCTTTCAATCCACCATCAACGGTGCCTGGAGGTACATACTCAGGGGATGAATGATAATCTGGGGATATCCCTACCGGAAAGGGATGCTCGCTACAACATCGGAATGCGTCGATTACTGCATCCAGTACGCTTTCGGCCACTGGATTTTTTGACGTCGATTCCCTTTTCGCCTCGATAATTGGCTGCCATGATGGGTCAGGGTGAAGCTCTGTCCAAATGATCACACAATTGTGAATGACAGGCTCCACACGCGTTCTGTGTCGACTCATCGTGCAGCACGGCTCTACAGAACCATGGGAATTGCGATAGTATGACAGGTCCAAGGTTGCACTACCAACACAGCAAAGACTTGGTTCAAGGTCCCCGGTGGCCATTAGGCTTATGGTTGCTCCATGCGGTTAAGATGTTGCCCCTGATCCCCAATGCGCTGTCCATGCGAGATGGTGATTCGAGGGATACACGCCTTGTTACCATGCCAGCGCTCCTTCTGTTGATGGAATGTGACTGTCCGATCCACACAGCCCTCTCGCGGGTAATGAGGGGTGACGTTGCGCTCTCGATCTCTTCCGTCGGCCTTTCTTGGACTCGATCTTGTCTGAATAGTACTTCGTCGTGTGCACGACGTATAATGATATTCGACTTTTTCTGACATACCATCTCCACTGTGCCCTGTACAAACATCCTCGCCTACAGTTCTTCTCGCGACGCCGTTACTTCTAAGGGACGTGGTCCTTTAGCCAGTGTCTGTCTCATTCTCGATGCTTGTAACAGGCCATTCGTCCCGCCCATCATGGGCAGGTATCCTTGCTTTCGCTCTGATGGGGCCATTAGCTGTAGGAGCCATAGACCTAGAGGTCAACAACAATGGTATGAATTGACATATGAGATGCACACATTCATCACTCACAATATGAATAGATTCTCTTCAAAAGGCGGCGAAAGCTGTTGCGAAGGAAATGATGACTTACTACACTGGTATGAACCCTGGCGACAATCCAGGTAACTTGCCAGATCCATACTACTGGTGGGAGGCGGGTGCCATGTTCAACGCCTTGATCGACTACTGGTTCTACACCGGCGACGACACATGGAACGATATCACGATGCAAGGTTTGCTATGGCAAGCGGGCGACAACGGGGCCTTCATGCCCAGCAACCAGAGTAAGACGGAAGGAAACGATGACCAGGCCTTCTGGGGCTTCGCGGCGATGTCGGCAGCCGAGCGGAATTTTCCTAACCCACCGGACGATAAACCACAGTGGCTGGAGATGGCCCAGGCGGTGTTCAACACTCAGGCTGCACGCTGGGATATGACCTCGTGTGGAGGTGGCTTGCGCTGGCAGATCTTCACCTGGAACAACGGATACACCTACAAGAATACGATTTCCACCGGTGGTTTCTTCAACTTGGCTGCACGGCTGGCCAAGTATACCAATAACCAAACGTATCACGACTGGGCGGAGAAGGCCTGGGATTGGACCGCCGACGTTGGGTTCATGTCGGACAACTATCGCTTCTGGGATGGCGCGAGCGATCTGACTGGCTGCAAAGACATTAACAAGATTGAATGGACATACAACAACGGGGTGTACCTACTTGGTGCAGCGAACATGTACAATCTGGTGCGTACTACTCAGTCCCACTTAAGCCTGGGCTCTTGACTTACCATCCGACAGACCGAGGACGTCAAATGGAAGCACCGAGTCCAAAAGATCCTCGATTCCTCTTCCGTCTTCTTCGCCAAAGATCCGCCCAACGTCATGTACGAGCGCGCTTGCGAGACCGTCAACACATGCAAGGTTGACCAGCGCTCATTCAAAGGCTACCTTGCGCGGTGGATGGCGTCTACGACGCAAATGGCTCCTTTCACCTATGATCAGGTCATGCCAAAACTGAAGGCGACTGCGCGAGCGGCAGCCAACACATGCACTGGCGGAAACCACCACACGACATGCGGCATGAAGTGGACCGACCAGAAATGGGACCATACGGAGGACTTTGGTCAGCAAATGGCTACTCTGGAGGTTATTCAATCGTGCCTGATCAGTCGTGTTGCTCCGCCAGTTACCCGTGATGACGGCGGTACCAGTAAAGGGAACCCCAATGCTGGCGGGGAGCCGCCGAAGCCGAAGCCGAAGCAACTTGCCTACGACATCACGACTGCGGATCGGGCGGGCGCTGGAATCTTGACGGCCTTGATGATGATAGGGATTGGAGGATCGACCGGGTGGCTCATCTGGGAATGAGGTTCCCGCTCATCTGTCAATTTGATCGGCGTTCAGGTTATACGGTGATTCAGGATGGCGCAGATTGGAGTTTGTGAATAAGGCCATAATACAGAGCGTGGCCATGTATGCGTTATTGATGACATGAATATTTACATCTTCTCGTGACTTAAATAGATGGGACAGGGATATTCTCCCATCCTTTTTGGCCTGGTTTGCGGTCTTCAACAATGACCTGCAACCCCCGACGACCACAGTATCCATCATTACCAGCGATGCGATCCAATTTTTTAAAAGCCCCTCCTCCATCTTCGTTGTAGTCGGGAACCCACACGGTCTCCTGAACACTCTGGCCCGGGCCCTCGGCGCGGCGAGGATTGTACCATGGCAACCCTACAAGACGATTGCCAATGGTATGAATCAATGAATAGAGCTTCTCAAACCGCCGCGTAATGCCCAGCCAAGATAGCGTGCGCCGATTATACGCAACACGCACATAGGGGTTCATGTAGACGCCAGTGTCAGAGATCTCATCGACCTTCGTCTGCGGATCTTGGATATCAGCGTGGATCAAGCAGCATTCCGACGCCTCCCAGAAGAGATCCGGTCCCGACCGGAATCGCACAGGGCTGGTATCTGCTTTCTGCGACTTTTGGAAATAGCTCGCGTCAAACGCTACCATTCCGCCCCAGCAGCTGCGAACCCGCACGGCGTCTTTGCCCTGTAGAACATCCTTTCGACTCTCACCGCCTCCCATGGTGGTGAACCATGGGAAGAATGGGAGACCCATGCTATACCCGTGCAAGTCACGGGTAGCATACGTGTCGTAGAATTTGAAGGGGTTGTCAAAGTCGACAGCGCAAGCGGCGCGGTAATTAGACACGCCATCTTCGTTGGCGTTGGTCGAAAAAAGCAGTTGAAGAGCATCAACGGGATCGAAAAGGATGTCATTCAGATATAACAGCTTATCATAGCGAATTTCAGGTTGCTCGTCCAGGGGTTGTAGCGCGCGATTGCGAACCTGTGCCAAGTATTCAATGCGCTTGACTCGTTTTTCGCCGCCCGGAATGGTCACCGAGGGCATGGTTTTGAAATCCAAGTGGTCTTCGAAGACGATCGACTTGGGACTGGCGATCTTCTGTTCCAGTTCCTCCAATGCGTTTTTACCCTCGGCGCCGCTGTCGTTCTCGTAGATGCTCACGAACACATTCTTCTCACCCAGCAGTTCAATCAACTGAAGGAGTTGAGTTCCCCATTGTCCCTTGGCCAAGTCACCGCCACGGTCATACAAGCTCGCAGCAATGAATACTTTTTCATTGCGCGGGTTCCCCCTCCCGGGGTTCGAACTGTCAAGCGCCGATTTCCGGAGAGTAGAGTAATGCGGCGGCGGGCGGGTATAAGAAGGGCGAAATATGGACGTGAGGAAGACAAGAGCGAAGAGAATTCCAAAAACAACATGGAGATAGCAGCACCGGCGGCGAGGAAGCAAGCGACGGCCGCACGACGGACGCGACGAGCCCGCGAAAATCGGGCGCGAGTTGGTCTTGAGACGATGATATCCGGAAAGAGACGAGAATATTTGCGGTAACCAGCCTCGTGGACGCGTGCTCAATCGCGATACCGGGGGTACCTGGGCCTCAAAATCGTCATCGTCGAGGTTGAAGGTGCCCTGTGAGTCAACAGACGAGCGCGAGCCAAGCTCGTACTCATCCGGGTGCAGAAGGCGCGCAGACATGATGGCAGATTGACAATCCAGCCTGTTTCCCAGCCATGTCTACCTCGAATTCATCTTGGGCGAAAGGTAGCTATGATCAACATCCCCTGCACTTGTCACCAACGACCACGCGTCTTACGTCATCCCAATCACATGATGACCCAAGCTGGAAGTGATGAACTATACAGTGCCATAATATCAATGTTAAATTATATAAATTTAGTCCCAGTCACAATTTGGCTGTCCAGAGCCTAGGACCACCTTCTTCACGGCCATATTGACCCTTACGACCCAGATCCACAACCACGCCCTTCCCGAATGCTGCCTCCTGACAATCTTCCTCGTCGACGCCGTTGACATGCTGTACCACAATGAAGTCGACTCGTCGACGTCCTAATACCACCATTGGGGCATGCCATGTTCCGACGCCATAAGTGACAGCCTGTCCACCATGTGCAATAAATGCCTTCACGTTCTGCAAGTCCGGCGGGTCTCGGATGGTGACTGTCTCGCCGGCATGATTCTTCGCAGTGGCCATCTCACCCTTCCGCGTAGGTGCCACTATAACCAGGAAAAGGGGCTCTTCCTCTCCATCGCCGACCTTGGAATGACTGGACAAGTCAATCGGGATAAAAGTTTGGTTTGTAAACGGGTGCCGTTCGAGAATGCGCACGTCGAAGACTTCTTTCTCGACCTGCTGGCTCGGACTTTTACGGACTGTGCGTAATGTGCGCGGAAAGCAACAG
Source organism: Penicillium sp. PG113-03A (assembly GCA_037042135.1). NCBI lineage: Eukaryota > Fungi > Ascomycota > Eurotiomycetes > Eurotiales > Aspergillaceae > Penicillium > Penicillium sp. PG113-03A. The sequence goes on from JAXQJW010000162.1 coordinate 195,708, forward strand.
AACATGGTCATTCGGGCGGCGGCAGCTTTTCCGCTCGGGCAAGCTCGGCTATAATGATCGAGGAGTGGAGAAATGGGACTATATTTCAGTGCGGTATTTTGATTTGCCAAGATGGGCGTTGGATCGTGCGCTGGCAGTGATGAAGGCTGTGTCGCTACATTGAGGTCCCGAGGCAACGGCGAAGTGATTGCGGTGCCAAATGGAGCGAAACTGGACCGCGTGAGGGGCTCTGGGGCGATTGTGAGAGTCGGATACGAGGTGAGAATGGGCGCCATGGTGCTTTGACAGCATCAAATCTGGAAATCGCGGGGTCGAAAGGTGAGATACCAGTTGCAGTACTGTGGAGTGAATAAAGCCCTCGAAGTGCGGAGAAGTGCTCTCCGATGCTGCACGATAAGATAGCAAGGGCGCTCAGGCCTCCAGGAACCGAACCGACCATTCGGCTAATAGATCAGTAGGGATTGGATGCATGTCTAGCTTGCTGTCAAATTTTGTTTTCTTTCTTTTTTTTTGCCGATATCTGGATTATTGTTGTGGCCTAAATAGCCAAGATAATCTGCAGCACTGCCTTACATATTTAGGTCGCATATTAGCCTGGGCAAGTGGATTATTGAGATGAGAGACCGTATCATTTCAAGGCATCTCAGACTGTATCCACTGTTATGTACCCCATACTTTTCACTTCCGGCTATGTACCAGTTCAACGGTACCTAGGATAAATGAAATCGCTCATTGGTGATTTTTCCGAGATAGCTACAATTGCCGAGTGTCCCAAGACCAGCGCGAATAAGATCTTTCCCCTTGCAGAAAGATTTGCGGGGAAATCCCAAATTTGGGTAACGAGGAGTTCAATGCCGATGTTCCGTAGCGAAATGAAGTCGAATAAGGTCGATGCCTATACCCCTCACCACTACTCCATAGATGGCGTTTAGTTTAGTCCGGATACGGAATAAGTCTTAAGAGATTAGGTTCTCAACAATGTAGAACATGTCGCACAGATACAAACTTGAATAGTCCTGAAGATAATAAGACCTCTTTTCGAATAGTGCCAATCGGTTAGTTAATTCGGCTAGTATAACGAATTGTTTATCAATAGAGGAGATTTATACAGTAGTGAAGTGAAAAAAGCAAGGTAAATGGACAATACATATTGTGGAACAAAACTTGGCAACCGGAAAGCATCTCCACCAACTTGCATTAGATCTTTGAAGAAAGGGAGACACGGAAATCACCAAGCACGGCAGAGCCGAAATCGGAATCGATCGCCATGGTCGTGACCGATGGCATCATGGCAATTCTCCACTATAAATACAGGGACATCACCGAGAGCAGCATGGGATCTTCACTTCCAACCATTGCACGATGAAGCTGCTCGCTATAGCCGGATTTTTCGCGGTCCTCGAGGCTACGATCCTCAAACCCCATGCCCAATCGGTGCTGGGGCCAGAATCCTCATCAAAGCCACCCAACATTCTGTTTGTGATGACGGATGATCAGGATCTGGAGCTCGACTCGATCAATTATACCCCTTTAATTACAAAGCACATCCGTGACCAGGGGACCTTCTTTCGGAACCATTTTGTGACCACTTCGCTGTGCTGTCCCTCGCGTGTGAGCTTGTGGACGGGTCGTCAGGCTCATAACACCAATGTGACTGATGTGCTCCCGCCATATGGTAAGTGGATGTGATTTCATGGGGAAACCCGGTCTGACCATGGATTATAGGCGGATATCCCAAATTCGTGGAGTATGGCTTCAACGACAACTTCCTGCCGGTTTGGATGCAAGAAGCGGGTTACGATACCTATTACACTGGGAAATTGTTCAACGCTCACACCGTTGAGAATTATAACACCCCCTACGTGAATGGGTTCAATGGCTCCGAATTCCAGCTGGATCCATTCACCTATTCTTACCTCAATTCCACGTATCAGCGCAATCACGACCCTCCAGTCAGTTACGAGGGTGAGCACACGACGGATGTGATTACCAAGAAATCCCTCGACTTTCTGGACGACGCGCTCAGTGGCGAGCGCCCTTTTTTCCTGGCTGTCGCTCCTATTGCGCCACATTCCAACCAGGACCCAGAGGCGGATGGTGGCAAATCCCCCATGGGTGCACCCATCCCTCTCGAGCGGCATGAACACCTGTTCAAAGACGTGAAAGTGCCTCGCACGAAGAATTTCAATCCGGACGAGGTACGTCCCCGGAGACGTGGAAGATCCTGCCGCTAACCTTGTACTAGCCCAGTGGAGTCAGCTGGATTCGCGATCGGCCGCAGCAGAACCAGACCGAAGTCGATTACAATGACCACTTTTATCGAGCTCGCTTGCAGGCGATGCAAGGTGTAGACGAGCTGGTCGATTCTCTCGTGAAACGACTGGAAGAGAGTGGCCAGATGGATAATACGTACATTATCTACACTTCCGACAATGGATTCCATATTGGTCAACATCGGCTGCCTCCCGGCAAGACCTGTGGATTCGAGGAGGATATCCGAGTTCCGCTCTTCATTCGGGGCCCCGGTATCCCGGCCGGTTTCGAGCAGGATGCTGTTACCACGCACATCGACATGGCTCCTACGATCTTCCAGTTAGCCGGCATTTCCCTTCGATCGGATTTTGATGGTACCCCGATTCCCATGACGCCGGACTCTTCGGTTCAGCGACATGAACATGTAACGGTGGAGTACTGGGGTAAAGCAGTCATTGAAGGCGCTTTCGGCGGAATTGGTAAGTTCCTTTATCCGAATAGTGAACTCTCAAGGATGCTGACGCTTTAGGCCCCGGTGGTATGGCGAGGATGCTGAACCATACATACAAGTCTGTTCGCCTGCTCGGCGAAGGCTACAATTTGTACTATTCCGTGTGGTGCAATAACGAGCACGAACTCTACGACCTTTCGGTGAGTCTGGCTCGACATTCATGATATGATGTGCACGACTAACCGAGGCAACAGACGGACCCTTACCAGGTAAACAATCTGTATTATAGCAGCGACAAAACGGATGCTCCCAAGCACCAAATCCTCGGTCGCAGCCTGGATCAAGCTATTTCCCGTCTCGATGCGCTGTTGCTGGTCCTCAAGTCGTGCCAGGGCGTGACATGCATTGAGCCATGGGATGTGCTTCAGCCGAGGGCATCCATTCAAAGCCTCAAGGATGCTATGCACCCCCGATATGATGATTTCTATCATGCGCAACCTTCGGTTTCCTTTGATATGTGTGCTGGCGGGTACATAATCGAAAATGAGGGTCCGCAGGTTCCTCTCACTCAACGCTACGGCAGGGAGTGGCATGAATGGGTGTGAATTGGTCAAGACATGTACATGCCATATAAAGTTGGTGAAGTTGATATATAGATGTAAATACTCAAAATCTCAAGTTCATTTCAAAAGACGATCTGTGGAGCGCTCAATTCAAGCAAGCGGAACTATACTGATGCAATCGTCACGATCCACTAGGCTGTGTTCTGATCATCGAATATGTACGCAAGTTTATCCGCAAAGACCCACAAACTAATGGTAGAAGAAAAAAAAGCTTTGCGTTAAAAGCAATTATTATTGCACATGCAAGATGATCCCCAACACCAGTACAAAGGTTCCACAATATTAATGCCAATTCCTGAACCCGCTAGAAATACAAAACACAAAATAACCATACAGACATCACATCTCACGGACTCATATCCTCCACCATCACAGCCGGCAAATTAGCACTGCTCCCACACTCCGGATTGAAAATAACCGTGCTACTACGGCTGCGCAAACGCATTGGTCCATCCGATGAAACCGAAACAGGAGAGTGAGAGTTCACATCCACATCCAGCTGATCCGTTTTCAAGATCGAAAGCGCATAAGCCAGGTCACTTGGGTGGAGATCCTTCGAATCCTCGTCCATTCCCGCGTGTGGAGGACTTGCAGGAGGGGAAATCACGAGGTCGTCATCCAATTGCATTTGCGGAGCCTTGAGGAGGCGTTTTGGGAGGTGGATCTCGTCTTTGTCTAGGATTGGAGTTGGTTCGCCATAGTAGACGCGGGCTTGCAGGCCTTCTAGGAGTTGGTAGGATTCTAGAAGGTGGCGGATTTGAATTGCGTCGGCGGTTGAGTGGAATGAGCAGATGATTCGGCGGAGTGATGGGAGTGGTGAGAAGGAGTTTAATGGTGCGATGGTTTGGAGTTGGTTGCGGATTTGGTCGAGGGAGATGGGTTGGAAGACCAGTGGGTTGTGGAGTTGGGTGATTAAGAGAGTATTTGAAGGTGTGATTGGTTTGACCGATGGTGTGATATTCGATAGATCAAGTGAAAGAGAAGGCCGTTGAGACCGTGGTGAACGGTTGGCAGGAGAAGTTGGAGGCGATGCGAGAGTGGCCATGATTGATAGTTTGGAGGATGGAATTGTTGGACGAGAGAATATAAGGTATGTAATAAGTAAAAAATATTCTTTGGATGAATCTAGACTTGAACGAGCTCCAACCTCTCTATTTAACATAATGCGCGAGTCAAGGAGGCGCAGCACTGTGAAGGCTTAGCCGCGCCACTCACTTCGCCCGCGCTCCGCCATCCGGACTTGAACGATGCACTGCGCCTCCTGACCAATGCGACGATGATAATGACGCTGCCTAGGTCTAATAGCGCGGCTTCGGTCTTTCCGCGCTGGCTGTGCTACATCATGCAGTCTCCCCCTTTCCACTCGGTCCGGTCACCGATTGGCTCTGTAGCTTGAGTGGGAATTTCCAACACTATTGACGGCAGGGAGCTCGATATGATCGCTATCCACAATTTGTGCAACGCCACAGCTTCAAAGCCACAGCGAAGATGCCGCCCTGATCCGCTCTGTCACTGTACGCTTGGCGGGCGCAGAAAGTGGCGCAAACAAGTCATAGCCGTGAGGCAGGCTCGGATACACGTGGAGTTCCACGTCGATGTTGGCCTGCGTAAGACGCGAGGCGTATTGCATTGTCTCGCCGAGAAAGATATCCAAATTACCAACTTCCAAAAAGGCCGGTGGGAGGTTATCAACACGAGCTGCGCGCGCTGGCGCCGCGTACTCCGACACGCGGTCGGTACCGATGTCTGCGCCCAGATAGGCTGACCAGACGGTGATACTCTGCTCAGTTGTCCACATCAAAAGATTCTCCCAGGCTGGGTAAGGCTGTGTGTTGCGGTCGTCTAACATGGGATAGGCCAGGATTTGCTTAGCCAGGGGCGGCGACAGGCCCCGGTCGCGGGCCATCAAACTGGCCCCCGCTACCAGATTCCCTCCAGCACTCTCACCCATGACACCGATGCGCGTCGCATCGATGGAGAAATCCGTTGCACGCTGCGAGACCCAGGTGATCCCGGCGTAGACATCTTCCACGGGTGTCGGGAAAGGATTCTCGGGTGCCAATCGATATTCCACCGAAAAGACCTGCACGCTGCTTTCCAACGCAAAAGCACTCAAGTACTTGATGTGCATGTCCACATCTCCCATGATTGTCCCACCGCCATGGGCATGCACTATCGCGGGTGTTGTCTTTTCAACTCCCTCCTTATAGAATCGGTGCACGGCAATCGAGTGTCCGTCAAAGGAGCTAACATGATGCACTTCATGGCTGACACCCGACACCTCCGGGATAAGACCCAGCAAGCTTGTAAGTGCGGGATTCACGACCTCGCGAATCACCAGGGGATCCGTCATAGGAGGGCGTGGGTTGGCCGCTTGTGCCGCAATGATGGGCTTGACAGCCTCGTGAAAATCGGGGTCCCATTGTCGAGGCATGATTAGTGATAGAAAGAGGACTTTATCACGAATTAATGTTAGAATGAGATGAGTCTACAGGAAATCGCACCTTTATAATTTCTTCTCGACTCGGACGAACCCCATCCAACATCGACTATCACAGGATGGAGACTGGGGCCATGGACCCAGAGATCGGCATTGAACGGTTGCCTAGTGATTTCTGTAACTCCGTAGTTGACTGGTTAGTTACTCGCTTCCAATGTTTCTGACAAAATCCTGACCATATTTTGCAAGTAGATATTTAGGATATCGGTCGTGGATATTGGGGAGTATGCATAAATCGGTCTCCAATTGGTCAAATACACATTTGTGCCCAAAGCGCCCCTATTCGTCTCTACTACTCCTACGTAGTGCTCCGCTAGGAAATCTATCTACACAATTTATCCACGAGGCCATTCACTACAAAAATCCCCCATTGGAAGCTCCATCCGAACTACCCCATCTACAATGTCCGTCCCTTCTGAGCACCCCGAAAGAAAGGAAATACGCAAATCATTGCGTAGCCTTGAGAAGCACTTCACAGGGCTGAAACAAGACCATCAAATAGCTCCATCTGAAATCGTTCAAATCCGGCCTATGCCTATGGTTATAGATAAAAACTCAAATGATGGACCAATCTTTTCACTCCTTTAGACGAGTCTTTCCTGAAAACCCCCGACGAAAAATATGATGAAGAGTACAACATGAAATACGATACCTACGAGTCCATTTCAAAAGAATGGAGAGATCCAAAGACCTGCGCGCAAGCAATCAACATATACTGGTCTACCTATATCTCCCGCTACTCCCTCGGCAAGCAGCCACGAGGTGGCGAAATCGTATGGTCCCCGATCAGACAAGAAAGCACTCAGAACCAATGGCATTGTCAGCATTCTCATGATTCTGATGCAACTATAGCGCTCGAAACCGTGTGTTTAAAGATCTCTACCGTGATGAGTTTCCGGAAATTGGCGTCAGCGATGTTGAACAGGTCACGCATGGACCACACGCTCATATCAAGGGCACTCTTTACAAAAATCTTAATGCCGATGGTGACCACATTCTTCAAGGAGAATTGCTCCTTATTTTACGTCTGATGATAGCACACCTGAGACGGGCCCGTATTATCGATCATATGGTCTCGCCAGTGAGTGGCTTGCTTTTTCTCCTGATTTTCGATACAAGGAGACTTGAAATTCAATTGCTTGGTATGGTAGGTGATGGCGTTTTCTTTCGTGGGCCCCTAGTATGCTCGTGTCATTGAAGTCTACGTGCAAGGTCATACAGTTGTGTTACGCTTGACTAAATTGTATGATCTTCGTATTAAAAATGCTGCAGTTTTCGAACCTTTTGCTCAGTGGTACTTTGGGAAACCAGGTGCACACCGACGCGTCAGTATCAATAGATTTGCATGGATCTTTATTCTAGGGAGCTGCGGCCAAGGGTATATCCCTCCGCTGAGCTTCACGATCAAATTCCAAGAGAGAAGTTTCGTTAGACGTGGCGGACTCACTAGGAGAAGCGACTAGTGGCCCAATAATGTAGAACTTATACAACTTAAATATAGGAATCATATAATACGGGATAAAGTGAAATGACATATGATAAACAATTGTAGCACCAACATTTACTCCGGTATTCACCTTCAGTCGTCGTCTTGAAGAGAACTAGTTTCATCCTCCTCCTCCTCCTCCTCCTCCTCTATAAGAAGCGGTGCCCGCTCCTCGTCATCTGGAACTTTAACCTGATAGTCCGCCCGAGCCACGAAGACGACCAGTGCCAGTCCAACCACAAATCCACCGACGGCAAACGAAGCATTTATCGGGATTGGGTTGTCGCCAAAGGTATGATGGGTAAGCGCGTCGAGTGCATATTGCGAGAAATTGGCGAGTCCCGAGAGGCAGATAATAGTCCCATAAACGCGGCCAAAGGTTGCGAATCCGAATACTTTAGTAGCGTAGTCCCTAGAAAGACGTTAACGTGGAGGCATTATAGAGATGGTGATGGCACTGACGACATCGCGGAATAGTATAGCGGCCGTAGCAACACAAAAAGCACAACGGTCATATAGCCTGCCCACATGGCCGGGATGGAGTTGAGGATGCCAATGATGGTAGTAAATGCAAGAATCAATCCAAGCATGACTGGCACACTTAGTCGGTCCAGTAAGATGCCTATGAACGGTGTGAATAACACACCACCAACCGGCAACGCGACGTCGAAGAAATCGTTGATTTTCTCGGCTTGGTCATCAGAACCCAGCATGTACGCATACTGGGCCCGAATGGTGGCGATGAAATAGTTCATTCGGATCATTTGAAGAATCGTCATCAATGTGATAAGAACAAACCATGGCGTGGCCATCTGTCGGTGGGCTGGGATTCCATGTAATACACCCCAAACCTGACTGACTTGCTGCCGGTCCTCTTCCCGCTCTGCGCGCTGCTGCCGCTCATCGCTGTCTCCGAGAACGCCGTCAATTTGTTGCATTTTCTTTTTGCGGCGCTCTGCTCGTCGACGGCGGACTCGCTGGCGCTCTGTCTCGGTCTCGATCTCATCGTCGGACTCGTGTACATCACGGGTGGCATCTTTGGCCTTTTCAATCTTGCACTCCAGCTTTAAAGTTGAGTCATAGTCACGGCGAGGCATGATCGTCACGAGAGCCAGCAGAATCAAAGCGGGCACAGCTAAATAACCGAGGAAGAACTGATCTGGGGTGAAGGTTTGATGAGATGCTTCATAGGCAAACCGATAGAAAAGAAAGACAGCCGCAGACGCATCAAATGCCCCCGTCACAAGAGCGACTATAGTGCCGGCATACCGAGGGAAAGCATTTGCAATTTGGAACGACGGAACAAAAATGAATGTCCCGCTGAGAGCCAGGAAGAAGTTGCCCGCAATTAGACCATGGAATAAGGGTTGGCGAAATGACAGGGCCATAAGCACGCTGCCGACCGTAAGAAGCAAGCATCCAATAATCCCGCAGACTCGAGATCCATACCGGTCGAGTATCGTGCCCACCGGCAGGGCAGAGACATTCGCAGTGATAGAAGCAATGGTAAAGAAGAAGTTGAGCCTACCCTTGTTAGTGGTGACCTCTTCCCACAAGAATTGACTTACCGTAGATCCTGCTGTGCACACAGTTCCACGCCCTCTTCAAGCTCCTGTGTAGTGCATTGGTCATGATACACGCCTTCAGCGATGAGAACCGGCTTGAGAGCCGCAAACCCAAACACAATACCAGACGCGATCCAGCACGCAAGGACAGTAAATGCCACCTGGACTAGATTCCATCAGCATAGTTTATGCAACTGTGCAATCATCTTACCCAGTCTCTTCAACGGTGAATGCTTGTAAGCAGGCGTTCCAGGGGTCTGCTCCAGGTCAAGACCCTGGCTTGGTGGCTGAAGCACGTCATAGCTAATCTTCCGCCGAATGGGGGTCGAAAGCTCTTCTGTATCTTCAATTTCCGGCTCTCGATCGATTCCCTCAAGAGCTGAGACATGTTGTACTAGCGACATGGCTCAGAGTGAAATTGACGAAATAAAGGGCGACCGGTGATGGAGGGAAATTTCCTTATCGTGGAAGATTCGGTGGCGTTCTAGCTTCTAGTCTCGTGCCGACCGTGAACTTGAGTCGAATGGGAACTATACGCAATTTGTGCCATCGGTGGATCAAACGGTGAATTTCTTGTTTCCACTAAAGTGGAGGCGATCAATCAGAGTGACGTGTGTCGCTTCAACGGGGATCAGCATGGATTGAGTGGAGTGGATTGCGGAGTTGAAGTGCGGGGAGAGAAGTACTTGGTTTGATATTGACAAAGTCATGGTATTCTATGGTACGGAGTACCTAGGTACCCTGCAAACTGTTCAAGGTATTTCTAGATTTTCATGCATATGCACAGAATATGACAGATGCAGGTTCTCTTTGTTGAATGTTGTTGTTGGTTTTGGCTGAATGGTGTCGCCTCCCGAGGTCCTGCTAAGACTCTTAATATGACTTTCAATAAGGCTACATATTCTATACTGCCCAAATACCTATGACGATTATCTTCTAGGAATTTTACTATGGCAAAAAGTCTACGTGTACTATTGGTGCCATGGTTTCCTGAACTTAATCTTCAGCGCCAGCTCTATATAATATGCTTCCGAGCCGATCATTGCACTTGGTCTGGATGATCTAGGTCATTTTCATAGGAAGAAATTTCCAAAGTTGGTATGCTATTTTGTTTCATCGCTTAGCCCTCGGTCGTGTTTCTAACCAATATTCAAAATAGCTAGATTCTTGAAAGGTGGATATTTGGTTGAGTTCCAGAACTCACCTTATTACAAAAAGGTGGTCTAGCCGGGAAAAAAGAGGTTGAACCTAAATCCAGTAGTAGACCTGAATAAATATTACTCAGAATTACAAAGTTAGGATCAACGGCGCCTGGTTGAATGGAGAATCGAAGCTGAGCCTAAAAGCGGCAAGGCGTTGCCGCATCGACCCCAACTTCCCCAGTTGGTCGCTCAACAAACTCCAGGACTTTTGCGATGGCGACCGAACCAGTCGCAGCTCCTGTCCCAACGGCTTCCGAACACAATGACGAGTCAAATGCGACTGTCTCTCCCAGCCATGCCAACAATGACGCCGTCCTTAGTGACGAGCTACCTTCGGCCGAGACGCGTCGCAAAGTCGAAGAGCTTCCAGTATTGGACCGCGAGGGGAAATCACACGCGTTCAAGAGTCTATACCAAGGGACTGATTCATCCAACCGCGTTCTGGTGATTTTCATTCGACATTTCTTCTGCGGGGTCAGTTCCTGTGCCCCCATCGATACGGGCCGCGCGCAATAACTTGCTCTACGAACTAACCACCTAGCTTTATAGAATTGCCAGGAATTTATCCGAGCTCTATGTGGTACCGTTCGACCAGATGATCTGCAGCAGTTACCAGTCAGCACCTCGATTGCCATCGTTGGATGTGGCGATCCCGGTCTCATCGACTTCTACGCAGCCGAGACCAACTGTCCATTCCCCATTTACGCGGACCCATCGCGCAAATTATATGATGGGTTGGGCTTGGTCAGGAACTTGAATCTGGGTGCTCGTCCGGCGTATTTCCGGAAGAGCATGCCGCGGCTCATCGGTGATGCTTTCGTGCAGGCCTTCAAGCTGATTAGCACCGGGTTGGTGATGAAGGGAGGGGAATCGCAACAGAACGGCGGGGAGTTTCTATTTGAATCGATGGAACCAGAGCAAGACAAGGAGGTGACTTGGTGTCATCGGATGACGAACACACGCGATCATACGGTTCCTTCGGAGCTGATGCGGGTTCTGGGAGGCAAAAGGATAACTAAAACATGACCAGGCTGCTTAGAAACTAGCATGCACCAGTTATATTAATTATTGCAGTCGGAATCACCCAATTGGGAACTCCAATATATACAATTTCCCATTCTGGTCTAGAGAGAAAGGAAGGCGAGTTTCTCCGGCGAGGGTGACCGAAAAGAGAAAGAGCATGCTCTATCTGGTGGGGCGAGGATTCGGACTTGTACAACCGTTGGTTGCAACTATATTGTTGCATAACAATAGTTAGATTCAGCCAGGTGATGTGAATCCACAATAGTATGATATCTGAATCTTCGCCGTGGATTGGATCCGCAAGAATATTGGAAATCGCTTAGGAAAGGCCCTCAAGATGATTTCAGACGGATTCCTTCATCATTGAAATTTAATTATAGAGATTCTTCCTATTGCTTCCAATTCAAGGCGTTGCCCGAGTTAGCACAGATCTTTGCGTCTTTTGCGGCATGATGATTTCATCATGGACTCCATGCTTGGCCCCAGGGAGCCCTATGAGGTTGAGAATCCTTCGATGAACACCTCGTCACGGATAAAAATCCCGCGGAAAATTAAACGGTATGCCGTGCGAGGAGCCGGCATTGTCGAGTCATAGTTTGATGCCTACTTTTCTCGCCGATGGAAATAAACTTAAGCGGAAATGAGCAGTTGGAAACCAGTCCTTCCTTGACATGAATGTTTCACTTTGATCCGTATTTTCTTTTTTCTCATTTCTTTTTCTTTTTGCGCAAGTTGCCGAGATGATTCTGTACATCCGTAAGCATGCATCAGCACGAGCGATGTGATCTTGCCATGTGGTGATATTTACAATCTCCAGACGGAACTTCTCCGTCTGGAGTCCTCCAAATTACCGGTGGGCCATGACAGGGTCACTCCTCGGGCTCTGATGGGTCCCCTTTGTTCGAGTACAGCCGCAGAATTTTCGCTAGGGCTTCGGGTGGAAACGATCCAATCGCCCTGCAAGGCATCCCGTTGCTTGTCCGATGGTGACAAGCGTCTCGCGTGGTTGGCCACTTTGGATTCGGTGATGGCCATGATTGGTTCAATGAGAGTCTGTGCAAAGATTCCGGTGGGGAAGGCTGAATGGGGGGAAATAGAGGGGAAAGACGCGGAGGGAATATGTTTTGGGGGCAGAAATCAGTCCAAAGGGGAAATTGAAACGAAACCGACTAAAATAACACCATGCGAAACAGTGCGGAGAGTCCGGAGCAAAAGATGGAGGAGATCGGGGGCTGTAAGCGACTCGGCCCCGGTTATACCCTTTGCTTGGCTGTGCTTGGCTGTGCTTAGCCTGCTTATTGGGGATTAACTTTGCTCGCTAGAGTTGCCAAGAAACAGTATTGCATACCGAATCCCCCTGATTCGGGACCGAACATTGGATCCAATCAAACTGTATTTCTCGATTTTGTACAACTTGACTCGCTTCACTTGCCATTCCTTTTGGAAACTTTGCTGACGGAAGGAGAAAATTCTAATTTAGAACCAAGCAAATCAAAATAAATAGAAAAGAGAAAGAATCGAAGGACAGAAATTTCCTGACATTGACCCACATTCTTCTCCACAACTCTCCCCATGGATGGCCGGAAAACGTTCTGCTTGGTGGCAGACACAATGGAGATCTCTCCACTCCAGGATTCGATCCTCCCCACAACGAGGCATCAAGGGAAGTTGCCTGTGCGCCCGAGATACGATGTCGAGAGGAAAATCGGTCGATCACTGCCTCGGAAAAGAGAAGAAGAAAACATAGAGATTGATAGTCCTGCTGAACTACAGTGCATACGGTCAGCCTCACAGATCTCGAGATCATAAACAATATGTCCAGCATCTACCCGGATGCCTTCCGTTCCTGAACCAACACGGTCAAGCCATGGATGCAGTCCCATGCGCCCTGACTCCCGCGACGCCACGCGCACAGTGGGATCCATCTCGCCAGCCCGTTACGTTGGTGGCGGGCCACATCCTAAACCTTCAGCTGCGAGGGGCCCTGGCTCATTGCCGGTGCCTCGCGCAACTTGCCTAGAGCGGCCATTGGTCAACGTCATGCCGAAGACGCAGTGGGCTTTGCGCTATAGACTTTCGAACCGGGGCCTTAAATCCCGGAGAAATACAAAAAGGGGCTTGCTCCAGATGGCAGCCCCAGGTCGTGTCCGATCCCTTTTCTTTTCTCTCTTGGTATATCCTCCCTCCGGTTAGGAAGGCAAAACCAAGCTACGGTCACGATGTGGACGACTACCTCCGGCTTGCGGGGCAAGAAGCTCCATCTGGCCATCACATTCACCTCGGTCGTTGGCTTCTCACTCTTCGGTTATGATCAAGGATTGATGTCTGGTATCATCTCCGCCGATGAGTTCTCCAACGAGTTCAAACCTCTCTATATTCCTCCTAAGGGCTCGCCGGGATACTCCAAGTCCCTAGATGCACATGTCAACGTTCTTCGCGGTGCGGTAACCGCCTGTTACGAATTGGGTTGTTTCTTTGGTGCTATCTTTACTCTCTGCTTTGGTGAACGGATTGGTCGAACCCCTTTGCTGGTCAGTGGTGGTGTCCTTATGGTCGTCGGCACCGTTATCTCCACAGCTGCATTCGGTCCCCAATGGGGTCTAGGCCAGTTTGTCATTGGTCGTGTCATCTCTGGTCTTGGAAATGGTATGGACACTGCTACCATCCCCGTGTGGCAGTCCGAGTGTTCCAAGGCTCACAACCGTGGTTTCCTCGTTTGCTTCGAGGGTGCTATCATCGCCGTCGGTACTTTCGTTGCTTACTGGGTTGACTTTGGACTTTCCTACGTGGACTCTTCTGTCCAATGGCGTTTCCCTGTTGCTTTCCAGATTGTATTTGCTCTCTTCGTGGTTGTCGGTGCTGCTATGTTGCCCGAGTCTCCTCGTTGGTTTGTCATGCGGGGGCATGATAGGGAAGCCATCCAAGTCCTGGCCCAACTCAACGATAGTTCTCCGGACGCGGAGGATGTACTTGCCGACTACAACCTGATGAAAGCCGATCTGAAGTCTACCCAAGAGGCCAAGGCCGACTGGAAGACCCTCTTTACTTTCGGCAAGACCCAGGAATTCCAGCGTATGATGATCGGTTGTTCTGGTCAATTTTTCCAGCAATTTACCGGTTGCAACGCCGCCATCTACTATTCGACCCTGCTATTTGAGCAGAACTTGGACATGGAGCACAAGCTTGCTATGATTCTAGGTGGTGTCTTTGCTACGGTTTATGCGCTTGCCACTATTCCCTCCTTCTTTATGATTGAGCGGGTGGGTCGTCGTAAGCTGTTTTTGATCGGCTTTCTCGGCCAAGGTCTGAGTTTTATCATCACGATGGGCTGTTTGATCCCTGGTACTAAAGAGGCGTCGAAGGGCGCTATCGTGGGTGTCTTCCTTTTTATCTGCTTCTTCGCATTTACGACACTGCCTCTACCTTGGATCTACCCGCCCGAGATCAACCCTCTCCGCACTCGTACCATGGCTGCCTCAGCCTCTACTTGCACCAACTGGATCACCAACTTCGCGGTCGTCATGTTTACCCCCGTCTTCTCCGCTACTAGCGGCTGGGGCTTGTACCTCTTCTTCGCCTTGATTAACTTCTTGGCTATTCCCTTTGCATGGTTCTTCTACTGTGAAACTGCAGGTCGCGACCTGGAAGAGATCGACATTATCTTCGCCAAGGCCCACATCGAGAAGAAGTGGCCTTACCAGGTCGCCAACGAGCTGCCCAAGCTCACCATCGAGCAAATCGCTCAGATGCAGATCGAGGTTGGTCTCGATGTGCCGGACCAGCGTCACACCCTGGAGACCGAGAAGAACGAGCTCGCTATGAGCAGCGGCGAGAGCGAGAACAAGACTGTCTCGGACTAATTTCTGTGAGTTTCTAAAGTCATGTACATTTTTGCTTGTCTTTTGTCGTCTTTCTCGATCCTGCATTTGACGAGAGTCTGATCTTGATGGGTAGAGCTGTGTCGATGCTTGCATTATATCCCTTCCTTTCTCATTGAATTTATGTCGACATGCGAACGTGGTTAATCGCCACCTTTTTCCTGTCTGATACTTTTCTATTTACTTATATTCAACTGTTTAAAATAGAGTCGGATAGAGTTTAATCTACCGGGCTTAAAATCTGTATATGCTTTTTCTCGATCTAGACGCTTCGATCAGACGTAGACATAGGTAATCTTTGCGGTCTTCATTTTAATCAGTCTCGCCTTAAACCTCATATCCACTTGATCTATACTTTTGAAATTAAGCAAATTGTTTGTTGGCTGGATAATTCATCAAACTGATTTGTTTACCGATGCGTTTATGTGAGATCTGTCCTTGTTTTCTCCAAGATGGCGACGGTTATATTTCTTGACTACTCGTGGATAGGTCTTCTCGAAAACGTATGGCATCCTCATTGTGCGGCGCTAGCATAGTATGTACCCACTGGTCCCGATCTTGTAAATAAAACCTTTCTAATGAACCGAGAAATTTTCATCTAATTGTGATTTGGACAATGACCGGAAAAACTCATCTGCCAGAATCGCTACGGGCTCTTGGGCTTATGGTCAACTGCTATCTGTCATCACGAACAAAAACAGCGCTGATCTTGTGCGTGAGAAATTGCGAGAAATTGGTACTGATCTGACAAAAGCGGATTTGGAATCTCGTATCGATCTACGTGCTGCGCTCGAAAATCTGGAAACAATCTCATGAGCTCCAGGTAATTCAGTCCACTTAATCGAGGTAAAAGTGGAACAGTCTTCTTGACGTGGCTGATTTTTGGGACAGAAACAGCATTTATGTGGGTCGAACCAACAATCGAAACTACCCAATAAATAACCATTCAACACAACAATTGCACTAACTTTGGCTCTGTTGGTTGTTTCACCTGTCAATTTTTACTAAGAGTGTTCAACACTGTTAGTTTGTACATCTAGTTGTTTCATTGGATTCTTCAGAACTCCAAGATATCCATACTCCGTAGAGAACTTCTCATTATATGCTGACCAGATACTCGGGACGCTAGTACAATCTTGGCCGCGACCCAAAATAGGCTAAATCAATTGTTGCAATGCAAAATATTGGACAGAGCAAGAAACTTGGCAGACATATGGAGACATTGACCCGCTTGGATCCGAAGAGCCAATTGGATTGTGCTTTGATCTCCAGTTGACCAAATGATGTGAATGTCGGCACAGAGTTTCAGGGGTTATGGTCTGGGCACGCGTTAATTGGGTAAATTTATAGCCCATAGATTGGATTTCGAGGTAGACGAACTGACCGAGCCGTTACCGTATATATGCATTGGTTAAAGTTCCATTTCGTAAACCAACATTTAATATTCCAAGTTTGACACAGTAATGCATGATTCAACTTCTGGCCCATCGCCTTGGCTATCCTACTGCCTAGGAGAGCCTGTCACTACAAACACCGAATATAGTAGAAGACATGTTTACATCATGGTTCTCGGGATCTGCTCTCTACTCGTGTGTAGTTGGCCCCAGCTAAGAAACAATTTCATTAAACCAAGTGGATTTACCAACAACTAGTTATGTACTCCGTAGGGATGATTTGGGGCCAAAAATTTACGTAACTACCAACATGGGGATCCGAGATTATGCGGTCGAACTACTGCACAACCGTTGACTCTGGTCATGACGGCATATAACATTTATCTCAATGACCCATTTGTGGGTCTTGAATGATGATAGTCAACGGTTCCATTCTTTCGGGTTTAAGACTTTTCGGTCTTTCTTCACTTCGATGACCCGATTTCCTGGGTATCTCGAGGCCGTGCCTGCATGGATACCTCTTACTGGAGCTGCTCATGTCTACGGAGTATACTAAGACGAATCCGGGCAACAGGACAATCGTCCAAGAGCCCATCTACAACTATGTTGAGACACATGGCGATGTATCGTTGTTATCCCATGGCCAATAACCACGCAAACCACTTCCCTTCCGCTCATGATCTACACACTGATTCCCACATCTTCATAAAGGATGATCCGAGTATCTCGTGGTCACTTTTTTGGACCCAAACCTCCACTCGGACAAAACCCGGACTTGGCGTGTGAAGGATGCCATATAAGGTGACTTTTCCATTGTCCGAACGCTTTTGCATTCAAGATTAGATCTTGATCTCTCTGCATCAGATCCTGGACGCCATGTCAACACCTTCACTTCGCCTAGCTCGCAAGGAGCTATTCAAGACGCCTTCCAGACACTTGACGGAGGATCAGCACATTGAGCTTGGGTATGAGCGTGCTCGTGCTTCAGCTGCAGAATATGGTGGGCTCACATCTGTTGTTCTCTGAATACAAACCAAGCTAACAATAATGTTTTCCGCTCAGGATTGACTGTCGATGATATCCTTCATTTAACTCCCAAGTTCTGGAGCTACCATATGGACCTGCTGCATACGGTTGCTTTCGCGTCTTTTGTCCTGGTGACAATCCAATACAATCTGGCTGCGGGAACTATTGGCCCCTATGCAGCCAGACGTCCAGATCTACAGCGATTGCTGGATCGTATCATGAAGTTTGAAGTCTCGTATGGATCTGCCTAGCTATTGTCAACAGAGGACATTTAATGACTGTTTCACTTTGAAGGGCGCAGTTTCTACTGACGGAAGCCGGCCACGGATTAGACGCTAAGAATCTGGAGACTACAGCCACAATGCTCCCCGATGGCAAATTCGATCTTCATTCTCCGAGTCCGAGAGCAGCCAAGTACGTTTTGCTTTTTCCCACACCCGGCAATGCTAACTTGTTTAGATACATGCCTCCCACTTCTCCAGTCAAGGGCTTCCCTCGGGTCGGCGTCGTGGTCGCTCGGCTTATAGTCGCAGGCGAAGACCGTGGTCTTCGCCCATTCATCGTCTGGTTGAATGATGGCTATCGGATGCACGACGGTGTCACTTCGAAAAAATTACCAAACCGCGCTGGTTCAAGACCGATTGACCATTCTGTGACGACCTTCGACCATGTCCAACTACCCAGCTCCGCCCTTCTTGGCTCGCTCGAGAAGCCGCGGAACATGCGTGATAACTTCCTTTCTGTGATCTGGCGGGTGGCTGTCGGAACTCTGGGTCTGTCGGCGGTAATGGTGCCCGTCCTGAAGCGCTCCGTGTACGTTGCCGGCAAATATAGTATGCGACGACATGTCCAG
Source organism: Penicillium sp. PG113-03A (assembly GCA_037042135.1). NCBI lineage: Eukaryota > Fungi > Ascomycota > Eurotiomycetes > Eurotiales > Aspergillaceae > Penicillium > Penicillium sp. PG113-03A. Next base: position 213,962 of record JAXQJW010000162.1, read on the forward strand.
GGCAACGATGGAACACCCACCCCAATCATCTCTTTCCGGACACAGCAGCGTCCGATCCTACATACGCTGGCGCAGATAGCTGTATTTGAACCATATAGCCAGGAATGCTTTAAACGGTTCATGCAGCCCGATATCAAAGCGACCGTGCGACATGGGATTGCCGCAACTATGAAAGCCGTTCTGAATTCTGCCACACAGAGCAGTCTCTACAGCTTGGCTGAGCGATGCGGTGCCCAAGGACTGTTCGAGTATAATCACATTATCCAGGGTCAACTGGAGACTCGTGGAATCTCTATCGCCGAGGGAGACATCTTGGCCTTGTGCGTCCGTATGTTTTTGCCCATTCCGTTTCTTGTTCGAGTTTTTTCTGACCCATCATGCAGGATTGGCCTCGGAACTCCTTCTAGGTCGATATAGTATGCCCGCGGCCCGCGATCCCTCGTCTCTGCTCGCTCGTCATGAACAAGGCCTTTTCGATGAGTGCCGACGTCAAATCAAATCCATTCAAGGTGGACATCGCAACGTCGAATTCAATAACGCTATTTTGCCCCGTTGTCAGCCATTAGTTGAGGCAATGGGACAGCGTATGGCATATGAAGCAGCCGTTGAAGCCGGTGTTCGGCCGGACTTGCTTGCACTCTATGAAGCGGGGGTCGTCCTGCAAGATTCGAGCTGGTACGTGCAGCACGCGGGACTTGCTCGAGAAGCTCAGTTTGACAACGAGTCTCGAGCCTTGAACGCCTGCCTGCCGCAGCTAGATCAATTGCTCGATAATACCGGGGCACAAGAATATACAGACTCTCCGCTTGTGTCTCAAGAGGGCTGGGACAAATTTCTCGCGTCGTTGGAGACATTTGGACCTCCACTTAGAAGTAGCGGGATTTGGAATGAGGAGAGTCAGCATTCACAGGTCCGCAGCCGGTTGTGAAGCAGTTTCGACTTCATGCCAACCTCGAGTCCATCGTACAGATGGTCTGCTGGTCTGCGCAGATCGCTCTGGATTTCATAAAACTTGAACCCCCTCTTCTTTGTAGAGTGAAATGCAGAGTACATTGTCATTTACGGAGTAGTCATAACATTATATGACTTGAGATGGGCCACCAGACGCTTACCGTAATGCCAAGAATGTGGAAGGATGGGAAAGATGGGAAGGACGCGTATAAGTAATCGGCCGTGAATTCACCCTACGCCGCTTTGGGTGTAGGATAAATAAGATCAAAGCCTTCTGAGAAGTTCATGAGCAGCTAAGGAATTTCACCGGGTACAGCTTGGTCAATCTGTTCGCCTCTAAAAACACCTGATTGTTTAGCAGAAGACACTACCAATTTCGCATACTCTATCAACCTTGATAAGCACCGCAAACCCCTACACATAGACGCTCACGCTATCAGTTATACTCTTATAGAGGCACTCTTATTGGTCTGCCTGGCTCGAGCGGGTCTTATACTGAGTACTCTGTAGCTATCTGACAATTATCACGCCGCGCTAAGCCCTTCGGCTTTCTCAATCTCATCCCTGCTCAAGCACCATTTAGCTTGCAGGGCCGGATCCAAGCTAAGAGCATAGACATCCTTGGGCCACCACTCGCCCCAGCTAGTCAGGAAAATCTGCTCGCGATCCGAGGGGAAGTCAGTCGCGTTGAATGCACGCAAAAGATTCTCGGCGCCTATATGAAATTAGACAGTTCCCTGACGCCAATTGCGAATGAGTATAACTGTACCTTCAGGAATGGTCTTGGCGTCGGGCATATTCATGGAAAGATTCAAGCTCTGGGCAAGTTTTGTGTTGGGGATAAGTCCCGGGGACACAGCCACAACTCTGCACTCTGGGAGGGCCCGGCGCCAGTAATGCGCACCTACTAGCTGAACAAACTTTGAAGCGCTGTATATCACTCCAGTGCCTGCTTCAGAGCCAGCTTTCAAGTCAACGTCGAGGGTCCCTGGGTGAAGTTAGCTCAAGTGGTTTACTTCTAATGGACTTGAAATAACTGCACCAGGATCTTGGTTTCGAACGTTACGGATTGCCCCAGAGGACACAACGACAATACGCGATTGACAAGCATTCAGAGTCTCGCGCAGCAGGTGGACCAAGTAATGTTGGGCTGGAGACTATTAGCAGATCATCCTACCTCCTCATACCATACATGACCAACCTAAGTGGTTCACCACATATCCTTGGCACCACTGCGACCCATTGGGGCCGGGTCCATTGCCATTGTCAAGCGTGCCAGCATTCAGGAACAAAAGATCTAGCTTGTTAGGTCCAAGCTGAGTGAGTGCCTGCTGCGCAAACAGCTGCACACTGCGTAGGTTGGTAAGATCAAGTGGAAGGACATGAACAGAGTGCTTTGACTCGTCAAATCCAAGATCCTTGTATGAAGCGAGAGTCTGTTCGGTATTCCGAGCACCCAAAATGAAGCGATGAGGCTCTGACTTTTGCAGCAATTGCTTGACTACTTCAAATCCCTGTCTCCAGCATTAGAGAATCGTTCTATTGAAGGTGCTCATGGAAAACATACCAAACCCGACGACCCGCCCGTGGCGATGATGTTTTTCAGGGTGGTAGCCATATTTTCACGAAAGAAATTATTTTCTGCTGTGTGAATCGCTTTGTCCGAGCGAATGATGAATGTGGTTCGAGTTGACTGAATGTGCAGCGATGCCCCTCGCGCTTACAAAGCACACCAAAATACATGACATCATATCTTTCCTGCGAACCACCGGTTTTGGATTTGGGATTTCCATGGAAGGATAGATAAGATGCGCTTCTCACTTGTGGTTGGTTTCTGGGGAAAAGATGATTAATAGACGATTCCGGCGATTGGAAATAGGGATTTGTTTATGTAGGTCAACCTACCTTGAGTAATCACCAGTTGCCTTTCTTAAATACCTGGTCTAATAAGGGTGCTTAGAGTAGGCTCTTTGAGATTCAGTCCAGACTTAGGAAGCTGTTTGAGATACTAATCAGAGACACATGTTGAGTTCATTAGTCTAGCTACAGACAAGTCAGTCGCTTGTTACCTCCTAGTGATACCCGATTTATTAGGTGTCAGCTCTGCTTAATCAGCATAACCCACTTGTATCACGTGAACGCTGCAGTGAGATCACCATCTCATTGGCCCCTATGAGCAATTGACAGATTCCTTCTCCACTCGCTTGCATCGTGGTCTTATCAAGCCCAGTCCCCGGGAAACACGGAAACAGGTACAATGCCTCTGTTAACAGATCTTCCTACAGAGCTTCTTGTGCAGATTGTACAAGAAACGATTCCGGTGGATTTCGAAGCCACTGCCCTCTCGTGCAAAACTCTGTTTGCTGCTAGTACACCTTTCAGAGCGCAATACAATCTCCTACGAAAACGTTATCGACACTTCGCGTTCTCCAGAATTGTGGAATACGCAGATGAGGATTCCAGTGGCGAAGACTGGGACCAATCAACACGAGAAACAGACATTTGGATCGTGACCACACGACAGCTATTGGAGGAGATTGCACGGAATCGCTCCCTACCAAATTACATACGATCCATTGACCTAACGCATCATGGAGATGAAGAGGCGAATGAATATGTGATGAGCTCACTAGAAGCTGAGGTACCGGAGAATCTAAGAAGCTTGGTGCTTGCCTCATCCTCAATCAAAGGCGTTGGGGGAGACCCAGTGGATTGGATTGAAGGGATTCAACGGTCTGGCGTAGATGCAGACGCTTTCCTTTTAACCATGCTACCACATGTTCGAAGCTTGTCCTTACGTTCATGTTGGGATGAGCTAGATCCTTCAACTACGCACCAAGATTTGACCATCCAGCGCTTGTGGCCAGTACTCAAGAAGATGACATACGAGGCCAATCATTGCAATGAATTTCCCGATGCACCCTTATCAAAACTGTCCACTGTGCGGTCACCCCGTGAAGGCGGCTATGATGAGAAAGCGGCATTGACAGCATTTACACCATTCCTAGCGATCAACTCTGTGTCCGAAGTCGACCTGGGCAACTGCATTTTCAAGGATGACGGGTATACCGGCATTCCTTTTGAACCCTCAATGGATGCCTACAGCACCAACCTCAGGAAACTTATCTTGACATCGGGAGTCGCTGGGCCAGATGAACTGTCCCAGCTCCTTTCACGGATTCCAGAGTTGGAGGTGTTTGTGTTTTCTCACGAAGTCAAGTATCATGGCTTGGGCTTCTACTGGAACTGTGGTGCATTTTTGGATACCGTGCAGAGTATCTGTGCAAAAACCCTCAAAGAACTGTCTGTGTCGCTATACTCTCCGCTTCTTGGAGGTGATAGCACAGGAGCCACGCTAGTGGATATGACTCGATTTCAGAAGTTGACTGTGCTTGAATTGGATGTTGAAATGTTATGCGGACCCCCATATGATCCGTCTATGAGAGATTTGGAGGGTGAAGAGATTGATTCGCTTGGCAGTCCGGCCTGGCCAAAACTAGTTGATCTGTTGCCCGTCACCATTGAGGAGTTCAAGCTTTTTCTCAACACGTTCAAAGAGATACATCTCGAGTGCATCTATCATTTGATCGAAGATCTCCCGGATGACCGGGTTACGAAGCTGCCCTGTTTGAGCGGGTTGAGTCTGTATGTGCGGCTGGATGAGAGTCCAACGATTCCAGTCAATGCATTCGAAGCTCTCAATTCTGCGAGGAGAAGTGGCTTTTCAATCCGGAAACTTGGGACGTCTTTGGTATTTGATGAATTCACCTTGTCAGAAGCTATTAGAACGTAGGTCTATGAGCGTGTACGATAGAAATGGATACTGAAGCAAACAGACTGATAAGATGAAAACTGTACTTTTGAGACTTTCTTTGTCTACAATATAGAAACATTGTTGGGCACATCAACCCATATCATGAGATAAACCGAGAACAGACCTATTCCAAGCTTCCAAGGTTCATATTAAGGGATTGACCATCACTTGTATGTTCATTCTTTTATTGGAACTTGCTACGCAGACAACTTTGTAACAATAGATTCATTATTCGCAAATGAACCAGACAATTCAACGCCCCAAAACGGGCCAGACCCCGCCAAGTCTGGGGCCATTCGTAGGTCTGTTTAAAAGCCTCAAGACACCATAGACTCTAATTGGACACGCAGATTAAGCCTTTGCAAACGTGGAGCCCAGCTCGGTCTTTCTCGGGGCTATTATTATCATGACCGCGCAACTTCCAATCTGTCGGATTGAGGGAATATCTCCAACTACAGAGTAAGGTCGTTAAATCCAGGTCCTTGTCTTACCTCTCGCATTGCTCTGCTACACCCTCGCCAAATCTATTATATACAATTATCCACATCATTCCTAAATATGAACCGCGAAAACCCCCAAATCACCCTTTACCGTGGCTTTCCCGGTTCAGGCCACTACACCTGGTCACCGTTCGTGACCAAAATCGAAGCTCGCCTACGATTTGCGAATCTGCCATACCGCACAGAGTCAGGATCTCCCCGTACAGCACCTCGAGGAAAGATTCCGTATATCGAAGTTAGCGAAGAGAACGGTACCAACCAGCGGACGATTGCAGACTCGAGTCTCATCATCAAAGATTTCATCGAAAATGGTCTCCTCGACGATATCAATGCGACTTCGTTGAGTGCAGCAGAGAGAACCTTTGACCTGGGTCTTCGCGCTCTGCTAGAAGATCGTCTTTATTTCGTGCAGGTATGATATTCGCAAGAGAAGAAATGATCACCGATTTAATTGCGAATAGAGTTATGAGAAGTGGTATGAAAACTATTATACTATGCGCGACCATGTTCTCGGTGCTATTCCCTATCCCTTGCGTATTTTTGTCGGGTTGATGGTTTATCGAAAGAATGTCCAGTCGCTACATGGCCAGGGAACGGGTCGTTTTTCGTCCGAGGAGGTAGCGGCTATGGGCGTTGAGATATGGGAAAGTCTGAGTGCACTCCTACTCGCGGCTAAGACAGCCAGGTCTGAAGAAGTCCCTGACGGAATGTTTTGGGTGCTTGGTGGGAAATCTCCGACAGAGGCAGATGCGGTTTGCTTCGGGTTCATCGTTTCGGCTTTGGTTTGCACGGCGTAAGTCTACCTATCTCCAGTTTGACTTGCTTGTTTTGTCGTTGTCTGGAACTATATCATGGGATAGTGTGTCGCTTACGTTTTCTAGATGCCCGAAGAATACGAAGACGGTGAAGGACTTTCCTGTCCTAGAGGAATATGCTACGAAGATCCATGATTGCTTTTTCCCTGATTATAAGCGTTGGGATGAGATGTGAGGAAATGTCGTCTATCAAGTGTCAGTATGGATTGATGGAGGATACAAGATCATATAGAAGTCTTATTACATGGCCGTGGTGCCTTTGCCTTCTTGAGGTGATTTGAAGAATGCGGTGGCTTATGCAGGTGTGCGGATCTCGAGGATTCGTGAAGTTGACTAGACGGCGTTTGATGAGCTGTATGGGTGTAGGAAATGTTGGAAATCGCCCGGCTACAAAGCGCCAGCACAATTCAAAGTAATGCCAGTAAATCATCTGTGACTAGGGACAAATCAGTCCACTGTCATGGTAATAGATATTAACGTAGGAGATATCAATATGCGCAAGGATGAAAGCGCGAGCCTCAGAGCCAATCCACGAAGGAACTCGAGGTCCTCGTAAATGCTATTGTACATAAAATCGTTTGAACGTCATCATGGCCTAAGACTGGGCTCAATATTCAGGTACACCGTTCCCAACCTGGTTTCCTGTTGGATATTCACCAAAGCAGGACTCCTGGTACTTGGCGTCTTCTTTCAAGGTGGGAATGCCACGCAAGAAGTCATCGACTGGACAAAATCCATTTTCAGCCTTTTCACAGCCTGGAAGGCCTTTCAACGGCAATGGGGCGTTGTTTAGCATGAGACGGATGTAATTCTTGGTGTTCGAGGTCGATTTTAGTTCAGGATTTGTGTAAAGAATCGACTGCAACGAGTCGAAAGAGATATCTCTTGGACAAGTCCAGACCTCAGACATGAGGCGAGCTCCAAAGGGTGTCATGTCGCTGAGTTGGAAAGTACGGTCAAGAGCGTGATTCACATCGCCTGGTAAACCATCAGGTCCATATTTGAAGTGCTCCAGGTTGAAAGCAGTAATAACGGAGAGAATGATATCGTCATGGGACATGTCGAGATAGAATGGTTGATCGAAGGGAAACTGAGCAATATTGTTGTCATAAGTATAGTTGATGCTCGTGTCGCTAGAAGTGATGTGTTTACGCTCAAGGCGAGCAGCAAGTTCCAGGACGTAGCCGATGCCCTGGGCGCGGCCAGTGGGGGATCCATAGGAAAAGTCTCCATAGTACTGTACATCGATGTTGTAGGCAAAGTCCTTCCACTCCTGCTCGGTGAAGAGGGAGCAGAATGACGAACCGCCGAGGCTGGTGTACTCATATGCACAGAGATTTTGCATTGCCAGCACGTCTCGAGATGTCAAATTGAAGTCCTTGGGGAAATAGGAGGAAAGCCGAGCACGGGCATCTCTGGTGTACCGCGAGATGAAAGTTATGGCCGAAGTGTCACTGTGCGAATATGAGCGAGCTTCCAGCATGAATGGAGGCACCAAAGCACTATTAACGAACATACCCTTCGGTCATGTCACCAGGGCACGATTCATAAGACGCCAGGGTATTGTTAAAAGCAGATTTTTCAGGTATAACAACAAGTTCATACTGGTCCTCAGAGCTGTCTGCATCACTGCTGCCAAAGAAACCACCTAATCAAATGTCAGTTCACACCTGCAGGCCACTGATATACGGTAAACGTTTCACTCACTGAGCCACCATCGAGCACTCTCCAAGATACGACTTTGAGAGGTGGTGCGAAACACGGGCTTTGGGCGAGCACTTCCGTCGGAGAATACATTCAACGACTCATTCCAAGCAGCCACATTCTCTCGATCCGGGCGGTACAAGAGTCTGCCATACTTGATCCAGAAGTTGGCACCGGATGTGGCCTCAGTGGCCGCACCGGTTTCCATCAAGGTATCCGCCCCAAGAACGTATTCCCAGGAGTTCAAAAATTTGAGAGGGCCAGAGGCCACGGCCTTGTTGGGGTGGGCATTAGAGTAAGCTTTGAGCTTCTTGGCAAAATCCTGCATGCCCTCGCCATCCAGAGGATAGTCGGTAGGGTATCGTTCCGCGTGACGATGCAAAACGTGCACCTGCGATAGCTCACAGCCTTCCGGGACACCTTTGGCGACGCCAAACCCATCGGCATCTTTGTAAGGGCTAAGGTTTGCCCAGCTCCTTCTCATATCGAATCCTGAAGGATATGTGGCCCCGGTCGGTTCTGGTTTAGGGACTGAAGCAGAGGCTGCAAGAGCCGCAGTAGCCAACGTGACGGCAACGGCATGTTTCATGGCTGTCGCTATTCAAAGATGCGTGGGAAATTTAGGCGGAAGGGTCAGGCTCTCGCTGACGCGTTTTGGACGCGTTTTCGTTGGGCTCCGGGAGTTGAGCGGTTGTGCAGGAACAGAGCCATTCGTCGACAAGATTGATCGCCAGAACGACCTCGACTGGTTTGGGTGAGATTTCGGGGTGAGATGAATTCTCCGTTGCAATGCTCCGGATGCTGGTTTTCCCGGTTCCGCGGGGTTTCAGCAAAAATAGAAGGTTCGATTTTAAAGTTTCTCGACTATCCGCATTCTTCATTAGCTTCTTGCTCAATTTGCTCTATAACAGTCTATCGGCTTGCGTTAAGCATAGAATGTTTCATCGCGAAAGACTTGAATGACCTACTAATGTCGACACAGTCAACTAAATCTTTTAGCGTGCTCTAAAATCCCAGTCAAGTTGCTGGTCCAGCACAGATGCAAATGACAATTTTATCCTACCAGACACTGGATCTACTTTGTGGTATCTTCACAATTTAGTGAAACTCAAAATCCGAAGCCCGATGAGCCTCAGCAACGAAGTCTGGCTTGGCTTTTATCACTGTGATGTCCCCGTTGATTTTCCTTCCTCTGTTTTCCGTTGTGAAGTTCCTCCTGTCAGCTCATTGCAAACACCTACAGATGATAAATGACTATAACCAGACCATCGACGGACCAAGGCAGAAGCTCAAAGCCTAGTGAATGACGGTCCATTACGATATGAGCACCCTGCTGACTTCTGTGACCCGTAAACGGTTATCCATAAGCTCAAAACCATGGGAAGCAGACAAGGTATAGACAAAGGAATACTAAAATCGAAACTCAGGTTCAAACATTGTCGATTGGGTGTAATTCATTACATGTGACTGATGTTATAACATATAAAGACCAATCCATCATTGGACATGGATAGATCCGATTAAAGCGCCATGGCGCCGAGCACCGCAGCAGCTCCGACCAGCACACCCGCCATGTTCGAAGGGGAATTGACAGCTGCAATGCCAGTATAGGTACTCGTGGGTGCAGTAGAGCTGGAGCTACCAGTGACCGGGCGGCTCGAGGTCTTGGTCGACATGGAAACGACAGGCGAGTGCGTTGGGGCAGGGGTCACCATACTTCCCGCTGAACCAGACGATTTGGTGGAAGCGGCAGTGGAGTGAGCAGCGCTTGAAGACGTAGTCTCGGACAAGGTGGACATGGTGGCTGGTGTCTTGCCGCTGGGACCGTAGCCAGGCAGGTAACTCGGGGTGAGAGTCTCGGTGCCGGTGTATAGTGGACAGCCAGGCTGATTGGTCTTTGGAGGTGCGCGGCCACCACCGCAGTCGGGGATATCGCAGATTTCGCCGCTCTCTGGAACGTACCAGATCATGCTGGCTTGATGCCACTGGTTGGTAGTTTGCGAGGACACGCAGCCCCCGAGGTCGGTACGGGCCGCAGAAAGGCCGACAAGGCCAAGGATGAGTGGCAGAGAAGACGGCTTCATGTTGAAGATTGTCAAATGAGCGTGGATAATCAGTTATTGTAAAGAAGGACAGAAAAGAATGACGGTTCTAGCAAAGATCTGGGAAAGGATTGGGAGAGCCAAGGGAAGACGAGTCTTATATGGTGTTATTCGTTCAAGTTTATGGCTCATTTCGCTTTAAATACCTCTTTTTTGAATGGAACCGTCTAGTTCTCTGAATACGAGAAAAGGATTCAGCCAGGAACCGAGTGGATCTTGGAACTCGCGGTGCGATTGGCTCGGTGATGACGGAGAGGATCAACCCGGATGAGCTTGGATTTAGTGGAGATTAGCTTGGCCGCAGGGAGTCAAGTAGCCGCTGACGGGCGTCGTATGTACTATATTGAGTCGTCTAAATATTCCAAATTGGATAGTACTTGATTCAGATAGTCTAAGGTGAGGTCACTACCTTTCTGTACCAGATATTGTATTGCTTATGCTCCCAATCCTTGACCCAAGTCTGACCTCTATGGTGAGTCGCAATCAGCCCAGTTGGGCACGAGCAATAAACGCAGTCAAATGAGTGGTCTGGTCTTCTCTAATAAATTCAAGAGGCTCAGGCAGAATCTCATACTGGAAGTTGACCTTTAATCCAACCCCCTGAAACAGCCGTTGGATGTCCTCCTGAGAGAAACCATGGGTCTTGACCGTATGGGAGGCTTCTCCAAAGCCATGGTCTTCTTTCCCATGATCATGACTGTGACCCTTGTGATTGTCATGGCCGTGATGACCATGACCATGACCGGGACGATTGTCATGAATGTGGTGATTGCCATGACCATGATGATTGTCCTGACCGTGATGACCGTGACCGTGACTGGGGCGATTATCATGAATGTGGTGATTGCCATGACTATGGTGATTGTCATGACCGTTATGACCACTACCATGACCGTGGTGGTCGCCATGACCGTGGTGATTACCATGACTATGGTGATTGTCATGACCGTTATGACCACTACCATGACCGTGGTGATTACCATGGTCATGGTCATGGCCAGCCTGGGGAACAAGATCGATAATAAAGCACACCCCATCCGACTTCAATCGCTTCACGAGTTGTTGCAGTGCGCGATCGGGGTGTTCAAAGTGATGCAAAGCCATGCTCACCGTCAAGACATCGAAATTAAAGAACTCCGGTCCTGAGAGTTCCGTTGGAGCAGATTCAGCCAGAAGATCCGCTTTGAAGCCAATGGCTTTGTCCGAGAGTCCGACTGCACTGGCATTGCGGTTGAATTCGTCCACCATGTTATCCGAGACATCGACACCGATGACCTTGGTCAAGAATGGCGCAAGTGTCTATTCAATGATCAGTTTGAGTATCTTATCGCAGTGTTCATCATTCATACCATGGAAATATGTCCCGGGCCGCAGGCATATTCTAACATTTTGATTTCTTGTCCACGGCCGGTCTCGGTATCCAGCCATCGATCACTAATCCATTGCCGGTGCTTCAGTGTTTGCTCGGAAAGAGCCTTCATCATATTGCCAAAACGATCTTTATAGACCGTGGCCAGTTGACTGGATCTATGTTAGATTTCGTGTTTCACCTGTAAATGATTGCACTTATCACTTACTCGAAGTATTGGCGGTTTATTTCTGTAAAATCCGTCATAGCGTCGTTGGGGTGAAGACAATAGTAAATTTGAGTCGAAGATGGAAACCTCGTAGGTGGAATGGAAAATCACAAGAAATTTAGAAGAGGAGTTTAATGACGGAGGATGCGGCTATATATGATGTGGCTCGGAGACATCTCGGGTACATTTCTCGACCAGACCAAGCTGGCCCCACGAAAGTACTGTGCCAACTTGGAATACCGGAGACATTTATAGATTATCATGACCAAATGTGTCCGAGGGCAAAGTTGAACTTCTCCAGAATTATCCAAGATATTGATCGTGGGTCAAACAGACGTCTGAGCAGAACCACGACAAGTTCTCTTCTTCCTTTGTGGCCATTGAATGCATTCGAATGAGTATGGAAATTATAGAAAAGCTTCAGTATTTCACAGCGTCTATATCCATCATCATAAACGAAGAACGTAAATGGCCATCGAACCCATTCTGTATACAAGCTCGGGCTCACCGCCCGCGAGCTGCTCGCAACGGCCGAAAAGACATCATCAGCTCCATCTCTTCCCATTCCCCATTCCTCTCCACGATCAACACGACTGATTCCCCTTTCATAATAACGAGATTCTTCTCCTATTTTTGTTCGTGATACTATCATCCAACTCCGTTCACCCACGCCCTGCTCTCCGCCATGGAGTCCTCCAAGATCCCCGATTTCCTGGCTGAGCAGCAAGCAAACGGCACCCCCGAGACGCAGACCTACTTCCTCACCTTCGAAGACTTTTGGGAGCGCAAGCTATGGCATCAGCTTACCGATGCACTGGTGGACTTCTTCCGCCTACCGGAGAGCGCCCCGCAGCGATTAGCCATCTTCAAGACCTTTGTGCTGAGCTTCGCCGACCGGATCAACCAGCTTAAATTCGTCGCGCTGGGGTTGATGGCAGCTACAGAATGTGGCGGTAAGTTTTGTTTCCCCAGGACCTTTCGGCATATTTCCTGCCTTTCTGTCCATTGGTCAGCCTGCTAATGACCTGGGCAATTGGGTTTATCAGATGACAAAGAACGACTATCCTTCCTCACTTCGCTCGCGGATAAGGTCAATAAGCCTGATTCACAAGATGCATACGTGTACGCGCTTGCCGATGTGGCCAATGTCAAGTTGCGACTCCCAGATCTGGATGGAGCACAGAAAGACCTGGCATCCTGTCAACGAGTACTGGACACCTTCGACTCGGTCGAGACCGTCGTGCACGCGTCCTTCTACAAAGTCAACGCAGACTACTACCACGTAAGTGGATGATTCTCCTTACCACCCGGAACCACTGGGACATCCGAAAAGCTAACACCATGTAAAGTCCAAGCAAGAATTTGCCGCCTTCTACAAAAACGCCCTCCTCTATCTGGCCTGCATCGACCTCGAAGAACTCCCGCAGAACGAACGTGTCTCCCGCGCCTACAACCTCAGCGTGGCCGCCCTCGTCTCGGACTCGATCTACAACTTCGGCGAGCTCCTGCTACACCCAATCCTGGATTCATTGACCGAGGCCCCGCATAACTGGCTGCGCGAGCTGCTCTTCGCTTTCAACCGCGGCGATCTGACCGCTTACGACGTTCTCGCCGGAAACATCAGCAAGAACAAGTTGCTGGAGTCGCACCGGAATTTCCTCTACCAAAAGATTTCCCTATCTGCCCTCACAGAGATGGTCTTCCGCCGTCCGCCGCACGACCGCTCTTTGGCCTTCTCGGCCATCGCTTCTGAGACCAAGGTGCAGCCCGATGATATCGAGCACTTGATCATGAAGGCGCTGTCCCTCGGCTTGTTGAAAGGCTCAATCGACCAGGTAGCCGGCGTGGCTCAGATCCACTGGGTGCAGCCAAAGGTGTTGGACATGAAGCAAATCGACGGTATGCGGAACCGCTTGAAGGATTGGGATGCGGGTGTCAATCAGCTCGGCCACTGGATCGAGGGTGCGGGTAAGGATGTCTGGGCTGCATAGACTAGAAAATCTCCATGTTGCAGACCGTATTGATCTATAATGAACGAATCGAGGCGATGATGGCCTCGATGCTGCATTTTTCCAACAAAAGTATAGATTTAGATTAAACGTATGACTAGGCTCAGGCAATCAAAACATGCTCGAAGCCCCTAATACACACCCGGTCAACCAAGCGGGCCACCACACGCACCATACCACAACCTGCGTCCACGTTCCCCATACATCCCAGCCAAATGCGGCTTCAGTCAAAACGGTCTCCACAGACAGTCCAGTATACCAACAAACTCCCAGCAGGACGACAGGCGGGGAGAAGACATTCAACACGAGTAGACTAAAAGCTGACACGAGATATCGTACCGCGGGAGAATCGGTGCCGGGACGAGAGATAAATGTCAGTGGGACGCAGAAAAGACCGATCATGAACGACAGGGAGAAATTGAGTGTTGCCAGAGTGGACAGCGATAGACCCAGTAGGAGGAGAGAGAACGATTTGATCAGCAGGTACTGCTGAGGAACGATTGGTACCGAGATACCGAGGCCGTTGGAGAGAAAGGCTGCCAAGAGCAAGGGGAGGACGATGTCCACCACGACGAAGATGTAGGTGGCAGTGGTGAAGTACTGGTGGACAATCGTATTGAAAATCCACAGTGGAACAAGTCCGAGAATGTGGAGTCCAGTGACTAGAGTCAGAGGTAGAGCCAGCAGGCGCTCTGCAACGGGAGTCTTGGTTGCTTTCTCTGTCGCTTTGGATTTGTCGGATTTCTCACTGCCGGTCTTATTTTGTGAAGAGGATGCTGAGCTTGAGTAGTAGCCGGTCCGCATCCATAGGGCAATCGCCATTATGGTGAAATTCCCCGCGATCAGCATAGCGCTGGGCAGGTAAGTACCAATACTGACGAAACGGTTCGACTGCATCAGGAGATAGAAGAAGAAACTTTGGTGCAGATGCTCCAGCAGGTTGTTCAGACTGCGAAAGAGACTCTCGATCGTCCGGCCCAGTGCCATTTCATCTTCCCACCCTTCACCCTTGGGCTGCAGGGTAATAGCATCGATGTGGTAAGGCATGAAGCTGCTGTGGGCACCAGTAGCATACCCAAGACCTTGCTTGGTCATACCTCGAAGAATGGTCTGCAATCGCGCTTTGTAGCTGTCGTCATGCTCCCACATTTCTTGCAGGTTTGCACCGATCCCCATCTGACCACCGGCGATGGACACGGCCGTGTTGAACACATCCAGATTGGGCAGTTGTCCATTGACACCATCATAGACAATATGAAGAGACCGGAAATTATGCTCGAACGGGAATTCAACGACCAATGCACCTTGCAAAGCTCCGCTTTTGAGCGGAAGCGGCTGCACAGATGCGGGCTGGAGATCGTGATACGCGTCGATCCAGGCTTGGGTCCCCGATTTACTGTCGGGAGGAAAGAGGAAGATAATATCTTTGGACCATAGCGACCACCGCTTGAAATATCTGGCCAACGTCAAGGCCAGTGTCACCCCTTTCAGGTTCAACTCGTCATCGGCGGTTTTCCAAGCCGCGACCAAGACCATCGCTTCCGTGGCATCACCTCGGGGTGCATGAATGATCCCATACAAGTTCTCACCCTGGTGTGTGATTCCAGCAGACGTGTACTCGTATTTCTGTGTCGCGACTTTCAACCCGGCAACCTGCAAGATTGATCGCAACTTGTTGGATATTGTCGGGGTCAACTCCCCCTCTTCGAGACTCCCATTCTCACGGCCCTCGGACAGTAGCCCCTCAAGCTCTCTTTTGTATCCTCGGAAGATGTTCTGCTCGCTGCCAGCGAAATATGCGTGCACTTGGCCCGGTAAGAGTGCATTCTCGGAGATGTAGGTGCGACGGGAGTATTCGTCTAGGGGGAGGAGAAGCAGCCAGACGACACCGACGACAATGCAGACCAGTGACAAAAGACTGGGCAATTGGACAAAGAGGAAGTGAGGTTTATTCCGCAGATTGCGGATCGCCGCTAGCATCGCCTTGCTGTCAGTAGTCGTCGTTCCTGAGATGGAGGTGCTTGCCGTGCGTGTCACACCCAGTACTCACATTTCAGTGCCATTTTAGGTCAATCATGAGCCAAGCTCTTCCAAACCCCGAGGGACACTCGTCAATTCACTCGGATTGCCGAGTTCAGCTTCCCTAGGGGACAAGTTGGAGAGCGGAGACTCAGCGGTGTTTACGGCAATTTACGCCCGGCGAGACCGACCACACGCGCAGAATTATAGTAGATGCAATTATCGCTATGCTATAGATCGAATATCCCCCGGTCCAGGCTCTTTGAAGCCAAAGTGAAAAGATGACATCAGATAATGAAACATTGTACACAGAATGAAAAGAACAGATCGCTCGCCGTTAGATTGTCTTCAAGGCCCCAGGCGCTGGGAAGTTCCCAGGTAACTCATGGGTGTTTGAGTGCCACTGGCACCGGCTGAGTTGGTGGAGGGCAGCAATCCATACCGGCCGAAGGTTTTCTGATCGACCGAGATGTAGTGCGGTAATCGGCCTAGGAGATTCAACTTGCCCTCGATCCACCGAAGGATCTTTTCCGGGGGCATAAACACTTTCAGGTATCCGAGACCCACTGAGATAATTAGAACAAGCTCGCTATACAAATGTCTACGGATGGACAACACTCACATAGATAGCCAACGGCGATGGCACACAAGTGACCAAGGAAACTGACATTGGACACCAAAATGGACAAAACAACGCAAGCGAACAGGGGCGATGTCCAAGTAGGAATTTTGTACGGACCAAGACTGTGATGTTCAGCGATGTCGAGATAAGCAAGCTTACAAGATAGTTACTCACCTGAAATAAGGGTGGGACTTGAACGTGCGGATAGCCTCAGAGCCCAGGAGCAAAAACACCCACACGCTTCGAATAATGTTAGTACCGCAATGTACATGTCTGACGCACAGCACTTACCTCGAGCCGAGAACCGCGGTATTACGGTGCAACATGACCTTCTCAATTAGAATGTATAATCCAGCGGGAAAAGTGGAAAGTGCTGCTCAGAAGAGAAATGTCAGCGACCGATATTACAAATTTCCAGACACTTCCTGCAGCCAATCGATAAAGATCAACACTCACGTCCAAGGAACAAGGCAATGGAAGTGAGAGTGCCGTGCTCCGCCTCAAATCGCTCCAAAAGCGGTGTTAATGCCAAAATGTTCAAAGCTGCGTGAAAAAATCCCGTATGGATAATCGGATAGGTGTTTAATCGGTACACTGAAACGGATTGAAAGGTCAGAATTGTTCCATCATTCGGTCCAGTCGCGATTGGTGTAATAACATACTCGTTCCCAAGCCAATTTCATCCGGGATCAATGAGCCCCATTGCACTACACTCCAAATAGTTTGCAGTTCCAACAGCCAGAATGCAATGATCACGAGCAGGACAAGTCGCGTGAACAACGGCAGCCGCAGCAGGTATGACCGTACTCGTCCGGGGTTAAAGGGCAGCGGCGGCAAAGCGGTCGGAGTAGCCATAACGAATCGCTAGAAATATTTCGGGCGTCAAATTCAGAGCCCTCCGAGCAATACAAGCCCCGCGAATCGATGTTAATGGGTAGGTTCCACGTCGGATGGCGGGTTGTGAAGGAGCGAGTAGATCGAGGGAGCTGCTATAGTCGCAGCCGAAAGTACGCAAGTGGTAACGGATGAAATGGAATTCCAGCACGAGAAGGTTAAAAGGAGACTTGGCTATATGCTTGGAAATCAGTGGGGGCCTTGAAATGGCAAGGGGATTTGACTCGCGTGTCCGTGCCAGGGATCACTTACATGGTACAGAGCATCCGATTGCCACCAAATCGGGAGCCAGTTGACGGATGCAAGAGAAATCACCCAGGGTCTTGGATGCTATCCGACCAAGGGGTTTATTGTGCAGTCGCGGGGGTCACTTGGAGGAGATGGAGAGTGAATCGGCGAGTCCGGGGCAGAAAGCGTGGCCGCAACGATCGCCACTAGGCCTAATGGGGCGACGAGTCCATGAGTTCGGAGTGATTGAGATTCCACCATTTGATTTGACCTCTGGATGGACAAATACATGAGACAAAAATGATTATGAATTGGACTTGGGTAAAAGAAATCTAGAGCAAAAAAGAATACATAGCCAGTAATTGCCTCTTGCTCAACCTTTATTTGATCTGCCTGCTTCAGACCATTTCCGATACTTCCAGTGCAAAAACTACCGACTGCACCAGACTTGTAGGCGTAATAAGACAAGATCAGTTATCAGCTGAGGACTACATTCATCTGGTGTCCCTCGAGCTCGGGACCTTCTCTTCTCCATGGATCTACACACCGACTTTCCCTTCTCGTTTCGCCTCCAAGGCACCTCCAATAGCCATTCTTACACGCAGCTTTCCTTGAGATTTCACTAGATGTACCTGAATTGGTGCGGACTGCGAAGCTATCCATATCCTTCATTAAACGTCGTCGTCACGGAGCTAGTCTCATCATTTGTCTTGATTTCGAGTGCCTTCGTTAGTAAACTGAAGCGTGCCATAGCCCTATCCACCTCCGTATATATATTTCTGAGGAGAAACCTTCTATGTAAGATAGAAGAGTCCACTATACCAGCAGGTAGTCCTGACCTAGACATCGTCCCATATATATTTTCACCACCTACCCCTAAGCTATGAGTAATGGTTCAAGCCAGAATGCTAAGGAAGGTGACTTATAGCGTAGCCGTATATTGAGGACTGAAAGCCCGTATACCTAATTACCTCTATCAAATCAGCAGGCGTCAAGAATAACCGAAAGACCAATGTTAGGTATCATACATCATGTCAGACCTGGATGGCACGAAAGTAAAGGTCCATGGCACCTGGGCACACAAGATTCACTTTGTTTCGAAAGAACGCATTATGCGGAACATATGCACAAGTCCTAATCTAGTACTAGGATGTTCCATGAGCCGCCCGGCTTTAGTAGAAGACTTCCACGGTCATGGGGCCAATTCAAGAGGCAATTGTGTCGAATCGAATTGCGGGGCTGATAGTCGGATCTCTGCTATGATCGAGTAACCTTGGAATAGGATCAGACATTCTCATAAGACTTCCGTGTACATTGGTCCACCTGGGAATGGCCGGGTGGTCCCTACAAGGTAATAACTTGATAGATAGTTGGTCAATAAGGCAGCTGCTGAAAGAAGATTCGGTTCAAGCCTTGGATATTCCTAAACCTACAATGCCAATTCCATCCATGTGTATAAGTAAGTGATGAGCTGATGAATTGATTGAAATGGCTAGGGTATCTAAGCATCGACTGATATGAATGCAAATAAGACGCAATAACGCTGGTGGAAAAAACATTCATGTCGGGCATGATGTATAAGACCATGCCTAGGTAAGATCTCTCTGCTCCGTTTGGTAGACATCTCTTGCAAAAATGCTGTTTTTCTGTGGCGATTCCGATTTCTGGCGATACTTCAAAGTCAAGATTTTCCTCTTTCTCTCACCGACGCCTTTTAATCTCTGTCTTCTGCAGAATTGCTCAAGGCTTTCTGGGGCCCGCTGAACTCTGAATCTTTCTGCGTATGGCTTCGAAACATCTCTCCATGTATAGCCATTGTCTCTGAGTGATTTAATAAATTGGAACGCGTTCGCCTCCTCATCGTCTGAAGTGGGGACAGGCTTGCATCTTGTGGATACTCGTATAGGTTCAAGAGTCTTTTCGCAATCGTTGAGCAAGAGAGATCCATTCAAAGGCTCTTCCCCGCTCTTACCTCGTATCATATCTGCAATCTTTGTGAATGTAGAGCAGATTTTGGCGGGCTTTTCGAACTCAAGAGAGTCGTATGACATTTCAACGTCATCATTCGAAGCTTTTGCTATCGTCTTTAGGATAGGTTCGAGAGAGACCGGTTTTCCAGACTCGGTGGTATGATTAATAGCCTCTTTCGATGTTGCAATATGAAGCTGGCTTCTCCCGTTTACTTGGAAAGGGATATCGCCACCTTCAGAGTCGAGGATTGAATTTTCACGTTCCATCCTCTCAATTTCGGGGGTACCAGACTCCTCGCAATCTGGATTGATAGATTGCGCCTCCTGTTCTTCACCAAATCTTCTTGCCGGGACAGGGAGGGATTGCGCTTGCGGTGATTGGCAGTGATCTGCCTTCTTTTGTCGTTCTTCTTGGGCCTCTTCCTGGCGGGTAGTTGATGTGGGTGGCTGCTGGATCCCAGCAAGATAGGAAATTGCTGCATCATGACGGGTTTTAAATCTGGTCATGAGACGCGAGGTGCCTTCAAGAGCTAGTGAATATAAAAAAAGATTGGTAAGTCTGGATCCAAAGCGCGTTCTCAATCTTCCTCACCTTTCTCAAGGTGCTCATGCACACCTGTAAGCTTATTCATATACTCTGAAAGAGCATCTGCTTCTTGCTGCATATCACTTGTGGTATGTTGCTGGTAAACACAGAACTGTAAGCTCTCAAGCATGTTGAAGACATGCTCGGGGACTGCAACATCCACATCATCGACGCGACGACGGTATATTTTATCCTTGTACTGGAACTGCTCGATGGTTGCACCAGAAATCACTTGCGTCCATGTAGGACGCAGGCTGTTTTTTCTGTTCTTGCCGTGGACCTCGATCACTTCTGGGGCATCAGTAAAGAGAGTGTCCCGCAAATTCTCTTCTCCTCTTCTGGCGTCCAAATCCTTTTCTAAGTAAAGTGCAAGGCTCTCGTCGGAGTCCAGAAGCATGTCGAAGCATTTTAAGAGTTTTTGGATTGAATCCGTGTAAGTGAATGGAGCACAAAATCGCGGAAGTTTCACACTCGTCCGAGGAGCCGCGAAGTTGAGGTTGTGAATGGAAAAAACAGAAGGTTCTTGAGAGCATTTTCGATCTGTGGAGTCGGCCATTTTGAGGAAAGCTGGAAAGCAGAATGTGGGAGAGACCGCGACGGGCTGGAATGAGGGGAGTGAAAAAAATTGAAGAGTGGAGATGAGAAGTGACGGCGATTGACCCGATCACTCTGGGTTTCTTGTTGAGAATCCAGTGCGGTGCTGTCGCAAGTGAATTCCGGCCAGCATTTCTGGCTCGACGAATTTTGGAGAAGAACGATACGAAGAAGAAAGCAAGCCTGGGCTTACATGACTCTTATGCGACGCACTTTGCTTTGCGCTAGTTGTGGTGGAGAAGGTAAGTAGAAGATTGCTAAGGCACAACTTATCGCTCTTCAATAGCGCATGACCTTTGAGTGGGTCGATTCTGTAACATTTTTCGGCTCGAGTCTGGCCTTGGAAAACCCCAATTATTTCGGGAGATATCTGCTCTGGAGTCCCAGACAACACGGCGTAGTCGCCTCGAGCACCAGACACTAAGCGAGTCTGGCCAATGAGCGCATAGCGCCAGACCGGGATGTCTCCAATGAGAGTTGAATACAGAGGAATCCCAGAACTCGGCGCTAAATTATCATGGTCTGCGATGCGCTTTCCCCACTCTGCTCGGATTCCTGATCATTTCGAGTTTGGAAGGGAAATTTCGAAAATAGGATTTCTATCACTTATAAACATCCCTCACAACTCTAGGCTACTTGCTAAAACCACCGCTACAGTAGGTACTAGGTACCCAGTACTCTATACTAGTCCGCGCAGAAATGCTTGGTTGTCTTACGAAATAAGGTACATGGTTGATCTTAGCACCACGGAAGGATTTCCACACGAGGCTGTACAGACTAGGCAATGCCAAGCGTAGTGTCTGTTCAGATCAATAGGTCTGCAGTGGTTGATCTTTCAGGCGAAGGGAACTAGACTCAAATACCAGACAGGAATTGCGGTCGGGCATTAGAAATCAGTAAGTGAATGATGTTATAATATCGAGTCAAGAGTGTGATTGCCCTTTCTACTCTATTTGCCTCCATCTTAGGTAGACGTCACTACATCCACTCTATCCTCAACAGCCTAGGGCCAATAGAACCTATTCTAACAGTTCCGGTAGGATCCCGTAAAAGTAAGATGAATGATATTTGAATCTGCCATTTAAATCAACAGTCATAAGTAGTAAGATTTTAGCAACGGGTGTGCCTCTTCCAGCTTCGCGACTAAATCATCTCATCCCTCATAACTTGGCAGATTTGGCTTCCTCAGACCCAACTCTGTCCAAGCATTAGCAAGCACAGAACTACTAGGGCCAATCCATTTCGCAGCGCATTGCCATTATCCGAAGCCGCGTGCAATGCTTACAGGTACTGGTTGAACCACACAACAGCCTGGCAGAAAGCCTGCTCCTTAGCCCACTTCTGAACTTTGTCGTTCAGATCGCCACGGACGGCGAAGCCGTGAGAGACGCCACTGAACAGGTTAATCTGCCACGGTTGACCGGCCTTGATCAGGGTCTCCTCTGATTCATGACGGAGCTGAGTCGTGAAGATCGAGTCGGTTTCTAGTATCAGAGGAGATGGGTTAGAGCTGCTCTTTCGTTCTTCTGTTCAAAGCACTTACGGGCAGCGGCAATAGAAAAGGGGCCTTGGATGGCACCCAGTTCTTCATGAGAGATGAATGATGGGTGGGCGGAAAAGCCAACGTCGATCTTGCCGGTCTTCAAGAAGCGAGTGACGTACTGCGTGATGTCAGTTCTGTTCCTTCTATACTTATATGCCAACGGGATTGCTAGATTTGACACATACCTTAGCACCGAAGCAGTAGCCCACTGCGCCAATCTTCTTCACGCCGAGAGTCTCGCGCACGTACTTAATGGTCGATTCCACGACGGGGTCCACGTTGGCGACCTGGTGCTTCGGGAACCACGAAGGGAGATCGGCCTTGCCGGTCTCCATAGCCTCGACGCTGACCTGATCACCCTGGAACAAGTCCGGCATGATAGTGAGGTAACCATTGTTGGCGAACTCATCAGCGAGGAGCTTGCTATTGGGGAAAAGGCCGAAGACGTCAGTCAAGAAGACAATGGCCTTCTCCGGGGACTTGTTATCCTTGGGAGAAGCGATGTAAGTGTCGACTAATGCAGCGGTGATCAGTTCTCGGTCCTTTCCAAGCGAAGTGGATTCCTCACCTCCATTGACGTTCTTAATTTCACCGGCAGGTTGGCCCTCATGTCTGAAGCCGGAGGCACAGCAAGCAGCGGGAGCATTGGACGCCATTGTGAATGTGATAGGGTGGATGGACAGTTAGGACCAGCGAGAAGATAGTTGGGCAAAGACAGATTGGCGTTCCCCTCATCATCTCGGCGCTTTTTGAACTCCCCGCCATCCCCTCATCCAATCGAAAGGACGAGAAAGTCTTGTTCTTTCCATCGCAACTCATGTGATCCTTGACCCACCCGTCATCGGATCCTCGGCAGTCGCTCGTCGTTATCGGCATACAAGAACTCCCCAATAATAATGGTACTGTCCAACACAATTCAACAAGTTCAATCTCATCAGTCTGTGTCTATCATCAATGACATCATGGTATAGACACCACATTTCTTAGGCCAATCAGGCATTCGCCGATATTCGGTAAATCGGTTATATAGTGCTTTCCCGCTTTGCAAAACAAAGATAAGACTAAGCCACCGATGCTCCTAACTAGTATGTATACAGAGTGGTCGCAATTCAGACTTCCCTTCGGTTACTCAAAAAGCTTCTATGAGTGAAATTTTCTATCAAGTCAACATGATTGGATAATGATGGTAACAATAGGAAGAAAACGACACAAAACAATGGCTGTGCAACATTGCATTGATTCCGTCGTCTACAAAGTAAGTGTGCATATAGGTAGATTAGCAATCGCCACAGCTAAACAACTTGAATTCTTGACTGCATTCAATTCATCTCGGCTAATCATACTATACCCATTCATCAACATTAAATGACCCAGATCCATATCTGCATTACCACCGCATTAGAGCGGATCGGTATCATTGCCATAACTCACCACACCATATCTAGAGGGGAGATCCATATGCACAAACATCAAACCCATATATCTCGACCAGTCAAAACAAATCAATCAAGTGTAAGGGGGTATCAAAATGGAAAACGTGAGAGATTCTTCAAGTTTATGGGAATCGGTAGCTCGGCTGCCGGCGCTCAACGCGCCTCACGGCCCATGCCTTGAGGGCGATGGCGAGGATTTCGAGAGCCATTATAAACGCGGTGAAGCCCATGCCCACTGTGAATGTGAACATGGCGTCCACATCATAGTACTCCATCGCCTCGATTACATTACGAGTCTAGAATTTGTTAGTGATTTGTGCGGAAACCATGGCGACAGTGACACTTACACTCAACATGAAGACGAGACCTCCAGCCATCAAACAAAACGACGCGATGATTTCCGTTGGGGGTCGTGCGGGGAGGTATGAGGTTGGGGGTCGAAGGTACAGCAGAACATAGGTCATCCCGCGGGCGAGAGCAAAGCCCACGAGCATGTTGCCCCACTGCTTATGCACCATCGTCGAAGTCATGCTGTCCTGGTGGTGTGATCCCATCATCATGCCCAATAGCATTATTATGAGAGGTGGCATCGGGTTGAGAGACACGCTCTGCGTCTTGGGGGGTTGCCAGCTCTCGTCGCGGGTTCCTTGTGCGGGTTGTCCAAGGATGGTATTGTTGAGTGCGTTGCGAATGCGCGAAGATTCGAAAAGCATGCCGGCCTAACGATTGAAATCAGAAGTTAGAACACATTTGAGCGTAAAATATTGCTGATTGTCTTACCAATCCACCGCCGAAAAACATCACCGAAATGGAAGCATGTTCCAGGTCTGTGGCAGACCATGCACCACCCGCATTGGACAGGTGCTCGAGGAACACGTTGGTGATACCATATAAGAAGATGACAAAGGACTCGACGAATTCGCCCGATGGGACCTTGGACTTCCATCCGCCAACAATAGCTGCTGTGGGCTTCTTATTCCAAGCCCATCCCAGGTCGGCCCAGCATCCGAAATAACGACCCAGGGTAAGAATACCGTACCAGAAGAAGATGCCTCCCTTGATGAAGTGCGCCAGACCATTGAAGATGTCACGGCCTTTGAAGATTCCACCGTAGGTAACCGCGCCTGTCACAAGAGCGACAAAACCAAAGGGGAGGATAATTCGGTCAATGACATTATACACACCATTGAAGATGCTCAGGACTCGGCTGGAAAGAAAGCCCATAGGCATGACCTTTGACAGGAAACCGCCCAAGAAGGTGTTGCGCAACCACCCGGTCGATTCGGACGACTGAATTGGCACATCTTCCTCAGGCTTCTCAAAACCGTCGTCATACTCGCCAGACGACTCGCAAGGAGATCCTGGGCTGTGGATGGATGAAGTCGGTTCTGTCCCCTGACCACTGTCTCGGGACCAGCGATATTCATGCATCGGACCAGACGGATAAGCATTCTCTGGCTCCTCGGTGGCGACAGGTAGAAAAGTCGCGCGCTCAAAGGAGCTTGCCTTGGACTCGCCGCGGCCTGCGTAGGCGAAGATCAAGGCGAGGATCGACTGCGCAGTGACAACCCACGTAATAATCCAGCCAATTTTGCCATGCGCGTTGTTCTCGTATAGATCGGGAGTCTGACTGTTGTAAATGATTCCCAGTAACAACCCAAAGGCATTGACCACCATGAACAAGAATTGCGACGGCAGCGCCAGGCGAGAACGCGCAATGCTCAACATCACCGCTGTCGCTTCTGTGAGTTTCTGTCCGAACCGCTCAAATTGAAGAACTGCGCTTACCTGCTGGGAGAACAAAGCACCATCCTAGCACCATCAACACAATATGCGCCAGGATAGCAGTCGAGTGCTCGCCGTAGGCGAAGTAGCTCAAGGGAGCTTCGCTACCCTCATGCGCCGTAGTATTCGGCTTCGGTGTGTCCATCGCATGCATATCCATGTCCATATCCATATCCATGGACTCGCCGCCATGCGCAAATGCGGTCGCAAGCAACGCGAACGCTGCCACCGCAAAGGTGGCACGAGGAGCTATGTGTCGCATCGTGAAACGTGCGACAAGAAAATCAAGCTCACTTGGACTACTGCGATGGTTCGTAGTTACGAAGACTTTAAAGCTTCGGCGCACCAAATCCTAGCTCTCTCTCGAATCGTGACGTAACACCAGCCAACCCTGGAGGAACTGCACGTCTCCGCCTTTTGCCTTTCGTTTAACTTTCAGATTAAGCTTGCGAAGCGACTAGCTGGAGATCAACCGAGGAAAATTCCACGCGACGAACCCCAGCTGGTCCTGGTTATGAGGGTGTGGGCGGGAGAAGAGGAAAGGCTATAGGGCTGAGAGGGAAGTATAGCGCAGGAAGGAGGAGGAAACAGTACAAAAGAGAGCTTCTCAGCGGGGTGGCAGTCCATTAATAAAACAGGATCGAGACCCGGATTTAATAATGACCTCAATCTAGGACTTATTCCCAAAAGAATCAAAATTTTCTCATTATAAAAAAAAAGAAAAAAATTGACGGTGATTTCCAATACTTCGGATAAGGCGGGGATCATCAACGTCGCGGACGTGGCAATAAGAGCTTCTACCCAAACTTTACCATTCCAGTCATACTCTGCATTAGGCACATCCTTTGGTGAGTCGGTGACGCTCCCCGCTCGTCACCTGCATTCAATATTGGACTGGAGGATACTTTTGTAGTGAGTGATCTTTGCTCTCTACCACTATCAATTTTGTCTCCAGCTAATTATTTTGCCTTATAGAGAAAATAATCCAAAAAAAGAAAAGAAAAATTTTCTCGGATGCGTCGGGAAGTTCACGGAGTGACAACTTCATTATTCAAAGGCGCCAAGCACGGGAAGTAAACGCCGGACCATGACGTAGTCGATCGCTACCTGGTTAGGCTTTTCCTCACGCCATTCAGTCCTGAATTTGACAGGACTCGATTCGGTCATTCCACCTTCTCGGGCCAGCAGTGGAGAGTGCAAATTATCCAGAATTCCCAAGTGGGGAATATGCTACGACGTTCTCAGAGTCATTTTTTGAATGTGTCACAGCCCTCGACATATATTACTTATTCATTCCCATGAGAAGATCCGCGGCCAAGACCCGTATAGACGCATGGAGTAGATCCAGCCCCCTCTCGGTCAGCAGCCATCGGACCCCGGCATCGCCAGCTTCCTTTCTCATCCCTGTCTCGGTCATTCGCTTCCTCAACTTTCCGAACCGCACTCGGTCTTTCACACCGAGACTGCCACGAGTTAACCCCATCCTGCACCTGACTCCAACTTCTCCGGAGTGGAATTTAAGAGAAATGATGTTATGGCTGAGCTCGAGCTTGGCCTACTTCGTACTCCATACTTAGTTCCAGGCCTCCCACATTAAATCTGCCAACCAGATGCACACATCACCGACTTTTCTTGTCATCAGCTCCTCATGACAATGTGGCTGGGTTGTGCGACCATGACTCCACAGTGAAAGCATCTATATATATCAGACAGGTTTGTAGGCCAACACTTTGCTATAAGTAAATAATCCCAGCAGATGATCGTGAGGCCACCACAAGGTGGAGCCCACATCCACCCAGTCGATCACGGTGGACTCGATCGAGGATGGGGCTATAGTGGTTTGGTAGATGAGCATCTACATTAGTTACTTTTACTCGAGTGACTTTTTGAGCTACCAGCTACACCAACTCTCAGCTATGGTTCATTCCGCAGAGATTCATCGCTATCTACTTCATACCTAGGTAGTATGCTGCTCATCGACAAGCAGCGAAATGCCTTTACCGGTAGATCAATGGTCACCGTCACCACTCGTAGGTTGCCAGGCACCATCGATCTCAGTGAATATTA
Organism: Penicillium sp. PG113-03A; assembly: GCA_037042135.1. NCBI lineage: Eukaryota > Fungi > Ascomycota > Eurotiomycetes > Eurotiales > Aspergillaceae > Penicillium > Penicillium sp. PG113-03A. Next base: position 241,175 of record JAXQJW010000162.1, read on the forward strand.
GCTGTATGCTAGTCTCCAGGACCACACCGCTCTGACCATGGAGCTCTCTTGGCAAGGGACTCGAATGCTGAAGTCAACTTACATCAGTCCAAGCAAGTAGCACTGCCTTGCTGAGCCAAATCATGACCGTCAACATTCTTCCCCATGCGCTCTCTCTACAGCAGTTAGGTATTCGCCCACGCAAGGTTTTCCAGTCCGTCACAATCCTAGTGTGAATATCGTCTCCCCTGGAGTAGTCGAAAATAACAATCCGGTTTAGTCTTGGCTAGAACCGGTTCCTGGCAAGCTACTCCGTAGTTAATACCACGCTGGAACAGGGATGCTCAGAACAATCCAGCTGAGCCCCACCCGAATTTGGCGATAGGGCTGCCCTGATGTCAAGGTAATCTCTGAGTCACAGACTTTAACCTGTCACGATCGGGATACATAATTAGGCGTCTCCCAAGAACATCGCCCATTCTCGGCGCGATCCACATAGATCATATGGTAGTCGTTCGTCCGGCTTTATATCCGGCAGCAACACCAGGCAGTCGGAGTGCATGTCCTGCCAGAAAGTCTTTGACCCACGAAATCGATGGGTTCCGGAAGCCGTGTGATCCGGTCTGATTGGCCACGAGAGCTTCGGCTTCCGTGGACTTCCGCTACCTGAGCTACCTGACGGGGCTTGCAATCCGCAATGCACACGCACCGCACGCACGTTCGCATCTGAGTAATCGTGGGTTCGCGGTGCGCTCGCGGATTCTAATCTCCGGTACTTGATTTTGATTTGTTCTTGTTTTCTTTTGTTTATCATTCCTTGCTGCCATGTGATGACCCTGACCCTTCGTGGTCCTTGAAGACTCGCCCGTGCAGGCAAAGACGGTGAGGAACAAGGGTCCAAGGACTATTGTCCGTAGTATACGCCGTACGCTTATCCTATATTTGCTACCCACCTACCTTCCTAAACCGTAACCGTGATAGTCACCACAACTTCTCGATGGTCTCCAAATCCAACCCTGATCAACATATCGACATGCACGTGCTTTAGAGATATTACCGTGCTGGGAGGCGGATATCCGGCTCTAAATGCCTTGCGATCGAGGCGTATTCCCGGGATCCGATATCCAATCAGCTGCGCGATAACACTTTCCCTCCCGTGCGATCAACGGGACCATCAACACGGGCTCGGCATAGCGCAGATCACTTATGTGCATAATCCTGGACAAGTCATGCTGGACAACAACACCGCCTGATCCTGCGAACCCCGCATGCGATTCCGTTCAGAGTAATCGAGCCGAGGATGCATGGGGTGTGGGATCATGGGGTTGGGGTTGATCTATGGAGTGCATGTGCATGAATAGTGATATACCAAATGGCTTTTGATTTGAACTATTCATTTGAGTGCTATGCGGCATATCTGGTCAATGACAATGTGGATGAAGACAGTTGTCTTTTTCCCGATTAGCTTGTGGATCTTTTGCTGTACTAGACCTGGATAGGGCAATGGCCTTGCTGTACTCCGTATGTGCCGTTGCTTTTGTCAAAGCGATCCATTCCAGTCTTGCCTTCGAGTGCTGGCTTTTAGGTCAGAGTGCTGTACCTTGTAATCGCTGTTTGCGAATGCCATATCCCAAGCTGTTGAGGTTATAAGACCCAATCACCACGTTTCAAGGGTTTGTGCGTACTATACGTCGGCTGTGTGTTTCACTACCTACTGTAGGTAGGCTCGATCCTATAACTAATTGATAGGTTCCGTTGGTTTCTTGCGGGTGTGAATCTCTCTCTATATAATCTAACAAGAACTTTCGGGCTTGATCATTCTTGATCGTACCCCCGTAGATGTCAAGAACGATCAGGCCCGTAAGTTCTTGTTGGTCGTTCTTGACACCTACGGGGGTACGATTAAGAATAATCAAGCCCGAAAGTTCTTGTTAGATTATACAGAGAGAGATGTATACCCGCAAGAAACCAACGGAACCCATCAATTGATTATAGGATCGAGCCTAGTGAAACACACGGCCGACATATGGTACGTAGAATTGCATAAAGTGTAGGGATTGGATCGAAGGGGAGAGATGTGTGTTGTGTTAAACCATCTCAGAGTGAACTAAAGGACTGCATGATTTGTGGGTTTAAGCTGCCTGAGGCATAAACATGTGATCTGACATGTCAACACAAGCTGAGCTTCTCTCATCGGATACTCAAATCAAGCACCGCAATCATCATGACCGTTCAAGTAAGTCAACTGAAAGTACACTCTGCACTGATCGCAATCTGACCACCAACTGATGCATCTCGACCAATGATGACATAAGCATCACCTGACCACCCGATGTGGCTAGTGCATCTCAAGCGAGATGGTCCGTGCTTCCTCCAATTGGGGCAGCACACAACCAAATTCTAACCCTATTCATCGTCTCTCTTCAACGCCAACGACCGTCGTCTCCCGTCAACAACCCCTCCGTCAACTCCCCTACGACAACTCAAGATGACTCACGAGTCCGTTTGGTTCTCCCGGCCCCGCAAGTAAGTCGACGATTCCGACAACACCACGACAAGCGACTAACGTTTTTTTTCTTTAGGTACGGCAAGGGCTCCCGCGAATGGTGTGTGCACTCCGATTTTCCCTCCCCTCGATGAGAATGGCCAGCGCACGATACGAGTGGTGGAATAGTCGCCAGAATGATCATGGAGGAGGAATTGTCGACATTGAACGTATGCTAATATTCGATCGATCTTCAGCCGTGTCTGCTCCCACCGCGCCGGTCTGATCCGCAAGTACGGGGTATGGAAATTCTTACCATGATAAGGCTCAGCGATTGCTGTGCGTCAATCTGGGCGAATATGGCTAATACTGGTCCCGTACAGATGAACATCTGCCGTCAGTGCTTCCGTGAGAAGTCGGCCGACATCGGTTTCAACAAGGTTCGTCTTTTCTTCGCCCGCCAACTCGAGAATTCGAATCTATGGATATTCCGTGGAGGATTCGGCGGCTCGATCATCACCGGTCCAAATCACTAACCACCCACTTCTCACAGTACCGTTAAGGAAATAAAAACCATGTTGCCTATTTACGTCCTTCCGCGTCCATGATCCGTCGTAATGTACCCTGGCGCTCGGTTTCGATAGCATCCAGCGGTTGGGGGAATGGTTCGAAGCGCGGGAAACGATAGCGCCCGCGCTCAGTTCTTTTCGCACAACGGCTCCTAAAAAATGGTTGTTGGTTCGTTCTGGAGGAGACATTTTGCTGGGTGTTCTCGGTTGAGACCCTGATGGACAAGGAGGGGGCTGGGGTTGTTGTGTGAAGGAGTTTTGAAAACGAGGATGTCGTGTTATCCCTCATCCTTTTTTCCTTATCCAATATCAATGACGGATTTTCTTCTCCGGATTCGCTGGTTCTCGTCGTATGCGGGTTACTTTGGCCAAAGAGGTCTGACGTATGCTGTGTATACATGGCTTGCTCTGATCGTCCAACGCGGTCTTCCATTGCGTTCTCAATCGCCTCTCACGAAAACGCTATGCGTGCAAAGTAGACTCGCTACGCTTCTCATAGCCCAAACCACTGAATGTCCCATTGCTATGACTATGGAATGTTCCGTACAAAGTCCCGACAGTCTAAGCCTCGCCCGACGAGCGCAAAAACTGATGATCCGTCCAGATAAACCCCGGCTCGCTATGTACATGCAAAAGAAATCAACTGTAACCCGTAAACCCAAGTAACTTGAACCGCAACCGCATTGTCGAATGTATTATCGTGATCGATCACGAGGGCCCGTTCTGCGGGCTGATGTAGCGAATGCTGTAAAACAGCAGATAGGCATCCTGGCGCAGCACGTCGGCGATGCTGGCGACGGTGACTTTGTTGTCGTCCATCAAGACCCACTAACAGAGTTAATTGATATGTTCAGACTGTGGTGGTTTAGTTGACGTACCTTGTCGCCTCCCAGGCGAGTGTATGCGTAGTAATGGCCAGAGTCCATACTTCCCTGGTGCACCACTACGGTAGAAAGATCGTAGATGTATTTCGAAGTGTCGATGCGCTCTTTGTCTTTCTTGACAGTGTAGGGGAGCATGTTGATGGTCAGGGGGAAATCGATGTGGCCATTCATCTTCTCCGAAGAAGCTGAGGTGTGTTCGTAACGCTTGGATCTAAGTCAGCTTGAGATCGATGCAAGAGACCATGCACACGAACCTTGAGTTGCATGCAGAGTATTGCGGGCAGCTTGCGGATTTGTAGCCGCTTGGATGCCCGCTGGGGAGTGTTGCCGCATTTCTCGCAGTGGTAGGCAGCATCCGCATGGAGATCTTCCACCGCGGTAAAGCTATCCAGACAACTAATCAGAGTGCCGGTGGATGAGGAATTCGAACGGCCCAGCTTGCGTTTCTTATTCTGCAGCTGCACGTCGAGGCTGAGGTCGGCCATTGGGTCGTGGGTGTGTGTGGTTTTGCCGCATTTATGGCACATGACGCTGCTGCGCAGCTCGCCGTAAAACGTCTGATGGAAGAAACACTCGCATTTGGTCTCGTAACTCTCCGAGTGTCCGGGGGTGCAGGCATGAAGGGAGTTCACCAGGAATTGAAAGTACTCATGAGCATCCTGTTGGCGGTATCCAGCCATTTCCTATACAGCAAGGTTAGCTGTCTGAGCCTCGGTCATGGAACTTATATGGTTTCACCTACCCTCGATGCATCCCAGCCGTGATAGAGAAGAGTGGCAGCTGATATAGCATCGGTTTTTTCGCCGCTGTTGAAATCCATGAACACCTCAGCCGCAGCACAAGCCATGCAGAAACTTCGCTTGCAGGTATGAACATCATGGCCTCCGGCAAGGAAGTAGGCGTTGAGAGTCGGATCGTGCAGCAATGCCTGAAGAATGACAGACTGGTAGCAGGTTTGACCCATGTTCCACACTCCTCGAGCACCGCGGCGGGAGCATGGATTCTTGAACGCATTGTTCTTCACGTATATCTCTGATGCCGAGTCATCGACCCATTTGCCCTTGCCATCTGCTCAACGTTAATCTCGGAATTTTCTCATTCAGAAACAAGAATTGACTTGCCCGCTCGCTCATACTTGGCCGCTGTGCCACACAGTCGTTCCAGGCCGTGATCATAGACAAAATCCACACAACCTTCGCAGAAGACAAAGCGGTTCCGGGATTCCATGTCTAAGTAGGATTAGTACCGGTACAGATCATCGCGTCTCGAAAAACTCACAAAATACATGGCCCGTCTTCTTGGTATGCGCTTTGCGCTCGGTGCTTAGACAGACCTCAGAGCATATTAAGCAGTGGTATTTGGGCTTCAACGATGCCACAGTGCGAAGACCAGTGGTCTGCACAACAACAGCCTCAGGCTTGGTATATGGAGCCAGCGACTCATAATGCTTGCGAAACCCACTTTTAAACCGGCCAGCAGTTGGGTCGTCCTTCAGCACTGCAACGAGATGTTCTGCAACCAAGTCAGTAGGAAGTTTTGATACCCACAGTTGATCATGTCATGTACATACCACAGCCAAAGGCTGCCTCCGACAGGAGATGCGCCGAGTCAAGGTTTCCCGGAATAGACATTTTGGTCTTGAAGATGCACGCAAACGCACGCAGTGAAAAGGGGATGGGATGAAGGGTGAGAGCCGACACAATGCTATGTCATGCAATGGAAAACACGCAACGGGGGGTACCAGACCTCCACACCGCGAAAGTAGAGAAGAAAAGAAGAAAGAAAACAGAAATCCCAATAGCCAAATTGCACGGCCGTGGGATGGGAGGAAATCCAGATCAGTGTCAAGGACTCCCTCTCAGTAGGACCAGCATTGCCCTATTAATACAGATATCAGCATTGCCAATCCACAGGCAGCGATAGACAGAAGCGCACCTCAAGATGAATCTATATGTGGTGGTGAATGGGGTGGTTGATGTATGGGATCGCAGCCTCTGTCAAGGGTTGCCGCGGCAATTCCACACGCGGCGATCAGGCCCCGCAATCAATCGCAGTCAGAATAGCTAGGCTCCGGTGGAGGAACTTGTCTATGTGACGGGAGCCTATTCGAGGTGGGAATTGGGACAAAGAGATGGCGGACTATCGGGCGGGCCTTTTTCGCCTGAACCCGATTTACCGCCGGATCAGAGATCGGAGCTGCTGTGATCGTCCGCTCCGGGGATCTCGGGACCAACAACGTCTGGTCTCGATTTTGATATAAGGTTAAAGGAGACTTTGCGGAATATCAGTTCAAAGGACTATAAATTAATGGTCTTTTAGAACTCGTTTCTATAAAGAGTCGGACACGGTTGGGGCAGAACTCTTTCTACAGATCTATACTGAGGGAAAGGTCTCTATATCTTGGAAAGGTTTATTCAAAGGCTTTAATAGCCAACGGTCCATTATTCTATCATGCATCATATCGCTTCATTTGCGGTCGTAATAATTGCTGGGAGATCATGGTGGCTGGTCATTCGGATCTTTGCTCCAGAGCATGGATTTGATCCTCAAAGCATGAAAATAGTTTGAAATATTGACCATCCACCATTCTTTACAGCTCATGCGACAAGGACAGAAGACCAGACTAGCTTACACCAGATTTGAAGTCTAGCGCGTTCCTCGTCCTCGAGGCAGAGCGCTTGGCCGTGCACGGTTCGAGCCTCGGGTTGTATACCGACTAGTCGCAGAGCCACGCGCCGTGCCCCGAGAAGTGCCCCGTGTGGTCCCTCGTGTGGGAGCCGAATATTTGGAGGTAGGTTTGGACGATACGGTGCTGGGTGGGTGGTCGACGAAAGACGTGCCCGTGGAGCTAGAGCAAGGTCAATGGATGGGAACCTCTAATTTTGCGACCACAATTAGATTCGGTACTCACAGGAAAGTCATCTCGCCATCATCTGCCGGTCGACTTGCTGCTTCATGCTCGGCGTCTGCATCTGCGTGGCCGTTAGTCACTCCTTGTCAATCCCGGGAACAACTCGATCGCACCCAACATACCTTTTTGAGCGGCCGCCTGTCTGGCTCTGCGAAATGAGTCGGAAATCGGAGCCTAGGATCTTTCAGCATCAATCCAACTCGCGGGCAGACGCGTTAGTTATACACACCTCGGGGAAATCCACGCAAAACGCGTTCATATTCATGCCGTAAAGGAAGCTGGCGAAACTCTCGCTGAACCGGGTCAGACTCTCATGCATCAGCTGAAGGTGCATGAAGTTCGCCTCGAGATCCGCCATGGAGTCGGCCAGCTCCGCGAATTGAGGCTCTAGAGCATTGATGGCGGGCTGTGTGTATCCCGCAGTGCTGATGCTGTTCCCATAGCCATGGGCCTCTCGTAGCGAAGAGCGCGAACTCGGGCGCAAGGGAGTCGTAGGCCGTGAGGAAGGAGGAGGACGCGAAGAGGATCGTGTCGGGGCATCCATAATGGCGTGTTGTGTTTTGGTGAAGCTTGGAAGGCGGTGGGAGTCACATAGTCGTTGAACCAAGTGGGTTTTGCGTCGGCGAAGTTGGATCCCCGCGATGGCGATGACCTCACCGAGATCGGGGTTGATCTCGATGGAATAGCGCTGCGCTGTAGAGTCGAAATTGATAAAAGTGATTATATCGAGTAGATTGATTGCTATTAGCGCGAATTATGCAGCCATTATTATCCCCGTGCCCAGATTCCCCATCTGGATCGAATCCACTTTTCATCTTCGCAACCTCGCAATTGTTCCATCTTCTCTCCTTGTCCTCTTTATTTAGATCCCGATTGTCCCATGCGGACCGGTGCAATTCTAAGCCGTCGTCTCAACTGTTCGGCTAAATCTGTCGTCTCGCGTGCTCAGATCGCATCCCCAGCCTGCCGCTTATCCCGGTTTCCTCCACTTGCGCGGCCTTATTCCACTCGCACGGAAACAAGGGAGGCCTCATCCTTTTGGATCACCTTCATTTTGTTGACAGTTGGCGGAGGCGCTTTACTTTACAACACACATTCCACCCCGGACTATCCTATAGATCCCCGGCTTCCTCCGCAGGAACCCTTCCTCGGTATCATCGACACCCTGCAGACCATGCCCACCGAACCCGCCCCAGGCACCATCGGGACCCTGACCCCGGACCAAGAGGCCAAACTCCAGGAGTTTTGGGTTCTCGCTCTCAAGGTCTTTGGCGTCAAGCTTGATGCGTTAGAGCTTGACCAGGCTGCTAGCAGTGGCAAGGTTGACGCTGCCCCGCCAAAGAAGAGCGCTTCCAAGAGTCGATGGTCCCTCTGGGGTCGGAGCACTGACGAAGACGAAGACTCGAAAAGTGCGTCTTCCGTAGGCGACATCAGTGCCAGCCTGGCCTCGATCGATATCACCGATGGCGATGATAAGTATGGCCAGTCCAAGGAATTCCAGCAAGCGCTGGTCGATATGTCACCGGAGGAGATTCGCACTGCATTTTGGAGCATGGTGAAACATGACAATCCGGACTCATTGGTGTTGCGCTTCCTGCGTGCGCGCAAGTGGGATGTCAAGAAGGCGCTGATCATGCTGATCTCTACAATGCGGTGGCGCTTACAGGATGTGCGCGTGGATGAAGACATCATGGCCAATGGCGAGGCTCTGGCTTTGAAGCAGTCGGAGAGCTCTCAGGCTGCGGAAAAGAAGAAGGGCGAGGAGTTTCTGACTCAGTTGCGGATGGGCAAGAGTTTCCTCCACGGCGTCGACCGATTTGGCCGTCCCATCTGCGTGGTCCGCGTGCGGCTGCACCGTGCCTCGGAGCAGGAGCCAGAAACTATTGAGCGCTTTACTGTATACACTATTGAAACGGCCCGATTGCTGTTGGCACCTCCGGTCGAGACCGCGGTAGGTTCTCTTGCTCGACTCTCGTAGCCATCGGCTCTAACGATAGCAGACTATCATTTTCGATATGACCGATTTTTCTCTGGCAAACATGGTGAGTTGGACATTCTTTGGTCTGATGATCGCTTCTAATCCAAAGTTCAGGACTATACACCGGTGAAGTTCATGATCAAGTGCTTTGAAGCCAACTACCCCGAATCTCTTGGCTCTGTTCTCATCCACAAGGCACCATGGGTGTTCTCCAGTATGCCTTCTCCGTTGAATTTAAACAGGCGCATTCTGACTCGTTCACAGGTATCTGGAGCATCATCAAGGGCTGGCTGGACCCCGTGGTCGCTGCCAAAGTCCACTTCACGAAGAACCGCGATGACTTGGAGAAGTTCATTCCTCCCGGTCAAATTATGAAGGAGCTGGAAGGTGACGAGAATTGGGAATATAAGTATCCCGAAGTCCAACCCGGCGAGAACGCCAAGATGGAGGATAAAGAGACCCGTGATGCGCTTATCACCGAGCGCCAGAATCTTGCGCGGGAAATTCAAGATTCGACCATCGAATGGATCCGAGCCAGTTTCAAGAAAGAGTCCGAGACGGCAAAGGCGGCCAAGGAGAAACGTACTGGCCAGATCGAGCAACTGCGCAAGCATTATTGGCAGCTCGACCCCTATATCCGCGCTCGCTCGCTTTACGATAGGCTCGATATCATCAAGGGGCAGGGCAAGATTGAATTCTACCCGGGCTCTGAGAAGGCTGGGTCGAAGGATGAATCTGCCCAATAGTGGAAGACTTTGGGCGTTGTATTTACAGTGTGGGAAACCCATATGACCGAGGGTCTTGGGAGGTGCGGTACCCGATTCTGTGGTCCGCGTACAGAGTCGAGGTTTGTCCTGGTCAATACATTAGACGATACATAGATGTCAAGATGTGAAGACTTGCTGCACAAATGAGTTCTACTAGTACTATTGCTTCTGACGTAGTAAAACAAAGCATTTATTTTAGTCCAGCAATAGCATTACTGATCTTTCCATGATCACAGATAATCTACATCCGGGCCTTGATCTCCTCATGCAGAGCCTTCAGCTTGTCCATGTCAGTCGGCTGGCTGGGCCAGCCAATGCTCATACCTTCCTTCTCATTTGGCTTGGGAATCTACGTTCGTCAGTATAACAGCTCCGTAAGGAGCAGCACTCCGATAACATACCATGTGGAAGTGGACCTAGTCGCATACTCATTAGCCATCACACTCGCGATCAAGAAGAGAATAACTTACATGACCAACGACCTGATGGGCAATACGCCCGTTGTTCTGTAGGATATTATAATCCTCCGCCCCGCTAGCCTTGGCGATCTTCTTCGCGACGGGCTATGATGCATCTCATTAGCCATGGGTCCTTAGTGCAGGGACCTTGGGGGTGAAAGTTGGGGAGTTCCTCGGTGCACCCGGTCATTCGATCCGTTTGCATCTCTCCGTGTTCTCTCTTCTCGTTTCATGGGATTATCCCTTCTTCCCCGGTTGTCCACTTACCAAGACTTCGAGCAGGTCCTCATCGGGAATATCAGTGAGCTTGACGCCGTGGAACTTGGGAATCACGAGCTGTTCGCGATATTGTCAGTCTATGTGACCAATTACGATTGACTCTCATCGGCGAATCCAAGCTAATGGCGGATTGTCTATGACAAGACCGAGGTCGCGATGATCGAGTCCATTCCTGATGCGGGGATGGACATGGGTTGAAAACTCACAGCATGACCGCGACTGAGGGGACTGATATCAAGGAAAGCAAAGACCTTGTCGCTCTCGAAGAGCTTGAAGGAAGGGATATCACCTGTCACACAAGAACCACGTCAAACACCATAATCACAGCTGGACCGGGCGAATGAGGGGATGGGAATCAAGGTTATTATTGCGGAAGAAACCAACCCTTGATGATCTTGCAGAAGATACACGCAGCAGACGCCATAATGGAGAGCGATGTAGAATTCTTCTAACGACAATTGCGTAGCGGTCAAAAGGAAGCAGAGCTGGCTAAAGCCGATGATGAAATCATATGCGGGGTTGAGTGCAAAAGATTTCCTGTGGTCGGAGTCGAACGGGGTACCTTAGATCGGTTAGATTGGTATAAGGATCACTTATATGGAATTATTGCGAGGAGTGGGACAGGCTAGTGCAGAACCCATTTCTTGCCTTTTACCAGAGATGGCCGTGGTTTGCCCACAATACTCCTCTACACAATCTTTGGACACCACCATGCGACATAGCAGTCGTTTTATTGTTTTATTTTTGCTCTGACATGCATTAGAATGGAGGTTTATATGATACTTCTTTTTTAAGAGCTTTTCCAGCATCTGTAAAGGCATTTCTCGAGGGTCAGGTGCGTGTGCATACGAATTAGGCCGTGTACAAACCTAAGGGCTATGGGTTCGATTGCGACGCACTGCACTGGAACCGTGAACGTCATGTTTTAAGCTACATGGTTAGAATTAGTTTGAATATCTCTGGATTTCAAGTTTTTCTTAAAAAAACATTTGATATTTACTCTATAACTCTTGTCTATTTTATTGCGTGATGCTGTGCTGTACACTAGGGCTTTCATTCAAATTTGAAAAGTGTCGATTAACGGTTAAAGATAAACCTAAATGACTTATATGACTTTACCACTATATTCCCTGGTCAGTCTAAATGCCACGATGGCTACTATAGTAAAGGTCGTGAATAAGGAAGGAGCTGGCATGTGTCCAATCACAGCGGGTGAATTGTCAGACTGACATGGTGAATAACTCCAAACAACATACACATGTGTCTTAGCCACGCTAAATTATTTCTAATAGATCTGATTTGCATAGCTATAGGATATCTTGTATCATGAACTGAAAAGGACATCAACAATACCTCCCTCTGTATAGAGAAAGGGCACCCTGGTATTCCGAATCGGGACTAGCGCACGAGTCCCGTGCAGTCCGAACTTGCGAAACTCCATCGCGGCTCCTCACCATCTCCAATCGGCTCTCACTCCACTCCTCGGGTCTCATATCTTCCTCGCCGAGGCCATGCAGAAGACTCGGGCCATCAATTCTGCCCTGGGGTCGCGGGCTTTTGCCCCGGCCCCACGTGTGCAGGTTCACTTCCAACGCCGCTATCTCCAAGATGTGTCCATCACTCGCACCGGAAGGCCCATCTTGAAGGTCCAGGGTGGCCGGTAAGTAGTCAATTGCACTTGAGAAGATGATTCCTGATCGCTAATGCTCTGCGTTCATAGTTCATCTCTCGGAGGTACCTCAGTCATGCCATTTCGAACCTCCCCTCCGTCCGATATGCTCACCCGCAACTCTAGGCCACACCGCGACCGTCTTCGGTGCTACTGGTTTCCTCGGTCGCTACATTGTCAACAAGCTCGGTAGGTGGAGGGCATCTTGCAGTAGGAAGAGAAAGAGTGGAAGGTTGACAGCTCAAAGCTACCCAGGGATGCAATGTCGTGGTCCCCTACCGCGAGGAAATGGCCAAGCGTCACCTGAAGCCGACTGGTGATCTGGGCCGAGTGACCTTCATCGTATGCGACAATCTACTCTCCAGCATATCCGAACTGCTCTAACCGCCCTAGGAATACGACCTGCGCAACACCCAGTCCATCGAAGAGAGCGTCCGTCACTCCGATGTTGTTTACAACTTGGTGGGCCGTCAATACCCCACAAAGTGCGTCTGATGAAAGGATATCTGGAGGTGAATGGCGATTGATTTGAATTTCAGGAACTTTTCCTACACCGACGTTCACGTTGACGGTGTCGAGCGCATTGCCGAGGCCGTTGCCAAGTACGATGTGGATCGTTTCATCCACGTCTCATCCTACAATGTTGATCGGGCCTCGACCTCTGAGTTTTTCGCCACCAAGGTCGGTCAATTTGCTCGTAATTGAATGACGGGTGCTGATGCTAGACAGGCGTGGGGTGAGGAGATTGTCCGTTCCATCTATCCCGAAACGACAATTGTGCGACCTGCCCCGATGTTCGGCTTCGAGGACAACCTTCTTCACAAGCTTGCCAGCCCGGCCAACTTGTTTACCGCCAACCACTTGCAGGAGCGCTTCTGGCCAGTGCACGTAAGTGTGGTGGAGATTCTGTATTTGGATCATTCAGTTGACTCGTTATTTAGGCCATTGATGTTGGTGCCGCACTGGAGTTGATGCTGCACGATGAGAGCTCTGTTGGCCAGACCTATGAGCTCTACGGTCCTAAGAACTACTCGATGGCGGAGATTGCCGAGTTGGTAGACCGTGAGATTGTCAAGAAACGCCGCCACATCAACCTTCCCAAGGCCGTTCTCAAGCCTCTCGCCTACTACCTGAACAAGTACCTGTGGTGGCACACCATGTCCGCCGACGAGGTCGAGCGGGAATTCCATGACCAGGTGATCGATCCAGAGGCCAAGACCTTTAAGGATCTGGGTATGAACGAGACGGCTGACCTGGCCGACCTGACCTTCCACTACTTGGTAAGTGTGCATCCTGTCAACATCGATGCCTGTGCTAACGTCCCTGTAGAAAGGATACCGTAGCTCATCGTACTATGATCTTCCCCCGGCCACCGAGCGTGAGCAGCGCGAGGAGAAGAAGTACGTGCATGTGCTGGATGACCAGTAGTTGTGTTTTAATATGTACATAAGCCTCTTCCTAGACCAATTGATTTCTTATGTGGTCATCATTTCTTTCCATAGTAGAGATGAGTATCAGCTAAACTATAAACACGCGGAGAGTTCCGCCCCGCATCGCAATCTCGTAATGACATCGTCCCCTCACTTTTCCCTTCCACATCTACACCATGCCACCACCAACACCCATCCTCCTCCTCAAAACCCGATCCTCCCCTCACGACGGCTACGATGACTTCTTCTCCGCAAACAACTACCAACCCACCTTCATCCCCGTCCTAGAACACCGTTTCCACACTGAGAACCTCACCCACGTACGATCCCTCTTCGCATCCAACGCCTTATCAATTTGCGCTAGCAATGTACATAAGACTACAAACCCAACATGTCCAACCCCAACCAGAAAATACGGCGGCATGATCTTCACCAGCCAACGCGCCGTAGAAGCCTTTACCAAAACGATTGAAGAAAACGGACGTAAGTCCTTACCTCAATTCTTAATCCTACCTATCCCAATTCCTAATCAATCTACTTTAGTCCCATTCACCCCTTCTACATCTCCATTCCCCCTCTACACCGTCGGTCCCGCAACAGCACGTGCCCTCACTTCCCTCCGCGACAAGTATCTCCCCACCGCAACGATCCACGGCGAAGAAGCCGGTACCGGCGAAGTCCTCGCGCATATAATGCTCCGTCATTATAATACCTTATACCCCGAGACCGAAAAAGAAAAAGAAAAACCAGCCCTGTTATTCCTCGTCGGCGAACAACGACGCGATATCATTCCCAAAACGCTCATGGCGGAGTCTCTCCCTGTCACTCAGCGTATCGCCGTCGATGAGGTCGTCGTGTACGAAACCGGGGAAATGGACTCGTTTGAGCGGGATTTTGACGGGGCAGTGCGTGCGGCTGGGACGGGTTTGCTGTGGGTGGTTGTTTTTTCGCCGTCTGGGTGTGAGGCTATGTTAAGGGTTTTGGGACTTGGTCCGTTTGCGGGGGATGGGATTGGTGGTGGTGGTGAGCGGAGGGTGTTTATTGCGACGATTGGACCGACGACGTTTGAGCATTTGCGGGTGAAGTTTGGGGTTGAGGCGGATGTTTGTGCGGAGAAACCGAGTCCTGAAGGGGTTGGAGAAGGGATTCGGCGGTTTATGGCTTTGCGGGGATATTAGATGGTTTTTTGATTGTTTTCTATGTAGATTGTAATGTCGAATGGTGTATATATAGACTACCAGAGGTACATCGGATGAACATGTGGACTACACTTTGAACGGAATTGCGGAGATCTGACATATTTGCAGTTGCTGCACCCTCTAAACGGGGCGAAATTCCACGCTGACATATCATATGAATGAAATGCTGAAAATTGAAACCATCCTATCTGATCTTGTCCCTTACCGCATGATCTCCTCGTAGATCAGGACTGTGAACCAAGTTAGTAGCTGCACAGATCAATTCAACACATGAGAACGTACTCTTCAGTTGCTCCTTGCTCAGCGCATCTTTGTTCTTGTCAAAGTCAAAGAACCCATCGGGGATTGGCGGCGCCGTCGGCTCGTCGTCAGGGTCATGGTACGGCTCTAGATACGGGTGTCGTAGAGCATCCTCAACGGAGATCCGCTTGGCCGGATTGAAAGCTAGCAATTTCTCCAGCAGGTCCAGAGCAAGCTCGTTGCTCTTGGGGAAGAGCGCTCGGAAAGGAATCTTCTTCTTAAACGGGAGAGATCGAATGTACTCGCGAGCGCGGCGGGACTTGATGCCGTAGTAATCTTCCATCGTCGGGGTCCCCAGAACATCCAGGATCAGTGTCAATTGGTGGTGGTAATCTTTTCCAGGGAACAAGGGCTTTCCGCTCAGCATCTCAGCCAAGATACACCCCACACTCCAGACATCAATGGCCTTGGTGTATTCCTTGAATGTCAACATGATCTCCGGGGCACGGTACCAACGTGTGGCCACGTATTCCGTCATGAACCCGGAGTTGTCATCGGTCGATGCAGCCGATCGCGCCAGACCAAAGTCGCACACTTTCAAGTCGCAATTGGCATTGAGCAGAAGGTTCGAAGGTTTAAGATCGCGGTGCAGAACATTGGCCGAGTGCATGGCCTTGAGTGCTCGCAGGGTCTGGTAGATAAAGTATTGACAGTGGTCATCCGACAGGTCTTGTGTGCGAATCACGCGGTGCATGTCGGTTTCCATCAATTCCTGCAGCCAAAATCAGTCTCAACGATGAGATGGGAAGAGCTTTGGGGGCGAACCTGGATCAAATACACCTCGTTAAAGGCCTCGTAGTTACGAGGTCGTTGGATATCCAGGATCGAAATGATATTCTCGTGGTTAAAGTAGCGCAATAGCTTCATCTCACGCAAGGTCCGCAGACAAAACATCGAATGGTCGAACGGGGTGATCTTTTTGATAGCGACCTTTTGCCCGGACGGCTTGTGAATAGCGGAGCTGTACAATCTAATCAGCTCGAGATCCCCGCTTGCGGGGTTGACACAGCTTACCAGACGACACCGTAAGCACCCTCGCCGATTACATCTTGAATTTCATATTGGTCGGAGACGTTGAAGGAGATCTTCCGCGATCCACCCTGCGGGGGGTTCTGTTGACCCATGATGCCGGTTCTGGGAGGAGACGGATGGTTAGCTCGAGATCAAGCGACAACCGCCAGAATCACGAATTGAACCAGCAAGGAATGTTTGAAGCGACCGGCGCTGGTCAAATAACGTGTCTGCACCAGACTTACCAGAGTGTTCGAAGGGAAAAGTCCTGCGATCACTCTGCGCGGGCTTCCGGGGGAGAAGGATCAAAGTTGCAATCCAGGGGAAAGACAAGGCCCCACGGTAGTCGGGCAGTCTTGGACGGGATATTGGGAGTTTCGGGAGCAAGTCTCAATGTCTGAAAGAACTAGCCAGGGCGCACGCGAGGGGCATCAACATGTGGTTGAGAGGAAGGAGAGGTGGGGGAATAGAAGAGACTCAGCCACGGGCCGCAGAAGGTGGGGCAATGGGGAATTGGAGAATCGATTATTTATAAACCATCAACAACTCTCCGCCACCAGCGCCAATATCACCAGGACCACCAGGACCACCAGGGCGCTACTGTCGGAACGGATCACAATCACAAGTTCCACTACGCTGATTGTGATTGGACTTGGTTCGTCTCGCTCGGGTTTCACCTCCAGACTAGCTCATCCTATTGGTTCGATGCAGCGACTAGAGAATCAAATCAAATAGAAGAAGAAACTTTGGTTTTGATGAATCGAGAAATCATGAACACTACGCATGGCCGAGTGCCCTATATTTCTCCAGAGTCTACGGTACCCAACAGATGGTGGTTGCAACCTGAGATGTCCGTGATGGTACAAGATGAGCAAAGAAAAGTAGGATTCATGACGGGAAACCAGACAGGAGATTACTGCACAACCTGGAGCACAAGTCAACATCATCTACACATGATCAACATCATAGTAGAAAAGATACTATACCTTTTCCCGCAGTGTCGTCATCCACTGGTCCAGACTGACACTCTGGTCGGCCCGGTCCTCCACCAACATCGTCTGAGCCCAAAGCCGTAGCCCGGGCTCGCCGTCCTCTCGCACCACGTAGAGGTGCGGCACAATCATGCTACCAACTCCCTTGGCTCGGTGATCGCGACTCTTCTCGATCACGGCCCGCACGCGTTGGTTGAACTCGTTGTCCACCTCCGGCAGGGTTTGCTTGCCCACCCGCAACTGGTTACGGTCTGGTAATCCGAAGACATCCTCAAGGAGTTGCGGCACCGCGTCACGGCCCACCCAGAGGAACTGGGTCTGTCCATCGTCAATAAGGTACAGCCCGTATGAGGCCAGTCGGCCCGATGATAGATTGACTGCCGGGGGTAAGATAATCTCGCCAGTCTGCGGGTCCGGCACGCCAGCGGCATCAGGCATGTCGTGGAGAGAGTACATCTTAGGGTAGATGAACTGAATCAGAAGGGGCAGCGGCAAGGTCGACAAGAGACACAGTGCGGCAGATCGCATATCAGTGGGGATCTGTGCCGATTTGCGGAGACCAAGCTAGACACAAGGGCAATTAGTACAAAGAACTCAAGGAGCAAAAGAGAATCACTTACGTTCTTGATCAACGCGAGGAACAGAACTGGCAAGCCACGAAGGTTGGCCGGGAATTGAAGACCACCGCCACTGACACTACCGCCGGCAAGCTCCTTGCGGTAGGTGGTTAGAAGCTCAATAATCTTCGCCTGGAGGGCCTCCCGAGCCGGCTCGAGACCACTGCCCAGGGTCCGCTCAACCGCCTTGTGGCTGAAGAATGTAGCAATGGCCTGCTGGTCCGCCGAGGCATAGATATCCGCCAGGTTCTGCGTAGTTGGCAGAGCCAAAGTAAGCACACGAATTCGACGCTCGCCATTGCAGGTGGTATGGAGAACAGCGGCTTGCATGCATACGACCGGCTTGGTCACCGTCTCATCGATGGCGACCTCGACGACGTAGCCTTGATCGCGCGGGAATGCAGGGAAAGCACAGAGATCGGAGCTGCGGTTGAAGAAGTTGCCGTAGAAGGTGCTCATGCGCAGACCGGTGGTGGCGCGCACACGAAGCACAGCCTCCAAGCCAATTTCCGATGACAGATACTCCGAGAACTCGCGCGCAAACTTGATAGCATCCTCGCTTCGAGCGGCGTTCCAGCCGGGGTAGAAGTACGTCTGACCACCAGTGTACCGGGGCAGGTTACTCAAAGAGGCAACATCCTGGTACTGCGAGGAGAAAAGGAACATATCCACTGAGACTTGGGCCTTGGAGCATTCCACAGCGAAGCTCTTGTAGAAAGAGTTTCCGGTCTGAAGAAGATTAGATTCCTTGCTAGTGCCAAGCATCTTCTTATCCTCCCGCATTGTGAGCGCTCCGTGGCCAAGGTTCGGCAGCGAGGCGCTCAGAACGGTCATCTTGCCTCCGACGGGCGCAATGAGCTTGTATCCCGCTCGCAAGGCCGAGCCCATAGCACAGCTCATGTTCTGGGTATTTTGGAACATCTCCTGAAGCTTGTCCAGGAAGGTTTCAATGTTTTCCCGGCATTCGCTTAAAGTGACCATCAAGTCACCAGGAATGGGCAAGAAAGGCTCATCAAGATCGCTAACAACCAGCATCCGAGGGTCAGAGCTTTCTGAGCCGTCTCGGGGAATGCTGAAGTAGTGTAAGCTAGAGTCCACTGCGATGAATCCCAGTCGAGTTCGTCGGTCCGCATTGGGGATGCGGTCGAGGCTCTCCTTGATGCAGCGGGCAGTTGTCGCCAGAAGGCCACTGGTCACGGAAGCATAGCTGACATCGAGCAGGAAAAGGTAGACAAGCGGCTGAGGTGGCCGGACCATATATTCTTGTGGCGCAACAAATTCCACCATGCTATGGTTCAGATCCGGGCGCAACGCTCGGTCTGCCGGCTTCTGCATTGTCGAGTCCCAATCGAAAGCTTGGGGTACATCATTGGTCAGATTGCACATGTTGCAACGCCAACGATGACCGTGATCGAGGAAGGTAACAAATGGGTTGATGTAGGAGCGGCAGCGACGACAGCGGGAGATGACTTGATCTGGAATGACAGGAATGGGATCCGCCGCATCGTGAAGAGCTCCGTAGGGCTGAATGACGAGGGCAAAGGGCAACTTGGACTTCTTGAGGAGGGAATTATTTGTCGGGACGGCGTTCAACGTCGACCGCATATATTTCGTCGGGCAATTTGCCGTAGGGGACGGGTAAACACTGGTCTGTGGATTGTCAGCATATCACACGATGCCACCATATTGTCCAAAGTCACATACTCCCGGGGGCAGAATGATAGGTGGTGGTGGGTACTCGAGCTCCGCAACATTGAAGGGTTGCGAGATCAGGTCCGTGGGGTAAAGCTGGTTAAGCTGGACGTTGCGCGGTTGCACAACAGGCTGTTGTTGCGGCGGGGGCATGTGGTGAGGCTCGGCCATGCCCATCCCACCGAATTGTTGGGTCATCTGGGCCACAGGAGCTGGCGCCGAATAGCCTGCGGCCGCGGGCTGCATCATGTTTGGGTCGGCGCCATACATCGGTTGCTGATACTCCGCGGCCGGCGGTTGCTGGGGATATGCCCCGTACGCACCACCTGCGGTTGGCTGACCTCCCAGGGCGGCATTGGCACCAGAACCAAATTCGAAGGCCTCACCAGCGTACGCTCTCTTCTTGCGACCACCCGCAGCTGGCGGTGGCGCACCTTGTGCGGGGACCGGCGACTGTGACTGTTGCGCGGGATCGGGGGAGCCGTAGGCCGGCTGGCCGTACCCTTCCTGAGGAGGATAACCCCCTTGTGGAGCTGCCATGGAGGTGTGCTACGGAAGATATAGCCGAACAGGGCGACCTCAATGAGCCCAGGATTCGAAGCGTTGAATTCGGGGGAGGGGGTGTGGTCGCGGATGACAGCTTTGCTAGAACCCCACAGTTAGTGAACAATTGACCAGGGGGGAGGGAGATCAGCGCACTGGCAGAGCTGCAGCAATCCAACGAAGCAACAGAGGAATTTCGGACCAACAAACCAGCAGAGGGGAAGGGAGAGGTCGAGAGGCGGTGATGGTGTACTGTGGCCTTTAGGTTGCGGCAGTCCGGCCAATCACGGGACAGCGGGCGCATGTGAGCTGTACCTAGGTAGTTCGACTTGTATCCACGAAATGGTCTTTGTAGATGGGTTTCTAGAGAAGAGTATTCATTGAAAATATTATTGCACCCTCCAGATACAGATATGAAATGCCCAGTCAGGTTTGTGACTCGGATTTTCGCTTGCTAATGGTAATGAATGAGGTGAAACAACAAACTTCCGCTTCAGATACTATTGTGAAATTATCATTCTTAGTTCTTAAAAATATATATCTTGGTCCATGGCTAGTCAATCTAGCAAATTTCTTTCCCCAGTCCAACCACGTCCTCCAGGGCTGTTGGACAAGAATGTGCCCGGCGAGAATAGCCCGCGTTGCTGGGCCAACCACTCAACACAATGTCTTCCCTCCATCATCATGGACCTTCCTTTCTCCAGACCAGCATCCACCACGGTAGGTAGTATTTTCTTTTCTTTGATTCGGGGGATTTTGCATTTCTCTTTTCTGTTTTCATTCAGTCCTTCAGCGACGCATTGGAACGCGGTTCGAGTTATATCCCAGCATCAGATCGGCCAGAATTGTGCATGTGTGAGCTGTCATAATGAGTGTTCGAGTTGTTGCGCGTGTTCGTCCTCTTCTCAAGTCCGAAAGGGAGCTTGATGTGATTGTTCGCACCGGATCGACCATCACTGCAGACAAGTCGCAGCAGTCGGCCAATGCCGACCGCAAGTTGGCGGCATTGAGGGATCGAGACAATGTGGTGCGGATCCCGAATCCGAAAAATGGGGGCGAGGAATATACCTTTCAGTTCAATGCTGTGTATGATGCCGAGGTGTCACAGCAGGAGATGTTCGACGCCGAGGGTGAGTGCTTGCCAGCGAATGTTTCTTTCTTGCCGGCTAAGAAGTCATCGGTGATATAGTGGCACCCACGATTAAGCACATCTTCAATGGATTCGACGTCACGCTTTTCGCCTATGGAGTTACTGGAACAGGGAAGACACACACTATGCGCGGTGGTAAAGGTCTCGCGGACCGGGGTGTGATTCCTCGGCTCCTGAGTGGCATCTACAGACGCAGCCGGAAGATTGAAAAGGATACCAATGGCGAGACGACCGTCCAGGTCTCCTTGAGCTACTATGAGATCTACAACGACAAGGTGTTTGATTTGTTCGAGCCCCCGGAGAAGCGTACATTGGCTGGGCTGCCGCTACGTGACAATGGGGGAAAGACTGTAGTGTGTGGTCTGACGGAGAGGCCATGTACTAGCCTGAAGGAGTTTGAAGGGCTATATGACCAGGCAAACGCAAACCGCTCGACCTCGGCGACAAAGGTATGACTCTGCGGCGACAAACGCTTCTGACCGCAGCGCTGACAACCCATCCAGCTTAATGCCCACTCGTCGCGTTCCCATGCCATTCTTGGAGTCAAGGTCACCATCACATCGCCAGAGAAGACCAGCGTCAGCACGGCCTCAGCAATTGACCTGGCAGGATCGGAGGACAATCGCCGGACGGACAATGATAAAGAGCGTATGGTTGAGTCGGCTAGCATCAACAAAAGCTTGTTCGTGTTGGCACAATGCGTCGAGGCAATCACAAAGAAGCAGCAACGGATTCCGTATCGCGAGTCAAAAATGACCAGGATTCTATCGCTGGGCCAAAACCACGGCCTGACAGTCATGATCCTCAATGTTGCTCCTGTTCGATCGTACCATTTGGACACACTCAGCTCTCTCAGCGTCGCCAACCGGACCCGCAAGATTGAGGTTCGAGAAGTCGAAAATGATCCGATCTTCAAAGGACCGGCCAGACCACCTGTCCGACCGTCCATGGCTAGTTCCCGACAGCCCCTACGACCTCTTACGGCCTCCGTTAACGTCAACATGCCGGCACCAGCTGCCAAGGACCCAGCTAAGAAAGATGATGGAAAGCCTATGAAGGCATTCAGTGTTTACTCGGATCGACCCCAGGCAAAGCCCGTCACCCAGGCCCGGAAATCCGAGACCAAGAGATCTTCCTTGTCTGAAGTATCATCGACGCGGCCATTGAAGTCTCGACAGGCTCTGGCTCCTACGCAGCCTGCACCCCAGAGCGGGGATTTTTCTGCTGCAACGATCCAAGAGATGGTTGAGAAAAAGGTGGAGGAGATCCTGGCTGTTCGAACGGTCAGCGAGCAGTCACGACAAACGCAAATCCGTGAACTGAATGAGCAAGTGCAGCAACGACTGGAGATGCTCGAACAGCGCATCGAGGGCACCGAAGATGCCCGTGCCGAGGGCTTATCGTACCTTCTCATGGCGAAGCAGCACCAAGCCCGCGGAGAGAACAGCTCGGCATTAAGGATGTACCAGCTGGCGCTACCGCATTTCCCGCACAATGATAAACTGACTTCCAAGATTGCTGCGCTGAAGGCTCGCATCGGAGCTCGGCCCTCCATCGAGCCAGCTCCGAGCCATCCATCTCCTGCTGCCAAAGGTCGTCTCGGGAGTATGCTGTCCCTTAATAAAGAGCCCAACGTCACCCTCGGTAAACGCCAGGCGGAGCATGATGATGAGTACATGGACCAGGCCGGCGGATACTTGAGCGATGAAAACAGCATCCCTGGGCCTCGCAAGAAGCGTGCTACTACCAAGGCATCCCAACCAAGTGGAGACGAAATAGACGCCATCGCCGAGCTGGACGAAGACCCTTCCATCTCGCCTCGGACAACCCACCTCTTATCCATCATCAACTCTCGCGACATCACCCAGATCAAGCTGCTAAAAGGCGTGGGCGCGAAAAAAGCCGAGGCCATCGTGAACTGTCTCTGCGAGATGGATCAGATATCACTGGGTCCTGAACCGATTTCCGACCAGCCCCAGTTCCGGGTGAATAGCCTTGCGGAACTGAGTACGCTTAGAGGGGTTGGTGTTCGGACGGTCGAGAATATGAAGAATGGGGTCTTGGCTTGATTGCATTTCTGGCAGCTTGGAGTTATGCGCATTGTATTATTATTTAGATGCATCTTCCTTCAGCGACGGTGCTGGGGCGTTTGGATGGGTTGTTTCTTATATACCGGTCTACGGGATGGTGCAATGCAGTCGAATTGTTCGATCTTAAGTTTCAAGCTTTCAGGACCATGAACAAGGTTTGTAGTTATTAACCTAAGTCACATTGATCTAGCTGTTTGAGCAAGCAGACTTGGTATTTCTGTCTTTGGCTAGAACTTTTACAGCAATGGCTTAAGCACATGATACTATGTAGAAATTAATTGTCCTCAAAAGGGAAAGAATAACCAGAATAGGCAATGGGTAAATAGAAGGGAGAACCCGCCAAATACCTGAATTGAGTCCTTAGTACAGGTGTGAGTTCTGACAAAGCCACAGATGTAAACTCGCAATTGACTTTTCGAGCTATTCTATGCTTATATATCACTCATTACTATATCATCAAGCATCCATTACACTTTACTAGTCACCTTAGCCCCACCAACAACCACTCTCGCCACGATAAAAAGCGAGGCCCCAGCTATCATAACCACACCGCAAAAGACCTGCAATCGCGTGTAAGAGCCATGCATCACGTCCGGCACCAACGCGCCTCCAATAGGCGTCCCAGTCAGCGCAGCAAACGAGATGATCGAGAAGCAAGTGCCGTTGCGGATCCCGACCTCGCGCAGGTCGGAGATTTGCGCTATTAGCGCTGGTGCTAGTGAGACGAAGGCTCCGGATGCAAAGCCGTATAGTGCGCTGAAGACGATTGCTGGGGCGTTGCTGCGTGATGGTAGCCAGAGTGCTAGGACGAGGATGCCGGCTAGGTAGCTGAATATTATCATGACGTTGTACCGGCCGATGCGGTCAGCTAGAAGGCCTGGGAGTGTACGGCCGAAGATGCTGTTTTTGTTAGGATGGTTGCTATAGGGGGATGGTATTCGATATTCGACTTACCTGGCAGCGTTCAAGATGGGAATGAGATATTGCGACATGTGCGATGACATGCCGTATCGCTCTGCCTGGGTAATGATAAATGTAAAGGGGAGGAAGAGGCCCCAGAAGAAGCAGAAGCATGCAGCCACTGTGATCATGAATTTGATATCTTTGAGTGGTCTTCCAAAGCTCGCAATACTAACTGACTTTCTGCGGTGGGTCAGTCTCGATCGCATGGTGAGATTGGAGATAATCAGCATGAATAAGATGAGGAAGGCACAGATCCGCATCGCCCATGGAAAGCCAACTTTGGGAATCAGGTGCGACACCATGATGGGGAAGATCACTCCACCGAGACTAGACCCGGCAGCTGTGATCCCCAGAGCGGTAGCGCGGCGCTTTGCGAACCAGGTACTGACGGCGTTGACGCTGGAGTTGAAGATGGCGCTGGCACCGATTGAACTGCAGATGCCTTGTGCGAGGATGAATTGGTAGTATTCAGTTGAGAGGGATGTCATCATGAGACCGAAGACATGGAAGAATGTTCCCGCCAGCAAGATCCAGCGTGGACCAAAACTGTCAAAGAGAGCTCCAAAGAGTGGACCCTGTGAATGACAATGTCAGATCTCGAGATACAATGGAATTGTTCTTGGATATCAGACGTACTGCAAAGAACATGATGAAAGTCTCGAGCGATGTAATCCATGCCACTGTGCTGACGGAATAGTTGCTCAACTGGTGACTTTCATAGTATGCTTGGAAGACACCAATACCTGCGCGGCGGTTAGTGACACAATCTGGGAACTCAAGTTCGGGTTTCTTACAGTTGATCCAGCCAAAACTGACAAATAGACAACAGAATCCTCCCAGCACTGTTGTCCAGGCCTTCAATCCACCGTCTGGGGGCGCGCCGACTGCAGGTGGTGCCGCTGGAGCAGCGTCTGATTTCTCTGGTTCTTGGGACTCGGTCACTTTCTGTGTTTCTGGTCGAGCTCCTTTTTCTAGATCGTCATTTTGATGGTCGCTAACCACTGGAGTGGAATGATCGGAGGGAGGCATGGTGGTTGTGTTATCGGCAGGAAACCCAGCTTCGTTGGGAACAGTCATTCTGAAAGTATACTCTCTTTTGACTTGAATGCTGATCTCCAAGATTCAATCGGCTGGATCTAGTGCATATGTGGAATCCCCTTAGGCCAAATGCAAGCAGCGAGGCTTAGTAGAATCTGCATATGTCAACAGCATCAGCAGTTGTACCTTGCAACATATAAAGACAAAGATCTCACAGCTACAGGAACATGAGAACCGCTCCGATAGCTACAGAGGAAAAATGCAAGTGACTTACTGAAGCTCAGGTACAAGTCTCAGAATCAACATGCACTCCCCGGCCGTATTTAATTTACTGCTAAGCTTTGCAAAAGCAAATAATAGTTAATCACGGCAAGGAAATAGCGTCGGATCTTCGCGTCTAACTAATGCCGAGTTCCATTTAATAATATTATACTTCGGCCCTTCACCGTAACTCGCCCCGCTAACCAGGATTTGGCCCGGTTTTGGTTTGGTCCCTTGTGGGGCTTGTTGATGCAGTACTCCGTAGATAGGAGAGGCAGTATTCCTATATTCATTTGGAATACTATCACTGATGCCGAGAGATGGCTAAGTACCTACTTAGATAAGTGACCGACTGTCTGTATACAATGTAAACACCGGTATATCCCTGAGATATTTGAAAGATAATTCACCGTCGAATCGAAGGATTCATGCTGAGCCGATCAGATAAACTTTATGATCCATCGCGATCGATGGTATCAAATAACATTCTAACATTCTCCCTTCTCCGCACAGCTGAACGGAAGTGCTTTGTTGTCTGCCGATGATTCTCCACGCAGCTTCAATCTATTGCTTAATAGAGGTGGAATCAACGATGTTCAATGGTCATTCCATTCTGATCTGCCTCGTTACTACGGAGAACTCCGTACATATCGGAAGGCTGAACGCGAAAATCTTCCCCTCGTGCTGAAAAGCCAAGAGATCTGCTGTTCACATGCATGCTTAGGTTTGAGTTGGACGATATTTCCTGCATCCTCCAAATAATAATATCAAAAGTACGAGATAAAGGTTGCCCAGACATTTTAACTTGCCGCCAAGGTTCAGAGCAATCATTGACTCCATCTTTCCCGGTAGATCATCCGAGTCGAACCAAATGAAATGTATGATTGGAGCGGTCCATCGCGAAGACCGGAAATGTCTACAATACTATACAAAATGCTATCGCAACCATCCCAAGAAACCTCTTTCTAGCAATGGAATGAGTTGCTTTCTTCCCTCTGGAATCTAGACTTTCTTCGTAGAATCGACTTCCTCCATCTCAACCTTGCCGCTGGTGCGGACTTTGGCGACATTTTGGCCAACGCCCCGGACTTCTTGCTCCAAATCCTCAGGCGAGCGGGAAATATCGGGAAAGTTCCCGAGGGTCTCCTCGGTCTCTTTTTTCTTTTCGGCCTCGGATTGCTGGGCAGATGGAGTGTGTTGCGAAGAGGTCAGCCCACGGGGCGTACTGGCAATCTCGTCGACTTCCCGCCCGGACAGAACGTCGTTCAAACGCGGTCCACGGGATTGTACCAAGATGGTTGCAGGACCATCGAACTGCAAGAAGAGCTGGGAGAAGATATCGAATTAGTTACGTGCAAGAGAACGATCCGAACAAGGTTGCCTACTCTGTCTCCCCAGATGGTCATTCGAGACCAAGTGCGCAGCTTGTGCGCGAATCGCATAGTGGTCTTCCACGCATCGGATCCCGTAACATCTTGGATGAATTTGTTGCTTTGTAACAATCGCGGCAATGTCTTGAGGCCCGGGACCTGGAAGTTAAGAGTGGTGGATTTGAAGCGGTAAGGACGAGGCGGGTTCGACGACATTGTGTAGGCGACGACATTGCTGGGATGCGCAATGTATTGCTCTCCGTCTTTGAGATCAACCGAGTAGACTTGGCCATTTCCGACCAGAGCCATCAAACCCCTTCCTGTTACCTCCGAGCTACCCCAGTGAGCCAGGCTCTGCGCAAATTAGCCCCGTTCTATTGTCGTTCACAAAAAGGGATATTGATTCCACGGACCATATTGGTATTGATAGTCGGCTTGATAGACAGAGATCGGCCCGTCCATGCCAGCAGAGCGCGCCGTTGAGCGACCATCCAATCCACTGAACCATTCAGATTGACAACCGCGAAGGAGGTGGTGGGAGACCGGACGGAGATGAGAGCTGTGACAGGACTGGCGGAGGAGACCTGGAACGGTTTTAGGAAAATTCAACGTCACTCAACCCATGACATACCTTTTGGTATAGGAAAGGCGTTCCAACAACCGCTCTCCGAAAGGGTTCGAGGACACTCAAACTGGATACGACCTGCAATTCAAATTGTCAACTTCATTCCTAACCAAGTCCTCAATGGAATCAATCGCGTACGTTATCTGCCTTGCCGCTCAACCCTACCAAAGTCCCTCGACGAGTGTACAAGTTCTGCGACGCCGACAACGAGACCGACAGGAGCGAGTATGGAGCACCGATGACATCGAATCGCGCATCTGTGATGTATAGAAGTGAGTTGCCGACCTTAATAGCCCTAGTTCATGAATGCTTTACCTCGCGACTCTGCAGAATTCGGCGTGGTTGCGAGGGGCAAGTGATCCCCGTTGACCGTGGGCTCCGCCGAAGGTGTTGCGCGGATCTGGACACATCGTGTCTGACGATGAACTCGAGGAATCACTCGAGTCCAAGACAGAGTCCGGACACCAGGCATGGCGGGACTCATGGTGCCGAAAGTGGTGGAGAGGACTTTACGTCAGTTGCAAGCTCGAGACCCGAGAAAACACGGGAAATCGTCGCCCCGATGTGTATTCGGTTTAAGATTGCGACATTTCTCCCCGAACTCGAGTGACTGCGCTGGTCTTTCTTTTTCTTTTTAAACTCTATGTTAGCTGCGCTCTCTATCTTCTTTTGTTCGCTCTTCTAGTCCTCATCGCTTCCTCGACACGCGATCCCGCGCTTTTCTCCGAAACCGGCGCCCAAGGTTGCCCCCACAGCTATTGCGGACGCTGCTCCGCACGTTATTCCTCAACTCGAGAGCTCAGTATGCTCTATACGACCTGATAATTGCATAGAGAATTACTTGCACATCTCATCATTGTTTTCAATCCGCAGTATGCTGCTCCGAGCAGCCCGATCTCCTTGTTGGCGCCCGACGCTGCCCGCATATCCGAGCTTCGCCGGCCGGTCACCATGGACGAGACGAAATGGAATTCAATTGCGCGGATTCACGGCCGGCGGTCCCTCCAGAAACCAAGCAGCCGATCATAAAGATTTGAACCCGAAAAAGTCCTCGGATCCTACCACCGACGAGGCGCAAGCGCAACTAGCCAATGCCAATCTGCCTTCCACAGAGACCCAGACCTCGCCGAAGAAACACCTGCTGAGCGAGTCGGCCAAGGCAAGTAAGGACCAACGGAAGGCTGACTGGGCGATTATGAGGGAAATGGCTAAATACTTGTGGCCAAAGGTATGACGTCGGTTTGGAACTATACATGCGGGTTGGAAGTACTGATCGTGCCATTGTAGGATGACTGGGGCACGAAACTCCGAGTAGGGACGGCTTTGTCATTGCTGGTGGGAGCCAAGGTTAGTCTCGGTTATTTCTGGACCAAGACTTTGAACTGATCGCAATGTGTCCAGGTTCTCAATGTAGAGGTGCCATTTTACTTCAAGAGCATTGTGGACTCGATGAATGTGGACTTTGCAACCCTGGGTGGTACCGCTTATACTGTGGCTGGCTCCATGATTATAGCCTGTAAGGACTCGAAGCCCCTATAAAAAAGGCAACTCTGACTGGTTTTAGATGGCGCGACCCGAATCGGAGCGACACTATTTCAAGAACTCCGGAATGCGGTGTTTGCAAGTGTTGCGCAAAAGGCGATTCGAAAAGTGGCCCGTAATGTCTTTGACCACTTGCTGCGTCTGGATCTCAATTTCCATCTGTCTCGTCAGACCGGGGGTTTGACTCGTGCAATCGATCGTGGAACCAAGGGTATCAGCTTTTTGCTCACATCGATGGTCTTCCACGTTGTACCGACTGCGCTGGAGATCTCGCTGGTGTGCGGAATCCTTGTAAGCTGCCTTGATACCTTTCTGGCTCAGTGTAGATGCTGATTCTCGCAGACATATCAATATGGGTTTCAATTTGCAGCTATCACGACCACCACGATGATCGCATACACGGCATTTACAATCACTACTACAGCCTGGCGGACCAAATTTCGACGACAGGCCAACGCGGCCGACAACCGCGGAGCCACAGTGGCCGTGGACTCATTGATCAACTACGAGGCTGTCAAGTACTTCAACAATGAAAAGTTTGAGGTGTCCCGGTACGATAAGGCGCTGAAGAACTACGAAGATGCGTCGATCAAAGTGACCACCTCCCTGGCCTTCTTAAACTCAGGCCAGAACATGATCTTTTCGACGGCGCTTGCGGGCATGATGTACCTGGCCGCAGACGGGGTCGCGACGGGGGCCTTGACAGTGGGCGATCTGGTCATGGTCAACCAGCTCGTGTTCCAGCTCTCCGTACCTTTGAACTTCCTAGGATCGGTCTATCGCGAACTACGTCAGTCCCTGCTGGACATGGAGACGCTGTTCAATCTGCAAAAGGTCAACGTGACCATCCAGGAACGCCCCAACGCCCCGCCGTTGGCCCTGAACCGCGGCGGCGAGATTCGCTTTGAAAACGTCACCTTTGGCTACCATCCCGACCGGCCCATCTTGAGAAATGCCACCTTCACGATTCCCGCCGGGTCAAAATTCGCCATTGTCGGCCCCAGTGGTTGTGGCAAGTCGACCATCCTACGCTTGCTCTTCCGCTTCTACGACACGCAGTCAGGCCGGATCCTGATTGACGGGCAAGACGTGCGTGACGTGACCCTGGACAGTCTACGACAAGCGATTGGCGTCGTGCCGCAAGACACGCCGCTATTTAATGACACGATCGCACATAACATCCGATACGGGCGGATTGATGCGTCGGACGAAGAAGTACATCGGGCGGCCGAACGGGCGCACATCCACCAATTGATCGAGCGATTGCCCGATGGATACCAGACGGCCGTTGGGGAGCGCGGCATGATGATTTCCGGGGGCGAAAAACAGCGATTGGCGATTTCACGATTGTTGCTGAAGAACCCACAGCTGTTCTTCTTCGACGAAGCGGTAAGTGAAACATGATCCTTGTCGGCATGGACGCTAATTATGCATGGTAGACGTCAGCGCTAGACACGTACACGGAGCAGGCGCTCTTGCTCAACATCAACAGTATTCTCAAGGAGAAGAGTCGCACGAGTGTCTTTGTGGCGCATCGACTACGCACGATCTGCGACAGCGACCAAATCCTGGTATTGAAGGATGGACAAGTAGTGGAGAGCGGGTCGCACCGCGAACTACTCGAGTTGGGCGGAGTTTATGCGGAGTTGTGGAATGGTAAGTGGATGGAATGGAGATTGGGAGTATACACTAACTGTGTGCAGCGCAAGAAATGTCGATGCAAGAAGAGTCATAGATGCCCTACAATCAATCTGAAATATACTCCTGAAACAATGCGGGATTTAATATTATTCAATAATTGACTCGGCGCTAAATCCACGTTGTGTCTCCACCTCCCACTTCTCCTTTCCCCATGTGCCTGGCCACTTTCTTAAAACTCCTCGTGTGCCTCTTTAAATTCTCCGTTCAATTACATCTGGATTATATCGTGCCAGGCACTTTCATCTTCCTCGTTCGTCAATTCCTGTATATCTCATTGCACCCATCTACCGAGTCCTTCTACAATACCCCCTACCCCCTCACCCGTTAAACCGTTGAACCAAACCTGATCGGTAAGGAGAACCCCCCAACTTGAAAAAGTCCCAAATCTCAATCATAATAATAACCATCTGACCCGTGGTTCTGCACAGTGACGTGGATTGCGCATCCGTTCATTGCCGGCGTCCAAACCTATACATCTCATCCCTCCCATCTCATCTCATCTCAACAATACAATACACAATCACAACCACAACCCACCACTCACAATGGGTCTGATCGATAAACTGCAAGCAAGTACGTACATACCTCATCCCTCGAAACATCAATTAGGACGACCAGTTCTAACAACCGCAGGACTCGAGCTATACCGCCTCGAACAGCGCTACGCCCGCCGCAAGAACCGTAGTACCTTTTCCACAGGTGCCCACTATGTCGACGGCGAATACGTCTATGGCCATGGTGCCCATTCGCCTGTTAGTGCCATGTCTAAGCATTCGACTGGTAGTTGGCGGTCGGGTTGGAGCGGATCGGACTCTCGGACGCGGTAACGAGGTGCGGGTTTGATTGTGCTCTTGCATTTGCCCAGTATGGCGCTTGGGGTTTCTTCTGCTGCGCTTAGCGTTGCATTTTTGTTTATGGATTCTTTTGAGGTGGGTTTCTTCGGTTTTTCTTCGCATGATGGATTTGTGAAGATGGGCTGTTATTGTTCTGTCGGAAATATTCATGGGTTTTCTTGGTGCGAGTTCAATTGTTGGTGGTTGGGTTCGCCTTGTCTTTTCATATCATTGGATCATTGCATAGAATGCATTCCGTCTGAGATGGTACTCTTATCAAGTTACAGATTGTAGATGAGATTGACAAACATCGGTTTGGAATACGATGGGTATCTGTGCCAATCCTTCCCCAATGCAAAGATCTAGAATATCGATTCGCTCCATTACCGCTTGGATTTACGTCCCCCAATCGCGAGTCGGCCGAGATTCGGGAGTCCAGACTTGTGTTTCTGTGTCTTGGATGACCCATCCAGTCCACCACGGTTGGTACTCGGTCCAGCACTTCCAATGCCAGCATTGCCAAGTCCAATACCCCCAATTGCACCGGGGCCGGGAGTCCCTGTGCCCCCGCGCGGGGTGTCAAGACCGGACCGGTCTCGTGGACGATCCGCAGATGCGACGGAGAGGGCTGCAGTGAGCGACGGGTTCTGGATCCCGTCGGTCGGGTCAAGGGAGTGGCGTTGGGAGGCATTCCGACGAGAACGTTCCTGGACTGATTTGAATTTATCAAGAAGGTCAATCCAGCGGATGGTGCTCTCCTCGCGTGACTTCAGACGGGTGCCACTGGGACGATCGTACGATGACGGGCCTGTTTGCGAGGTGCTGGTCGGGAGAATTAGCACGGGACGCCGGTCCTGGCCAGGCGATGAGGATGCATACCTGCGCGGGGCGCCATGGAGGAAACCAATGTTGCTGACACTATTCAGGCGGTTCTTGAGGGCGGCAAAGGCGGAACTCTGGGGGAGGAGCATCAGGACACCGTAGAGGCATTTATACAAATAGGGGTATTTCTCTGGCTCAAGGAGTTGAAGGCGGAGGTCTGCAGAAGGGCATTAGGTTAGAATCAAACTGGATTGCATAGAGTGTGAAGCGCACAGGTGAAAACCGGGGACTCGAGAAGTTGCACCAGTTTATCGATTTGGATGAGCATATTGACTGTCATTTCGAGCTCGGCACTGAATGCAATCATTAATACAATCAACAAGCAAATGGCTATCGCAGGTCTTACAAGATTTGGAGAAGATTGTAAGCCTGCTCGTATGCCTGGGCGAGAAGGCACAGGGAGAACGTGGAGACGGCGTTATGGCACCAAGATCGGAAAAGAGCAACGAAAAACATCTGGCCCTCCTAGAACCATCGTCAGCAAATTCTACAACTGTAGCAGTCGAGATCAGAGTTTGACCTTTGAGTCGAGATTTCTTAATCGCTTTCTCATGTCTGATAGCTCTGGCGCAGTGATGAGATTGTTGTTCAAATTCTGAACCATGATGCTGGCGAATTCAATGTCCTGCCGATACATAAGCGAATGAATTGCAGGTCAAGTTCTTGCACTCACTTCTTCCTTTTCAAGACAGTCCGCTAAGGTCCGGTAGATACGTTCCGGGCTCAAATTGAGACACAGCTGTCTGATAATTAAATTCCCACGAACCTCTAATAAGTGCCGGTCTGTAGAGAAGAGCTGCA
Organism: Penicillium sp. PG113-03A; assembly: GCA_037042135.1. NCBI lineage: Eukaryota > Fungi > Ascomycota > Eurotiomycetes > Eurotiales > Aspergillaceae > Penicillium > Penicillium sp. PG113-03A. Next base: position 274,194 of record JAXQJW010000162.1, read on the forward strand.
GCAAATTCACCATGAACGAGGTAAAATAACTGTCCTCGCTGTTTCTCGATATCTGTGAGAGAAGCTGTAAATCTTTGGTCACCACAGCTTCTGCTGGGTCTGAAAGGGTTTTCAATAGAGCTGGAAAAGTCCCATCGTTGATGGCGACCACTTTTCGAGGTGCCTTGCGATGTAGCATGATCAGCCACGACAATGCAGCTACCCGGGTGGCTTCATTTTCGTTCAAGAAAAGCAAGGTCAGCGAATTCACAGCAGAACTATAATCGAGTTCAGCTGGTTGCGCAGTCGTCGAAATGATACTGCTGCGAGGAGTCGCTGCACCAGAAGTCTCTTGCAATGGCTTCTTGCCCTCAGTGTTGGTAGTCTCTGAATTCTTTCTGTCGATGCTTTCCTTGCTGGTTGTTGCGGAAACCGCTTTGGACGCAGCTTGTGCTTCGTCGGTCATATCGTCGGTCAAGGAATAGATATATTCGAGAAGTGATTTGTTAACCTGATTGGCTGCCTGCCGAACTTGATCCGAGCCACTGGATATCGCTGGTAGAACCTGGGTCAGGAGCCGAGGGACAAATGGGAGGATGTCCTCGGGGCTGATTTCAAAAAAGGTGTCGATCCAGCGCAGAGCGGTCAAGAGGACATCCTCTTCTATAGAATAGTAAGCGTCATGTTGGCATGATTGGGGCAAGATTAGTAGGTATAGAATTTACCATTGGAAGTGTTGATGAAACCGACCATGATCTCCACGATCTTTGGATAGTCAATATGTGAATCTTGTCCTGGAATCCAGTCCCCGTCGGCTTGAATCAAATCATCGTCATCAAGTGAATCTGAAACTGAGTCGTCCACGGCGATGTCGGCCTTCTCGGCCTCTGCCGTCTGTTCCGTTCGAGTGCTCAGGCTTACTGCATCACTTGTGGTGGATAGTCGGCGACTGTGTTGACTTTTACGACTCTCTTCAATACCCTTCTTCACACGGGTGATCCGTTTGATCTCGAGGAGAAATCTGTCCAGAAGCACCTGAGTGGCGACATTGAGCTCTTTGTTTGGCCCATTGAGAAACTTGATCAACCCCTCCAAGAATTCAGGAAGATAGGTCACCAGCTCCAAATCCGGAATGGTGTCCAGTAAAGTCAGCCAAGAAACGAGGAAGTTGGAAGTGAAAGGTTTGAGCACATGGATGCGTTCCTTGAGCAGCGGAATGAACTTGGCAAGTGAGAAAGCGGTTGGTAAATCAGCTTCATCAATGGTATCGCTGTCGGCTATCTCCTTTTCTGAAAGCTGCAGCACCGACACATACGAAGCTGCCGATTCCGAGACAATGTCCTTCACCAACCGGTCAAGGAGCTCCGCGCCGTTCTTGACCGACAGCTCCGAGTCCGCGGAAAGCTAGAAATACATGAGTTTTAACCACAAGCAGAGTAATTCGAAGCAACCATACCTTGGACAATGCATCAAAAATCTCATTAAAGAAAAGTAAAATCTCCCCTTTGGCTACCTTGGCGATGTTGTACATGCTCTCGCAGGCATAGTAGCGAACGCGTGCATCAGTATCATTGAAGCAAGCCAAAACCGGCGGGACGATGTCTTTCAGATACGGGGCGACACTCTCCTATATTCCACGTCTTAGTATGGTTCCACACCAGCCATTGACTCTCACCCACTGATCCAAGAGCAATCGAGGCAGCTGCCAGCCCAATCAGGCCTCCGTTCCGTGAATGAGCCTGATGCACCGAATATGCAAATTCATGACACAGGTGCTCTATAATCTTATGGATCTTGTCATGCTCCCCATTGAAGATGGCATCGCGCACGATTTTCTCAAGCCTGAAGAGAGGTCGCGTGTTAGCTTCATTACATTGAATGACCGCGACCAAAAGGGCTGACATACTCCAAAGCGCCCTGCTTTCTTTTGTCATAGAGCTTGTCGTGAAGCAGCCGCTGAATTGAGTAATCCATTGCTCGTTTCGACGGAGAGTACTGTCCCGAGCGTCGGCTACGCCAGGTTCATGGTGGAGAGGGGCGCAGGTTTAGGCACGTCGCACGGGGCCGGGCACGCGATCTGGTGGTCCGGTGGTCTTTTCGAGGCAACGGTTGGTTGGCAGAGGAAAATCGCGATGATCACGCTCAGCAGCTTCGGAGTGGGGGTTTGGAAGATGCGTTGTCAACGCGGAGATGGGGAAGTCCAAGCGCGGTGTGACGTATGTCAGCACCGGGTCTGGACTCGGCCCGAGTCCAAGTGTATAAAATGCAATTTAAGCAACAAGGGTGATGAAAGTGAATTTCTTTTATGTTGGACTCTTTAGGGATGTGAACTTTAGGACAATAGTGAACTATGCTCATAATGTCTTAAGCCTGATTCATTTTTGGGTCTCGTAGTCGAGTATTGGCATTGAAATATAAAATGGTCATCTGCAGGTCTCAAAACCCATCTACTTGAAAGCCCGTCAATTAATCGAATCCCCATTTCGTGCCGGGATAGAAGATTGCCCAAGTGTCCTGTCGGGTGATCACATTAGGTATGGCAGTCCATTTCGACATACTCTATCCTCAGTTTCCTTGGAGACCCGTCTGACCACCCTCAGCGAGAACCCAAAATGCCTTACCATACGTTGTGATTCACATACGCACCAAGTCGTTGGCTATGTCTATACTAATACCTATATATGGCCTGATTCAATGTCTCCATAAGACCTCAATTTATATTCGGATGTGGATATGGTGGTCGAAGCCATAGCTTCAATGACTGATATACTGGAACACAGCAGACACATCTCTTTCTCCAGTTTCTTGCCGCATCAAGAAATCTTGTATCTGTGCCAATTGCCCTTTCTCTCCACAATTGACAAAGTGGTTCCAAGTGCTCGTATCACCATAGAGCATTGCAGGGGCCTTGATGAATTGCGTGCCATCTGGACGACACCGCTTGCATTTAAAAGTGTCGTGTGTATCACAACGAGTCTCCGGCTTGAACTGGAAAAGCTCTCGTAATGATTCTATGGAGAAATGGCGCTCGACATCTTCCGCCGAATCCACAACACAAGACGACAGCGATTGCTTGTGTGACTGACGCTGGAAGATCTTCTCCTCAATTGATCCAGTTGCAATGAAGCGATAGACGAAACAATCCTTCTTCTGACCATCACGCCAGACTCGTGCCAAAGCCTGCTGGTCAGCCGCAGGATTCCAGTCGGGATCAAACAAGACAAGGCGGTTGGCCCCAATCAAATTCAGCCCACAACCACCAGCCTTGCTGCTGAGCAGGAACACGAACTCGGGCCCATCAGGGTCATTGAATTTATCCACCAATTTTGTTCGCTTCTTGACATTCATTGTGCCATCCAGTCGCAGGCAGCCATATGCGCGCGATCGGCACAGTCTTTCAAAGAGGTCCAGAGTTTGGGTGTAATTGCTAATGAGCACAATCTTATCATTGGTATCTTGTCGGATGCGAGCCAACATACGATCCAGCACCATCATCTTCCCCGAATACCAGCTCTTGACTTCCCTATCTCGGCCGCGAGCGTCTGGCGGGGTAAAGTCTTCGGGTAATGTGTGCTCACAGCCGGGAAGGTCGTTCGCCAGATCGAGCAGGTCGGGGTGATTGCAGAGCTTTTTCAGGATACCAATGGCCTTTAACGGCTGGCTACCCTTTCCGCGTAGCAAGCTTCGGATTTCCGGACTCTGAATGAAGTGATTGTAAAGGCCCAACTGGAACTCGGACATGTTGCAGAACACAACATGCTCATACTTGATCGGCAGGTACTTGGAAAGAATCTCGTTAGTCCGGCGAATAATAAATTTGTTGACGATGCCGGACAGTTCCACGAGCCGTTCGTCGCCCAGCTTGCGGGCCTCTTCCGTGCCTGCTGCATCTCGGCCACGTAAAATTGGCAGTTCAAATCTCTTTCGGAACTCATTTTGAGAGCCTAACAGGTTGGGATTGGCAAAGTGCAGAAGCGAGAAATACTCGGACAGGTCGTTCTGGATGGGCGTGCCAGAGAGGATTACACGGCGAGAGACATTCAAGCCGTTCAACGCTGTCCAAGTCAAACTCTCCTTGTTTTTCAGTCGATGACCCTCGTCGCAAAGAAGCAGGCCGATCGGGTGGTCTTTCAGCGCATCCACATACATCCGGAGCGTTTCGTAGGACACAATAAGCACGGGTCTGACAATCCCACGCCCCGAGGCAATAGCCCACTGTTTGATTTGAAGAGTGAGCTCCGCCTTGGAAGCCTTTCCATCGACCGCAAATGGTGTAGTGGCATCCTTGCCAAGCCATTTTCCTGTGATTGTTAGCCTTGTCCGAGAGATTGTACAACTTTACTTACCGAGCTCATTTGCCCAATTGCCGACTAAACTTGACGGACATGCAATAACGCACTTTTGAATTGTCGTTTTACCAGCCTCTGGATCTTGCTTGAGCAATGTCCACATCAGAGAGATGCATTGAAGCTGTCGTTGTCAGCTGAAAGTTCAAACAAAGACAACTTTGGTGTTTTCATCTCTTACCGTCTTCCCCAAACCCATCCCATCTGCCATAATACAACCATTCGCATTCCGATCCACCATACCAGTTGTACACCGATACAAAAACTATTCCAATCGTTAGCCAGGCGTGTCATGGGGCGCGAGGGTCTTGTAGCCCAGGGCATACCTTGACTCCTTCGATTTGGTGTGGTCGCAGGACCTTGGCCAACCTCGGGTCAATCACAACAGGAACCTTTGGCCGGTCCTCCACTTTCTTTTTGAGACCAAGAATATCTGCCAAACTCTTATGTACAAGCGGCTCATCCAATTTCGGCTTGTCTTCTTCTTTCGGTTGGTCCATATCTTTGGGCTGAGGCTCTTCAGCAACATCGTCTACCGTCGGGTCATAGAGAACAATCGCAAATTCTCCACTCGGATCATGCAGTGGCTTCGCGACGAATGTAGCACCCTGGCGCATCCCTAAGGTCGGGGCTGCCCGACTTGAATTGTACTCGCCGGTCTCCTTGTTGATAAAAGGGATGCGAAATTGCTGCCGAAACGCAGCATCTTTATCCTTAGGTTTGAAGGCTGGAAACTTATTCGCCTCCCGTGTTGCTATGGCGAGTCGATCCTCGTTGGTATATGGTTTCTCGGCTCCGTCCTCTGTGCTCCCATCGGCATTTGCATAGTTGACCTTTCGTCTTTTCCTGGACGGTTTGTCTGATGCTCGTGTAGGTGTTGCAGACCCCGGGCATTTGAACGGCTTTGCGAGGCGATCGAGGGAATTTATGGATTTTGGCTGTAATGGTGTCTTGACATCGCCATCTGACGCGACTGGCCGAGGGCGATACCTTTGAAAACGTCAGATAGCTCTTCTAGAAATCAAATGGAGTACTAACATCTTAATCCGACTTCTATCGGGTGCTGAGAGGACTGTACAAAGCCTGTATGTACAAAGGGAGGTTGTTGCCACCGGCGCGTCGCTGCCTCGCGTTCGCCAACAACACCAAAGTGCCACGACATCACGTGGCTCCCGACCACCCCGCTATCAAATCGTGAAATCATGGGGGAAAGTGGGACTCCCTTGTTCAGTAGAGTCAATGGCGTCAGATTTTTGGGCAGGGTACCTCAGCGGCGCTGTTGGAATCATCATTGGCAATCCGCTGGACGTGCTTAAAGTTCGACTGCAGGCAGGCAATGCTACAGATGCAGCACCATCACCTTTAAATCGCTATGAAAGGGCTAGCTCTCTCGTCCGAGGTATGTCTTGCACTGGTCTCAAAATATATCTTTCCTACTCACCCTGAAAATAGGTGCTGCCGCCCCGATTCTGGGTTATGGAGCTCTCAACGCTCTGCTTTTTGTGGCCTACAATCGGTCATTGAAAGCCCTGGACAGCTCTGTCGTGGACCCCACCAACCCGGAGGGCGTATCTCTCTACAAAATCTGGATCGCTGGTGCCGCGGGCGGCCTAGCGAGCTGGACCATTTCCTCCCCAACTGAGTTGATCAAATGTCGCGCACAGTTAGACTCACGGCCTGAGGTCTCCTCGTGGACCGTTGCCAAGGACATTTACCGCAGTCGCAGCTGGCAGGGATTGTACTTTGGCGGAGGTATTACAAGCGCACGAGATGCGATTGGCTATGGATTCTAGTATGTGAAAGCGACTACCATCCGCACTTTCCCAGGGGGCTATCTATTAATTGAGTTTTTTAGTTTTTGGTCATATGAGCTTTGCAAGCGATACATGACTAGAGAGGAAGAAAGCCCTCACCAGGCCGCTCTAAAGATCCTCCTTTGCGGCGGCATTGCCGGCATTGTCACCTGGGGCTCGGTCTTCCCGCTGGATATGATCAAAACACGACTCCAAGCGCAGCCGATGCAAAGTCTTACCACCGCACAAATTTCCGGCGAAGGTCAAGCGCTCTTGCCATCACAGCGTCCTCCGTTGAATTCGCTTCAAATTGCCCAAGAGGCATATCGCGCTGAGGGCCTGAGGCCCTTCTACCGCGGTCTCGGGGTCTGCAGTGTGCGCGCCTTCATTGTGAATGCTGTTCAGGTGGGTTGGCCTTCAATCAATTGAGTTCAACACGCTAATGTTTGTAGTGGGCGGTCTACGAATGGTTGATGAAAAGCTTCAGCCAGGCGTCACTTGCACCTGTGTCGATACCTGACCGTGTATAGAAGTATATAGATGCAACGAACTAAAATGTTAGGCACCGGGATGTGTACCGAAAGCCCATTGCGGTTAGACTCATGATTGGTATTGAGGGATTTCTATTGGAATTACTCCGGCGTAGGGTAAATTTCGCCCTGAAGCCGTGTGCTGTAAGTGCCGAAGACCGGCGATTTCAGGTTGCGGAACCGTAAACCGGGAGAGCGGACCCACGGCGAAGATCGGCATAATGGAAATAAAACCAAAACTCTCACGTGATACTCCACCCAATGCACTTGATATCCAGATGTTTATGGACTGTGGCCGATATTCCAGCATGAGCTGTGACGAGAAAGAGACTGTCTTCGGCGCAATCGTTTTGAATTTGTTTGGCGATCCAGCGCCTGTTTACTCGGCCATTTCCATACGGTCGTCCTGTGGGCGCTTGCCGTTGTCCGTCCCCAGTCCAACTGCGGCCTCAGCAATTTTTTGAGAATGAGGTTCTTCGCGCAAGAGACGAAGTCTGGGTAAAATTTCGTTAGTGATATTGCATGCTAACAACAGAAGAGGATGGACCGACCTTCGCTTGTGATTCTTGCCCTTGGTGTGTGCTTTCAGGTTGTATTCGCTCTCAAACCATTTAGAGCATTCCAGGCAAAAGTGTTTTCCGAGACCTGGAAGATCTTCCACATCTTTGGTCTCTTTGTACAGCGCTAGATGACGCGGCGAGTCGATGTCGGCACGGACCTGATCATAGTCTCTACAACTGGATTAGTGACCATGGGGAGTCAATTTGCAGTAAAAGATTTACCTAGTGCGACGCTTCGTCTTGACTTTGCGCAGAGCACCCATCGCGCTGGTATCGTGATAGTCCCTGGTAGTGTGTACCGTGGAGGTCAAGAGAAAAAAAAAACCGTTATCACCGATTTACGGAGGAAGGCTGGGACGGAGTGGATCCCGAGTCAAAAGTAAGCACAGAAGTTTTTCACGCCAGAGATTCCGCCGAGGGTGGATTGAAACGCATAGGCGGTGATTGGGTGCATGCGGGGCTTGGCAGCCGTCGGCACGCCTCGGTTCATTCGGTTTCGTCATCGGTTTACTTGGTGCTCGTATTTTATGACGTTTGCATCGCGACATGTTGGTCCGGGCGAGCATTATATTTTGATGATTCAAAAGATTTGAACTAAGGACGATTGGCCATGGTGGCAGGTCGTGATCGACAGGGTCATTCTCATTCGAGGGTTCAATTGAACCCACATGGGGTCGGCGGGTGAAGGGGGGACGCGATGCCGAGATTCCTATTCCCAGATCGCATTGCCGTGAATATCCCCTTGGGCCGAACTTGATTAAGCCCGTAATTGGAAACACCATGATTGGTGGCCGCTTTTGCCCCGTCACATGCCGTGTATTGTTATTACGACCCCATATCGGCCCGGACGACGAGTCTTTTCGGAGCAATGTCATTCCAGTATGTAGATTATATCTTGTTAAAGATTATGAAAGGAACAATGGTCAAGGCCAAGGGTTATTCCTGGCACCAATTTAAGCATCTTGACCAAATTTCATAGCTATCAAGAATCACTAGATGGAGCTAGCGGAGCTGCTGAATGCGGGCGACCCAAGCGCCTTACGTGTACTGTACTTGCGTATCACTATGGTAACAGCGGTTACGGCTGTTCGGAAAGGGAATTGTCTCTCTCGCCCACTCAAAACCACCAAGCTTCCCTGCTGTTTCCTTCTTTTCTTTCTTCCCTTTTCACTCTCCACTCTCTTTGGCTTCCACAGGTGAAGGTGGTAGCTTATTATTCTTGGATGTGTTGTGCTTCCTCGATCTAGAGAGAGCTTTCCATCATGATCTCCACCCGCCTTGCGCGCGCTGGTGCGCTGGTACGTTTAACCCGGGAGCGATGAACAGTCCCCATCCTGTTCCGGGAGCCGGACTCGCTTTGAGTATATCGCATGAAGCTAACATTTCTTGTCTCTATCAGGCCCCTAAGTCCCGTCTGGTAAGCAGTTCACTGAAAAACCATGGCACACCTCCGCCCGGTGGTCTTTGCGCACTGGCAACAGCTGTCAGTGTGGTAATGCAATTGCAGCTACTAACTCCTCCCGCTTGTAGTTCTTCGGGACTCGGGCCTTCGCTACCGTTGGCAATGATCCCCTTGACAAGAAGGTCGAGATGACCAACTATGAAAAGGTAAGTGGCTATGGCCGTAAATCGTGTGGCACGCCTGAAAAGAAAAACCGGGACTGACGTTGATTTTCTAGGGTAACTTCATCAACTACAAGTATGATCACACTGAGCATTGTCAATTTCTGAAAACTTTGAGTGTGAGGACGAATTGACTAACGTGGTTGCGCCCGTCTGTAGGAAGATGTCTGAGAACCTCGACATCGTTCGTGGTCGTCTCCAGCGCCCTCTCACTTACGCTGAGAAGGTCCTCTACTCCCACCTGGACGATCCTCATGGCCAGGACATCGAGCGTGGTACCTCCTACCTCAAGCTGCGTCCCGACCGTGTTGCTTGCCAGGACGCCACTGCCCAGATGGCCATTCTTCAGTTCATGTCGGCCGGCATGCCCTCCGTCCAGACCCCTACCACTGTTCACTGTGACCACTTGATTGAGGCCCAGATTGGCGGTGACAAGGATTTGGCTCGTGCTAACGAGATCAACAAGGAGGTCTACGACTTCTTGGCCTCCGCCACCGCTAAGTACAACATTGGTTTCTGGAAGCCCGGCTCTGGTATCATTCACCAGATCGTCCTGGAGAACTATGCCTTCCCCGGTGGTCTGATGATCGGTACCGACTCTCACACTCCCAACGCTGGTGGTCTCGCCATGGCTGCTATCGGTGTCGGTGGTGCTGATGCTGTTGACGTCATGGCCGGTCTGCCTTGGGAGCTGAAGGCCCCTAAGGTCATTGGTGTTCGTCTGACTGGCCAGATGTCCGGCTGGACCTCCCCTAAGGATATCATCCTGAAGGTTGCTGGTCTCCTGACTGTCAAGGGTGGTACCGGTGCGATCATCGAGTACCACGGCCCCGGTGTCGACTCCCTCTCTTGCACTGGTATGGGTACCATCTGTAACATGGGTGCCGAGATTGGTGCCACCACCTCCATGTTCCCCTTCAACGACCGCATGTACGATTACCTGAAGGCCACCAAGCGTCAGCACATTGGTGACTTCTCTCGCGACTACGCTACTCAGCTTCGCGAGGACGAGGGTGCCGAGTACGACCAGCTCATTGAGATCAACCTCTCGGAGCTCGAGCCCCACATCAACGGTCCCTTCACCCCCGATCTGGCTACCCCCATCTCCCAGTTCAAGGAGGCCGTCGCCGTTAACAAGTGGCCCGAGGAGCTCAAGGTCGGTCTGATCGGCTCTTGCACCAACTCCTCTTACGAGGATATGTCCCGTGCCGCTTCGATCGCCCGTGATGCTCTCGACCACGGCGTCAAGTCCAAGTCTCTGTTCACCATCACCCCCGGTTCTGAGCAGATTCGCGCCACCATCGAGCGTGATGGTCAGCTCCAGACTCTTGAGGAGTACGGCGGTGTCATCCTGGCCAACGCCTGCGGTCCCTGCATTGGTCAGTGGGACCGTCAGGATGTGAAGAAGGGCGAGCCCAACTCCATCATTTCTTCCTACAACCGTAACTTCACTGGCCGTAACGACGCCAACCCCGCCACCCACGCTTTCGTCGCCTCTCCTGACCTGGTCGTCGCCATGACCGTTGCCGGTACCTTGAACTTCAACCCTCTGACCGACACCGTCAAGGACAAGGACGGCAAGGAGTTCAAGCTCAAGGCCCCCACCGGTGATGGTCTTCCCAGCCAGGGTTACGACCCCGGTCGTGACACCTACCAGGCTCCTCCTGCTGACCGCGAGTCGATCAACGTTGCCGTCTCCCCCAGCAGTGACCGTCTGCAGGTTCTTGGTGGCTTCGCTGCCTGGGATGGCAAGGATGCTACCGGCATCCCCATCCTGATCAAGTGCCAGGGCAAGACCACCACTGATCACATCTCCATGGCCGGCCCCTGGTTGAAGTACCGTGGCCACTTGGACAACATCTCCAACAACATGCTGATCGGTGCCATCAACGAGGAGAACGGTGAGGCCAACAAGGTCAAGAACGCCTTCACTGGCAAGTACGATGCTGTCCCCGCCACTGCCCGTGACTACAAGGCTCGCGGCATCCAGTGGGTTGTTATTGGTGACTGGAACTACGGTGAGGGTTCGTCCCGTGAGCACGCTGCTCTGGAGCCCCGTCACCTTGGTGGTCTGGCCGTCATCACCCGTTCCTTCGCTCGTATCCACGAGACCAACTTGAAGAAGCAGGGTATGCTGCCCTTGACCTTCTCTGAGCCCGCCGACTACGAGAAGATCAAGCCCGAGGACAAGGTTGACCTTCTCTGCACCGAGCTGGCCGTTGGCAAGCCCATGACTCTCCGTGTCCACCCCGCCGCCGGTGGTTCTTCCTTCGATGTCCAGCTCAGCCACACCTTCAACGAGTCCCAGATTGAGTGGTTCCACGACGGTTCCGCCCTGAACACCATGGCTCGCAAGTCTGACAACTAAATGGATGCCTAAGGCACCATCCATGATATCTCCATCAGGCACCTCCGATCCTGGCGGTGTCCGTGTACAACTACGTTCTCTCGTGTGTTTAGCGCCTTTTGACAGAGAACCAAGTGGCCCAGCCCGCCTGGGGATGAATCGCGGCTGCCACTGTTGTGGATGCGCGCATGCTGTCCCTTTTTCGAGCCCGGTATGAGGAGTTGTGCTCTGGGAAAAATTTTCACGATCTTGTCCTTTTTGTTTTGGGCCATTTGGTTCTACGCTGGATTCCCGATGTTTGGGTGGGCTCAATGAATATAGCTTTTGATTTCCTCCTATCACCGTTTCTGTATGTTCTAGGATAGCATGCATCCACAATTTTCTCCTGTTCTATCTTGATACCTACTGTAGACGACGTAGCAAATAACTACTCTCAGAATCGAAGCTGAGCTAAGCTGATTCGGAACCGAGGCAAACTGCGTTGCCCCGCAGCCGAAAATCCCAAAAGGTTGCATGTTGCGCTATCAGATTCGGGGATCTCGTGCTGGCACGTCAAACCTGAGGTGGATTCTCAATATACTTGTTCTATCTTCATCCACCTCAGATCTCTAGACTATCTCTGACACTCCTTTTGGGCTGTTACTCAAATCACTTGCTGGCTTCCTCGGTTTATCGCTAAAATGGCGACGCAACTTGTCCCGCTGCCGGAAGTGGAGCGGCTCAGTGCATCAGTGATTCGGATTCTAGGCGGGAATCCAGGGAAGGTGAGCATTGACAGATCTCAGGCATGGTTGGGCATGAATAGTGGCTGACCGTGAGCATGAATCCTCAGTTTACATTGCAGGGTATAGCACTCAACCGCCGCATCTAGATCTTGATGCAAGTCCGACTAATCCTTTCCAGGCACCAATACATACTTGATTGGCCGCGGTCATCGCCGCATTCTTATTGATACTGGCGAGGGTCAGTCGACCTGGGCGACACATTTACAATCCGTCCTTTCCGATGAGAAAGCCACTGTCCACCAGGCTCTGCTCACCCATTGGCATGGGGATCATGTCAAGGGAGTTCCTGACCTCCGACGGATCTGTCCCCAAGTCACGGTCTTTAAGCATCAACCCGATACTAGTGATGGGCATGTTGAAATTCGAGATGGCCAGGTCTTCCAGGTTGAAGGGGCCACGCTAACCGCATATCATACCCCGGGACATACAGAGGACCATATGGTGTTTGTATTGGATGAAGAAGATGCCATGTTTACTGGGGATAGTCAGTTGTCCTTTCTTCTTTCTTCCCCCGCATTCTACTTGTCATCCACCGGATTGGCTGCGGACAACGTGAGCTGACTCTTCTAGATGTATTGGGTCATGGCACCGCCGTCTATGAAGACCTTAAAGTTTACTTGACCAGTCTCCGCCGCATGCGAGACCGAGTCACTGGTCGCGGATACCCCGGTCATGGACCCGTGGTCGATCAGGCCACTGCCCGTATCGCCGAGTATATTCAACATCGACAGCAACGGGAAGATGAAGTACTCCGGGTCTTGCGGTATGGAAAGTTAGATATTTCCGATGGCGAGCCTGTGCCCGAGCGACGCCTCTGGACACCACTGGAATTGGTAAAAGTAATCTATCGGAATGTTCCGGAAAGTCTTCATCTCCCTGCCTCTCATGGAGTGGTGCAGGTACTTACCAAGTTGGAAGAGGAAGGACGGGCGGTTCACGATGTATCGGGCAGTTGGGGACTGGGGAATGAAAAGCCTGCATTGTAGCATCGACCGTTGATATACCTTGTTCTACTTTCAAACTATAAAGGATTTGATCTGCAATTCCGCATTTCTCCAATTTCAGCCGAGCAACCGGTTACGTCAGCGCGTGGTCACCGTCCATGATTCTCACTGTGCAACTCTGACTGGCGGGACAAGCCAAGATCCAATCACGAAGACGCGAGGGGCTCAGCCACTGATTCCCCTCTGGAGACCAAGTTCTTTCTCTCCTCTCACTACCTGGAATTGTACTTGTCCTCGCCATCACCATTGATGTGAGCGTTATTGAGGAGCTCCACCATAGCTGTTCCAAGTTTCGGGGCACTGACCTCACCTCCCCCGCCTGTGCGGTCACTTACTTTTTTGGCGGTTGCAACGTCTATCCAAATCGTCGGATAGCGCACGAGTGCTAGGAGATCTGTAGAGATCTGTGGCTCTCTTGCTTTAATTTCTGTGAGTTTTCTCTATTATCTTGCCCTTTTCCAAATGGTTTCTGATTGTATCGCAGCTAGACGTCAGCCTTGTTGCTCTCGCTTCCATTCCACCACAACCTTATCCGTGACTCCCTCCGGAACCTTTCGCAGTCATGCCCTCCCTCGAAGAACCCAAGCAGAACGATGCGCGTCTACTCTTAGTCTCCAACCGTCTTCCAATCACCATCAAACGCTCTGAAGATGGCAAATATGATTTTTCCATGTCCTCTGGAGGCCTGGTCAGTGGACTCAGTGGACTGTCCAAATCGACGACCTTTCAATGGTATGGTTGGCCAGGCTTAGAGGTGCCCGAACCGGAAATTCCCGAGGTCAAGCAGCGCTTGAAGGACGAATACGGCGCTGTGCCAGTCTTTATTGATGATGAATTGGCGGATCGACATTATAACGGCTTTTCCAGTTAGTTTCCCCGGTCAAAGGAACGAGAGGGAAAGAAATGGAAGGAATTCAGACAGGGTGCTGACATGACCATAATAGACTCCATCCTCTGGCCGCTATTCCATTATCACCCCGGTGAAATCACCTTCGACGAGTCGGCGTGGGAGGCATACAAGGAAGCCAATCGGCTGTTTGCCAAGGCGATCTCCAAGGAAGTCCAAGATGGTGACTTGATCTGGGTCCATGACTATCACTTGATGCTTCTTCCAGAGATGCTGCGTGAAGAGATTGGCAACAACAAGAAGAATGTCAAGATTGGTTTCTTCCTCCACACCCCGTTTCCCAGCAGTGAGATCTACCGGATCCTCCCCGTGCGCAACGAGCTTCTCCTGGGTGTGTTGCATTGCGATCTTATCGGCTTCCACACTTACGACTACACTCGCCATTTCCTCAGTAGCTGTTCACGTTTGCTGTATGTTTTCTGGAAGAGTGCTGCGCTTTTGGACTGGGATCACTAATGATGACAGGGGCCTTGCGACAACACCCAATGGAATTGAATTTCAGGGCAAAATTATCACCTGCGGCGCTTTCCCAATCGGGATTGACCCCGAGAAATTCAAAGAGGGGCTAAAGAAAGAAAAAGTGCAGAAGCGTATTGCTATGCTAGAGCAGAAGTTCCAGGGTGTCAAACTCATGGTTGGTGTCGACCGCTTGGATTACATCAAGGGCGTGCCGCAGAAGCTGCATGCTCTCGAGGTCTTCCTAAGTGATCACCCTGAGTGGGTGGGCAAAGTTGTCCTTGTGCAAGTCGCCGTTCCCAGTCGACAAGACGTCGAGGAATATCAAAATCTCCGCGCTGTCGTGAATGAGTTGGTGGGTCGGATTAACGGAAAGTTTGGTAAGAAGTCTATTTGTTCGATTGTGCTACCCACCGCTGACCAGAGCTTCCAGGCACCGTTGAATTCATGCCAATTCACTTCCTCCACAAGTCCGTCAACTTTGATGAGCTTATTGCTCTTTACGCCGTGTCAGATGCTTGCATCGTCTCATCCACTCGCGATGGCATGAATCTGGTGGCCTACGAATACATCGCCACTCAACAAAAACGGCATGGCGTGCTGGTGTTGTCTGAGTTTGCCGGCGCTGCTCAGAGTCTCAACGGCAGCATCATCGTCAATCCGTGGAACACAGAAGAGTTGGCGGGTGCATACCAAGAGGCAGTCACCATGAGTGACGAGCAGCGCGCTCTCAACTTTGCCAAGCTAGACAAATATGTCTCCAAGTACACCAGGTAATTGTTCCATCTCTCTAGCCCAAATCAAGACTAATACAGATATACAGTGCATTCTGGGGTCAGTCATTCGTCACTGAACTCACCCGGATATCCGCCCATTCAGCGGACAAGTTCCAGTCCAAGAAACTGGCCATTGCGGACAACCATGCTGATAACGTGATTCCCAGCGAGAAATCCTCGTAGCGTACGGGCTGCCATGCAACCGGTTCCCTGTGGAATCAAGATAAGATACTCTTACGATATGGACGCGGCGAAATGTTTTGATATTTTTTGGTGTGCTGCGGGTAGCATGGGAATTGGTTTTTTGCAATCATTCGATTTTAGGAATAATCTTCTATTCACTATCTAGATGCAATACTGCAAAGTATCCATCCATTTGGTTCTGGTAAATGTGAATCTCGTATGCCCATTGCAAGACGTAAGGATAGTAGTAGTAACGACACTCGTCTACTGCAAACAGTATACAGTCCCATCGCCAAAGCATCCGACTAGGGATAAGGGATACTGGCCAACAGCGCATGAGGCAACCCTCAGTTGCTGTACTGAATCGCGATACCTCGTATTATCCCCGCTACTTCCGTTCAATTTATGCAATGATAGAAATCGTTCGTTGATTTGCGATATTGTACAGATCACAGCGCGTTGAGAGCTGTATGAATGTAAACTGAATGAAGCACAGCTGAACTCATCTAAGCACCAAAAGGAACCTAGCTCGAGAAATTGTAGAGAAAATGTTGGAAGGTAGTCTCATGTCTCGATATTCAAGACTTGAAGCTTCAATCTTCGTCAGGAAGAATTCAGCCCTGCCACCCAGCTCCAGATCAGAATATATATGCAATTGGATGCTGTAATTCATAGAGAATGTGATGGCGTAGACAATCGAGAGTACCACCCATTTGCATTTCCGTCCTTGTGCATTCTTCCTTGTCTGAAGCATGCTGATACAGACCCGAAAGATAAGTGAAGCTTCTCCCGCATCCGTTACACACGTAGGGACACGAATCATAGACCGGAATGACTTCACCAAGGTCATCCCAGTCATCAACGATGTCGTATAGACGTTTGGCAGAACAGCACCTACTTCCTTCGAGGTGAAGGAGCAGATAGGAGAAGCGCGTATACATGCTCCCGCAGGGCGGACATTTCCACTTCAAGCGCTCGTGAACTTTCATGTGCTATTTTCAAACCAAAAGTTAGCGGGTGGTGTCTACTACATGGATCTTGATGGACTGACCTGGCGAACTTCATTCCTATTATCGAAGGATCGAAGACAGTACTTGCAGGTGGAATGGTCGTCGACTCGATGGTCATTTAAATCGCCTTGGGTCTCGTGACAATCACCGCAGTCCGAGCACCAGAAATGTTCCTCCTCTAGGTGATCATTCAGCCTATCCGCGGTGCTAAAATCCCAGCGGTAGCATTTGAGGCATTGGTTGTGATGCCGCGAATGATTGACATGCTGTTGCTTGTGTCTTTCTGTTGGAAAGGTCCGCATGCAACGTTCACACCATTCGTGTCCACTTGTGTAGCGGCAATGGGAAATAATGGCATGGCGCGAGTGGAACCATTGGCGACATAGTCTACACCAGTACGAGCCGTTCACCAGTTGGATATAATTGCCAAAAATCATGGATGCAAGAACGGCTTGGTAGATGTGGCTTTGCGGTCGAGTGCGCTCAATGGGGTTGGTGCTGGGAGAGGTACAAGTCCAATGTCTCTGTTCTTGGCAAAGTGGATGATCAGGAGAGGCGGGAAGCACACGGCACATGATATGACTTGTCTCTGTGAAATAGAGCAGCAAATGGATCAACTGGATCAATTGGAACTGACGTATCGATATACCTCGTCGATTTTAGATCTTTTCGTATGATATAGTCTACATTTATTAAATTATCATTCTTCTTACCCTATGATGAATCTCCATTGTGAACACCATGGTTATGAGAAGCTAAGCAAGCTGCCATTAGATAAAACCAGCAAATTCATAGTTAATGATCCAAGCTATGCTATCAAATCTAAGATCAGGTCTCAAACTAGACAGCGTTGTAATCGACGCTAACTGGGATGGACAACATGCATATATATGCAAACATTGCAAACACCGAGAAATTCTCAAGATGCGAGATCACCGACCATCACCAATCTCCGCCTTGAGTGTCAGCGCGACGGACTGGTCTTCTCCGTCCTCTTCAGAATTGCTCTTGACCACGTATCACTGAATAAGGATCGGTCACAAGTCCCCATTCACTATGGCACCGAGCCACCTCCTCCGGGCAACACTGCCCATCCGGACCATCGCATCGCCATTTGTCCTCGCACGCTCAGCGGTCATCCCATCAGGCCTCGCAATTTCCCAGTCCATTCGTGCCGTCTCAACAGAAACTCCCCAGCCGCCACCGAATCCCACCTATCCCGCTACAGCAAAATCCTCAATCAAGACCCTCCGCCCACCCGCGTTACTCCGTAACTATGCCTACACCCTCAAGACCGGCACCGTTGTCTCAGTCGGACGCATGGAACGCACAGTGACGGTCCTCCACCGTCACACCACCTGGGATAAACATATCCGGAAGTACTACCCCAAGGAAACCCGGTTCCTGGTCTCGGACCCGCGCAATTCCTTGCGCGAGGGCGACGTGATCGAGTTCTCGTCTGGCGCCCCGAAGAGCCGTCATGTCCACCACGTCGTCGAGCGCATTATCACTCCCTTCTCTACTCCTGTCGAGGACCGTCCGCCTGTCATGTCGCGTGAGGAGCGTGAGCAGGAGCGCGAGCAGCGTTGGGCTGCTAAGTACCTTCGTCGAGAGTCGAGACGGCTAGGCGAGGAGGTTGATCTGGTTGCTTTGGCTGCGCCTTATATTAAGGCCGACGAGAAGAACCTCTCCGCGGCGGAATTGATCCATCGGATTCATCAGGGGAAGGAGCGTGTTGGGAAGGTCAAGGGATTGGTGGCCAGGAGGACTACTTCCCAAGTTGCGCCGGCAGAAGAGTTGAAAAGCTTGCTTGGCCTGTGATGTTTTCCAAGCTTGCTTGGCCTGTGATGTTTTCCTTTTAAGTCCTGTGGACTGTGTTGATATCCGTGCTTGGCGCATGCCGAGCCATTGTACTATACTAAACAGCTTTCATTTACCATCTACCCATGTTGGAATTCCATGGTTGTCTTCCATGGATCGAATCGATTATCGTAGGTGTGGCATTAGAGAAAACAAACGGCCCATCAAAATCCAGACTGTATAGAATATGGAAAAGATTTGAGAATCTCTTTCCTCTATGGACGTAGCTATCCATCCCAACCCTTAAATCATTTGTGGTAAATGGAGAAAGCAGCTCACTGGTATCACGGAAGAGAAATCAACTTCCTTGCCCTCGACTGACCATCCCTCTAAATCCTTGGGCCTGCGTTGTGCTGCATCCCGTTGCTTCGTAGACGAGGTCAATACAGCGGTCTAATTAGTTCCTGTTGGGTTATCATTGATTCGACGGTTGCATTGGGCCCAGTTTCTCCATCGACATTGGTCTCTTAATCAATCGCGCAACACATCGTATCGAACTCACGAGGTGTGTGGGCCTTTTCTAGAGTCCCTACACACTTGCCATATTGACTGAGATCCCAGCATCGGAGTATTCATAATTTGATCGTAAGATCGGACGAGCAAGATGCAAGTAGAGCTCCTCACGCGGTCCGCCATAGTCCATGTCTAAGACAAGCCGCGTGTGACCTTTGATTGTCCGCTCCAATTCACGTAGTTCCCAATCCCAGATCTTAATAGTCGTATCGTCTGAGCCAGAAGCGAGAGAGAATATAGGGTGAAAGGCAACACAGGTTCCTCAGTGTCTTTAAGAGCATGGCGAGGGGAATCGCCGGATCTTGGATTCTTCGTGAAAGTGTCGTTGTAGTAGTATCGATCTCGGTTTCCAGTGCAGCACATCCGACTTCCAAATCCATGATCCGCGAATTCCTCCTGGACATTCTGTCTGCAACACAAGATTTCCCTTCTTCTGTAGCCGGACTACACTGGTCCATTTCTTCTCCAGCAGGCTCTTATACTTTTTCAAGGTGGAATCGTCGAGCGGGACTGAATGCACGAGTTCTCTCGTAGCGTTGCGGAATTGCCTTGTGTCTGCAGCGAGAGTCCCTATAATTTAAACTGAAATCAACATAGTCACTCACAGCTCCTCCGCCTGTCGCGCCGTGAGTTGCTGGCTCATGGTGTTGGCGGGTTTGTATGCTTCCCCACAGTCCTTGTTTCCCCTCCGCAGACAGGTTGTCGCAGCAGAAGAATTGTAGACGTGAGCAAGAGCAGACAACCTGCCACAAGAAGCGAATCGACAAGAAATGGAAGAAAAAAGAGTTCGGGAATCGAAAGATGCACGATCTACCGCGGGGTTTTAGCAAAACAACTCTCGGGTTGCCAAGCCTACGCTTGTTTACCTCTTCCGATCGCTCCATCTGTTTATTTCCTCCCCCTCCAGATCGCCAGAGACCGGACCCGCTCCTGTCCTGATCTTTCAGTTTGATTTCTGTGCCCTGATCGCTCACATCGTCTGAGACGGTCTTGAGGTTCTGTCCACGTGCACTGAGTTGGGCATCCAAACCTCCGGTAAGGAGATCCACACCTTCTGGCTTGGAGAGCAGGACTTCCCCAATGCTGCGACGGTCATTCCCTGCACAGAGAGCTGATGGTACCAGTGGTCGAACAAGGAATATCGACAGTCTCACTCACTGACTCGTCTAACACACCCTGCCTGACGCCATGGCCGAGGGCGAACCAGATTTCTCCTCCTTGCCCTTACCCGACCGGTTTGCTCATAAGGTGCGCATCTTTTCCGGCATAAACAAACGCGAGCGCCTTCTATAATGGATCCTCGAGACTGACGCTGGTATTCACTTCACAGAACTGGAAAGTCCGCAAGGAGGGTTATGAAG
Source organism: Penicillium sp. PG113-03A (assembly GCA_037042135.1). Classification (NCBI taxonomy): domain Eukaryota; kingdom Fungi; phylum Ascomycota; class Eurotiomycetes; order Eurotiales; family Aspergillaceae; genus Penicillium; species Penicillium sp. PG113-03A. The sequence goes on from JAXQJW010000162.1 coordinate 294,227, forward strand.
ACGCAAGAGCGCAATTCGAGAAAACCCCCGACGAGTCGCATCCCGTATTCACCCCGTTTCTACAGGACCCGAGTTTGTGGAAAGGCGCTGTTGCAGACTCCAATGTCGCCGCACAGGTGGAAGGCTTGAGCTCATACTGTTCTTTCTTGAAATATGGAGGCCCACAGGCCTGCACAAGGTACGTCAACTTGACCTGACTACTTGATGGACTTTTCCTAACCCACCCCAGAACACGGGGCCTCACGATCGGCCCGATTGCAGAGAAGGGTCTGCCTTGCGCTAGACCAGTGGGTAAGACTAGCGCACAGGAAGCCCTCTTGTTATGCGTCGAACTCGACAAAGCCGAACCAGTACTCGAAGATTTGATCCCGACATTATCACACAAAGTTCCTAAAGTGATTGCCGGTGCCCTGGCAGCCTTGACAGTCGTCTACCATAATTTCGGATGCAAAATTGTCGACCCCAAACCGACATTAAAAGCGTTACCCAAAGTGTTCGGTCATGCAGACAAGAATGTGCGAGCGGAAGCCCAGAACTTGACGGTGGAGCTATACAGATGGCTCCGCGAGGCCATCAAGCCTCTGTTCTGGGCCGATTTGAAACCCGTCCAGCAACAGGACCTAGAGAAGCTCTTCGAGAATGTCAAACAAGAACCAACCCCGAAGCAAGAGCGATTCACTCGCGCCCAGCAGGATGCTATGGCTGCTGCTAGCGCAGCTCCAGGGGGTGACGGCGGCGAAGAACAAGGGGGCGACGATTTCGCTGAAGAGGAAGGCGAGGAAGACGAGCCCATCGATCTCTCAGAGCCTGTCGATGTTTTCCCGAAAGTACCAAAGGATCTTCACGAAAATATGGCCTCGTCCAAGTGGAAAGACCGAAAAGAAGCTCTGGACGCCCTTCACAATGTTCTCAATGTGCCTCGAATCAAGGATGGGCCTTACGATGAGATTGTAAGGGCCTTGGCAAAAAGCATGAAGGATGCAAATGTCGCAGTGGTGACTGTGGCAGCTAATTGTGTCGAGCTTCTGGCTAAAGGTCTGCGTAATAGCTTCATCAAACATCGATCGACTATCATGGTGCCGATGCTCGAGCGTCTCAAGGAAAAGAAGCAAGCTGTGGCCGAGGCTTTGGGCGCCGCATTAGATGCCGTGTTCTTGTCGACAGATCTCTCGGACTGCCTTGAAGATATTTTGGAATACCTCAAGCATAAGAACCCGCAGGTGAAGCAAGAGACCGTCAAGTTTTTGATCCGTTGCCTGCGCACCACCAGAACCGTACCGGCTAAAGCTGAGGCAAAATCCATCGCCGATGCAGGTACGAAGCTTCTCACAGAGTCCACCGAAGCAATTCGATCCGGCGGAGCTGAGATTCTCGGTACTCTGATGAAAATATTGGGCGAGCGAGCTATGAATCCTTACCTTGATGGGCTTGATGACATCCGGAAAACGAAGATCAAGGAATACTTTGAAACAGCGGAAGTAAAGGCCAAGGAGCGACCAAAGCCAGTCGTGGCACCTCCAAAAGCTGCTGCTGCGCCAGCGGGCAAGAAGGTCGTTCCAGGGAAAAAGCCAGCGATGGGCTTGAAGAAGCCAGCTTCAACACCCGCTCCACCAGAATCCCCGAGCAAACCCGCTACGAAGGCCATTCCCTCGAAAGTCGGTGGAGTACCCAAGCCTGGTGGTATACCGGCCCCTGGTTCTGGCTTGAAGCCTCTCCAGCGCAAGCTGGGAGGGCCAGGAGGCGTTGCTTCTCCTCAAAGACGAGTGGCTTCTCCACCAGAAGAGCCCGCACCGCCTCCTGCTGCGCCCAAATTTGGCATGGGCCGCGGTCTTGCAGGCCGACCCATTGCAAAGCCTTCTGCTCCTGTTGAGCCCGCGCCAGCTCCTGCTGCTCCCGCAGTGAGTGGCATTTCGGCGGCAGAGCGTGCTGAGCTGGAAGAGCTTCGAACAGAGAGGGAGAAGTCTTCTCGTGTCATTGAGGACATGAAATCCGAGCGGTCAAATTTTATGTCACAGATTACAGAGCTTCAGAACCAGAACGCTCAATTGATTGAGGATCACACCAGGGACGTCTTGAGCATCAAGGCCAAGGAAACCCAACTGGTCCGAGCTCGAAGCGATGCGGAAGCTGCAGAACAAAATGTTGCCAAGCAGCAGAGAGAGATTGAACGTCTCAAGCGCGAATTAGCTCGGGCTCTGCGTGCAACTGCGATGAGCCCGCCCAATGCCTCGTCCGAGACCGGCAGCATTGGTATGTCGGATCCCGCTTCCATATACCAGGAGCCGACCAGCAATGGCCACAATGCAGCAGCACGGTCCGGTCTACACATGGGACCCCGGTTTGAGAGCGCACGTCCCCACAGCTACGCCTCCGCCAGTCCCAGCGAAGAAAAGGAAAACAACGGCTTGGAATCTCCTGGTCTCGGCAGCCGGGAGAGCGGACTGGGTCGACGTAAACTGAGCCCAACCTACGGACCTTCAGGTATCGGAAGCCCGACACGTTCGTCAACTCGGACATCAACAAACCCAACCGATGAGGAGCAACCTCGGTCTGCAGAGCCTGCCGAGAACTGGAAGCGTGCAGCCGAGGTGACCAGCCAACTGAAGGCCAGAATTGAACAGATGAAGGTAACATTGACCCCACTCCTTGCTGAAGCAGAGCATGTCGCTGATTGAGCTATGATCATAGGCCAGACAAGGAATTTCACGACTTCCGACGCAACGTTAATGACCAAATGACGGCGATCATGCCTTCCTCTTTCTACTTTCTACGTGTGTCTTAGACTGGGTTTTGCTTTACACGCTGTCATGACTCTTCGCCTTGTGGTGGTTCTCTGGTCTTTGGGTTGCGCTGGGATTCTTGACCTGTATATCACTTCACTTATTGGTTGCTGCTTGGGATTGGATTCTTCAGGTACCCATCCTTCTGTAATTTCTCCATGCCAGCGCGGTTTCTCTTCCTTTCTTGGTGGCTTTGGGTAGGGACTGTTTCATAAAGGGGGTTGAAATCTTTCGATTGATGAATTGTACTTGCTTTTGCTCCGTCCATAATGTATACCCTGGTTGTCTCATCTGATGGCTTTTTTCGGTTCAAAGAGTAGTTATGTATTCGTCAGATAACTATGTTGATGGCTACAATATGTATTGGAACATCCCAAATATTTAATCTGAGATAATATGTTTATATTAGTGCGCAGTCTGTCTCGACACATTAGGTAACAGTTTCAGGCCAGAAATGTATATCAAGATCAGGGTTGAGGAACACATTGCATTGGGATGGACTGAGTACCTTAAGGTGGCACTTCAAATTAGAATTGCGGGACTAGGTAACCAACAGCTTTCTACATCAACAGAGGTTCGAATGCAAAATACAAGCAGACTTCATGAATGCGACTCTAATATCTACTAGACTAGGTTGAACGTAGAGAAATGCATTCATGGGTATCTGCAGAAAGTGGTACAGGAGACGTGGAGTTCGTAAGGGAAAAAAAAGGGTTGCTTTTTTTAGTTAGAACAGGAGAGTTCAAGGGCCAATGGCTCCTTCTCACCCATCTAAAGCTAAAAGAATTGGCCATCAATAAGTAAACCGGAGCATTGAACACCTCATGCTTCCCATTAAAACTTTTTGGAGCGCTTTTGGTGGGCGATCCCGTCAAGCAAAAATCCAAGTCACGGAAGGTGAGCTTAGACCTTGATGGCGGCCTCGACAGCCTTGCGCTTCTTCTCCTGGCGGGCGTTGGCCTTGGCGCCCATGATACCACCACCCCAGTGACGGCGGGAGTCCTCGTACTTGTCGGTGTAGCCCTCCTTGATAGCGGAGAGAAGCTTGGAGAACTCAGCCTTGTCCTCGGAGCGGGTCTCGGTCAGAGCCAGGACAGCGGAGGTCTAAGGAGCAGAGCGTTAGAACATGATGGGCAAAGACCAATCGACATTTAAGCATACCTTCTTGTGGACAACGGTACCGAGACGGGCCTTGCCCTTGACGATGGCGTAAGGGACACCCATCTTGCGGCAGAGAGCGGGCAGGAAGACAACCAGCTCGATGGGGTCAACATCGTGGGCGATGAGGACGAGGGAAGCCTTCTTGTTCTCGACCAGGCCGACGACGTGGTTGAGACCGTACTTGACGTGGTAGGGCTTCTTGGAGACATCCTCCTTCTTCTTACCCTCAGAGACGGCGGTAGCCTCCTGGTGGAGACGGTCCTTCTTCTCAGCCTTGGTCTCGGGGCGGTACTTGGCCAGGAGCTTGAAGGTCTGGGCAGCGGTGTTGCGGTCCAGGGTGTTCTGGAACTGAGCGATCGAAGGAGGAACCTTCAGACGCATGTTCAGAATCTTCTTCTGGCGCTGGAGGCGGACATATTCGGGCCACTTGACGAAGCGCGACAGGTTGCGCTTGGGCTGGATGTCCTGGCCGATACCGAAGTTACGGGGGCGCTTCTCGATGAGCGGGTTCTGCATGTCATCTCAATTAGTGTCTTCTTCTTCTCGACGACTCCCAGTGGAAAGAAACGAACCTTGGCCTGCTTCTTGGACGAACCAGCCTTGCCCTGGGGGTAGGGCATGGCGGCGGTCTTCTTTCCGGACTTGGGAGGCTATCATTGAGAAAAGAAGATCAGCGACATTGTCCACCACATGCTGCATCTTCTTTGTACTCTAGAGAGAACATGAGCCAAGCCGTTTTACGGGCGTTGACTCATGCCTCAAGCCAGATCATCATCAATGTCCAACATCTCTTTCGAGGCTGTTGGACAATTGACGGAATTGCTTCAATCCAAAAGGATTGGAAGCTAGACAGAAATGTCTAAAGGCATCGCTGCAGCGGGCGAGCCTGAACGAAAGGCGTTCAAGTGCTTACCACCATTGTTGTCGACTGGGATCGGTTGCGCGGTTGACGGGGAGAAGAAAGAAAAATGATGCCGTGCGAATCTTATGAATTTCTCGTGGGTCGCGCTAGTGCGGACATGTGACCAGCAGATAGGGCTAGGGCTTGCGGGCTGTTTGCAGCACGTGATAATAGGAAGGTCATGTGATGACGAAGCAATGCGACTGGTCCTTTTAGACTTTGAGGTCGTGACTATAATCTGTTGAAATTAACACTCGAAGTTTTCAATCCATTGAATCTGCTCAATTTGCTGCCAATTTCATTGCGTTTTAAACTTCCTGAACTCAATACAGATACTCGAAGTGAACAATCTACTCAAGCCATCAAAACCAGAACGACCTAGAATTCTGAGCAGCAACTTTCTATATACAGTTATAACGCCGAAACCTAATCACACCCATGCAACATAGTCATGATACGTATCAAATTCACCCCGTAAGACATGGCAGACATGGCAGACATCACCCGGATCTCATTACCGCCAGGCGCCCAAGCCCGGCAATGCGCCGCGTCCCAGACTAGCACTCGCAGCTTGAACGGCCTTTTTCTTTCCTGCCGAGCCTTCTTGGGTTCGCACGCCAGCAACGATCTTCTCAATATTGGTTTCGACCACCACACCCCCAACGATCATCTCGCTCAGCACAGCATGCATCGTCTCATAGCCAAAAATAAGATCTAGCTCGCATACGTTATCAAACATACGGTCCAATGCCTCCACGAACACTTGAATCAGATCAATCAGCGCGAGTGGGGATTCCATGGAGGTGGAGATCATGATGAATGACAGAGTGGCATAGGTGCGGTAGGTGATCTGAGTAGGCGCATCAGATGGACCATCAGTCGTTGAGCTGGCGCCTTGTGAGAGCAACGGAGGTAAAGGGAGGAAATTGCAAGCACTCGGTGGACGCTGTGCGACGAGACGGTAGATTTGCGCGATGAGGGATTGTTGCGTTTGCGTGTCCTGAGATGTTAGTGGCGTCCCGGAGATCCTCTCGTAGTGAACTATACCAGCTGTGTATAGAATTTGGTCAGCCGAGGCTGGCCATTGTTGTTGAAAACCAACACGGCGTTGATCATCTTGCGACTTGTGCTGAGGGGAAATTCGTGGTGAACGCGGAGAAGATCAAGTCGTGCTTATCGCGATAGCGGACCTGGTCTGTGCACTCGCTTTTCTCGGAGATCGCGACGGTCATCGAAACTTGGATGTTGGGGATTCTTCACGATGAGGGTGTGTTTCACTAGGACATTTGTGTCCTCAAGGCGTCTATACTCGACGTCTCAAACTTCGTCATTGGCTACAACGTCGTCGGCCAACCCGAACAAGCGCAGTCTACAAGATCTCACACCTTCCGATCTCTGCGTCTACTGGGATACGCAACCACCCAATGCGGCCCAGCTCACCTTCGCTGACAAGCTCTTCGCTCCTTCACGTCATTCGCCGATCAAGTTATGGTCTGCGAGCAAGTTCCGTACCACTCCCATGTCGTCAATGGAGCCCGAAGTGGCATTCCTCGGTCGTTCAAACGTCGGCAAGAGTTCGCTCTTAAATGCCATCATGGGCCAAGAGATTTGCTGGACCTCATCTAAGCCTGGTCGCACAAGAGAGATGAATGCTTTCGGGATTGGTGGCACAAAAGGGGGAGAGCACAAGGTTGTTTTGCTCGATATGCCGGGGTATGGAAAGGCCAGTCGAACGGAATGGGGAATGGAAATCATGAAATATCTCCAGGGACGCAAACAGTGAGACTATGTGTTAGAGACGAAGCTGCTTCCTCCTGCTAATAATGATTGCGCAGACTCCGCCGGGCCTTCATTCTTCTCGATAGCGAACATGGCATCAAACAAAATGACGCCGACATCCTGAGTCTCTTCCGCCGCTATGCCATCCCACATCAGATCATCTTCTCCAAAGTGGATAAGGTTCTGTCCAGGAAGAAGAAGCAGGGTAAAACTGGCGCATCAACGGTGATGGTGGAACGGCTTCAAAACATGCTACAAGACATGAGACCCATTATCCAACCCGACCCGCGTCTCTCAGAAGGACCTGGTGCTTTGGGTGAGATCTTGACGTGTAGCGCCGAAACCAGGATTGGGACTGGTCGGGCACTGGGGATCGATGCCGTACGCTGGGCTATCTTGTCCGCGGCCGGCATTGATGGGAGTTTAGATGGTGGGCGACTTGCTCCCCAGCCCCCTGCGCCAAATGTTTCGACTACCTTGTCTTGAAATTCACGCCGCGATGCTAATGATTAGCACTCGCTCTCCGTCGTTTGTCTGGGATGGAGAGCATGGAGTTCAAGCAACACCTAGAAGACCACGCTCGGGCAGCATCGACACAGCAGGCCTGTGGATTTTATCGAGCTCGCGCTTACGCACAAATTGAGCACAAAGATGCCAGTGAGGATATATAGCCCCAGGCAGTGGTTTAGATCATCTTGGCACTCAAGAGGGTGGCAATCTCACGTCATGATACCCTATAATGCACAACAACCGAAAGAGTTCAATAGGACCCCAAAGATATGCAATTGTAACAAGACTATACCCGTGGACACTTGTTCCCTACTCAAAAGAGAAAATGACCACGTTGGACATCCCTACTTCTGTATTCTAGAACCATTTTCATGTCTATCTGTGCTAACCGAGCTGTCCTTCAGATACAGATACATCAGTAGCAAGGTTGGCGTAGTATTTCCTACCAATTTAATATGCCTCGTCAGTACGGCAAGATAGATATTCATCAACCCAAATGGTAGATATCTACAACCACTCGATACAAGCTCAAGAAAAGAACAATTGCGAGAAAGCAAGGCCCACCTAAAGAAAAGCCTCCCCAACCCATCTACCATACAAAACCAAACAATGACATTCTCCTCAACACATAACTAATCACCCCGTAAAACAACAATTCACACTCTAAACTCATTCACCAACGCATTAAGCTTCGCAGGATCCGCACCCATAACTTCCTGAACCTTCTCCCCATCCTTGAAAGCAATAAAGGTCGGCATCGCCCTGATACCAACCTCCTGCGCAATATCGCCCTCGGCATCAACGTCCACCTTATAGAATTTCGGTCCGGTCACTTCTTCCGCTAATTTCTCAAAGACGGGTGATATGGCTCTGCATGGTCCGCACCATGTAGCCCAGAAGTCGATGATGATGACATCACCGCTGAAGATTGCTTCGAGGAAGGCTGGTTTGCTGGAATATTGGTCAGTGGATTTCTGGATTGAAATGAAGGTAGTGTTTGGGTGTACCCTTTTAGTTCGGTGACTCCCATTTTGTCAGTTGGAAGGGTTGATATTCGTGAGGGAGATAGTTAGATGTGTTGATGGGTTCGAACCCCGCAATTGATGTCACAATCGAGGATGAGGGTTTGTATAATCACGAGGACATTGGTTACGCTACTACTGCAGATGCTTGCTGGGTGTTCATAAGACTAGGCATGACTGTAACAATTTATATACCCCAAATGCTCATACAAATCGACGTCAAAATATATCCATTACCATTCAATAAAAACTAGATAAAAGGGGAAAGACATATCGGGGAAAAACTAATGTTGAACCGGCCGCAAAACCACCAAAGCCAGCATCGCAAAACCAAAGAGTACTGACATGAGGGTGATACACTGACAAGAAAATAAGCAGGATGCGGTGGAACGGCCCAAAAATGAAGATGAGATGAAAATATGATCAAAACCCCGCCGTAAGAATTAGGAAACGTCACAACGCCTCTCCCACATCGTAATGCTGGATGACCAAAGAAAGCCGACCGCGCTATGCAAAAGAGTTTACCCGAGGGAAGACAATGGCCGTAAGGATGGGGTATCGTGAATGGGAGGAATGGATCCAAGGGAATGATGATAAATGATGGAGACAAGAAAAAGGAAGAGACAATTGAGCTTTGTTTGAGTCAAAGCAATGGAATCGTTTTAGTCGGATTCCGAGTCAGAGTCGAAGTTGTTGGATGTGACCTCACGTCCACGACGACTGACAACAATGCGTTTTCCAAGCTTGTTGTCGGGGACGCGATCTCTCGAAGCGCCAAAGTCGAGTACCTGAATCAAGAAGGTTAGAAATGAGTCATGACTGGGGAAGGAAGGGAATAGCACCAACCTCAATGTAAGTTAGGTTGTCGCGCTGAACAGCGGCAACGCACCGCCGGTCGTTGAATTTGACCTGCCACACGCCACTGAGATCGGTGAGGAGATCACGGACACAAGTACCTGTGCTCACATCCCACATCTTTAGGGTCCGGTCTGACCCAGAGATGACCTTCTGGCCATCGTGCTGGAAGCAGGTGATGGCACCCGTGTGTGCGCTAAGCTTGTACTTGCAATGGCCATGTTCAGGATCCCAAATTCGAAGCGTGGAGTCGGCCGCGGCAGAAACAAGGTTGTCATTCTGCAAGGCAAGAAGACCGACAAGGGATGTGTGGCCATCAAGGTTATAAAGAAGAGATCCATCGTCGAGAGACCAGACTTTGACGGTGTGATCCAAGGCCCCGCTGATGCAGCGATTGCGTTTCTGATCGAGCACCACGGTGTACACTTTAAGACTGTGGCCTGACAAGGTGTGCAAGACCTGTCCCGTGGAGATTTTCCATACCTTTACGGTGCAATCATAGCTGCCACTCACTAGGGTATCACCATGGGCAGCAAGTGCGCGGACCGAATGAGTATGACCAGCGAGAGTGCGCATAAAGTACGGGCAGTCTGTCTCATCTGCGGGAGGCCCAGTTGGATAGTAAAGTGGATCGCTGGGCTTCGGAAGTTTCCATACGCGCAAGGTGGAGTCGCGTGAGCCGGTAATGATCAGGGGCTCCTTGGGCATCATCTCGACATGCCCGTTGGCATCCTGGCCCACTTCTGTGGGCAGCACAATTTGCAAGCAACGTACCGTAGAGGTATGACCGTAAAAGACTTGGGTGCACCGTGCTCGCTCAATATCCCACACGCGAACGGACCTGTCGGTGGAGCCAGACACCAGGGTGTTTCCGTGGTACTCAAGGGCCCAGACACCCCCTTCATGGCCCTCTAAAGTTGCATTTACTGCACCGGTCTTGGTGTCGTAGACATTGATGTTGGTATCGTCGCTTCCCGTGAGGATCTTGTCGGAATCGAACTGCAGACAAGTAATGACATGATGGTCATGAGCACGGAAAGCAATGTGATGTGGCTTGATGTCAGGCTTCATCCACCCTCGACGAATGGAAAGGTGCCGACGATACAGAGCCTTGTAGAGGTAGAGGCCGCGCAGTGAAGGAAGCCCGAACTCCGGATAAGGAACAGCCGCAGCCGCAGCATTAGCCGCAGCGTATGGTGCCTCTGACGCAGCGATATCCCTCTTCCAGTCCGGCTCAGCAGAATCGGTCCCACTAGACGAGATCTTTCGTTTCGCAAGCTTCCGACTCGAAACCCGCTGGTTTGCTTTACGTTTTGGACGTCTGTTAAGCGGCAAAGACGCTAGCGGTGCTCGTTCAAGCGCAGCAGAGGATGATGCCACGGGAGAGCCGGCCTGATCGATCTTGGGCATTGGCACGCTCAAGTCCTTTTCGCCACCTTCAATGCTGCTGCACTGCCAGCCCCAACCCTCCCGGATAGCGCGCTCCAGTTCGCCATCGGAAAGCACGAAGCCGTCCGCATCTAACAATTCCTTCCAAGTCTTCTCATCCGAATTGATGACATGTCGCCACTTTTTGGAGACTTGCGCTGCGCGGCACATCGTCTGAACATCGAAATACTTCACAATGTTGAGACTAAGCTCCAAAGGAAGCTGGGCCAGGAAGTCACATTTCAGCGCGGGATTCACAACATCAGCCACAAAGTGTAAGGTTGGCTTCGAGCAGCGACGCAGGAATTGGTACATAAGATAAGTTTTCAGCTCTTCCGGCGCAGAGTCAAAAAACTCTAGTACCTTGGGCATGTCCATTAAGGTTGGCGGAGCACGGGAGACATTCTTGAGGCGATTTGAATCTGTGTCATGGAGACGTATGGCCCTAGAATGACGCGGCACGTTATGATCAAGACTAGAGTCAGTGTCCACGTCTGGTTCCTCAGACTCAAACGATGACTCGGCATGCAAAGCGTTCATGGCAGTCACTGGCGAGAGACTTGGACTCGGCAGACACATATCTTGGGCCATGGCCTGATCGATGGCCGAAAGTTGGGCCGACTGCTCCGGCCTTGGATGGGAGATGTGGTCCGCAGTAGTTGCATTCTGAGTTGATGGGGTCGACTCAGGCCCCGATACACCGGACTCGGCGACGTTGGCACTTTGCGACTGTTGGCTCTCCGATAATGTAGATGGGTGTGTCGTTCCTGATGGACCAATCTCAGAAGAGAGCGGTGATCTCAGGGAGGTGTCCCGTCGCGGAAAAGTCGCACTTTGTATTCTCTGTCGGGGAACCGTGCCTTCACTGATGCTTTCGACATTGTGTTCGGTCTCAGGGGTAGCTAATCCTGCGGCAGAAAGATGAGTTGATGTGGAACCACCATAGCGAGTACGCCGTGCTACAGGTTCTGACGGAACGCGGGTTGCGCGTGTCCTCGGAAGGGTGGTCGGGCGAGAATCAGGGATGGAGACAGGGGAGACGGCGCGAGTCTGGGAATTGGGATGATTGAGCCGAGTAACCATTCTCGAAGGAGCAAGCCGCCGAGGAGCGGTGGCATCCTCTGAACTAAAAGAGTTGATCGAGCGTATCAGACCGTTGGAGGATGCGAGAGCATCGTTCCTCTCCTTCAGCTAAAACAAAATTAGATTTCCTGAGAGGTGATGACCGCCAAGGAACACTCACTTCGATCGCGGTCGTCGCTGTATCATCAGGTTCATTGAAAACAATCGACTTGTCACCAATTTTGAACTTCAAGTTCCTCAAAGAGGCTGGGGTGGGTGAAGCAGCCAGGGGATATTGCCTAGCATCCAAGTCCTTAATCGCACGTGGAGGTCGAATGATAAGAGGAGGAAATGAGGTAGTCGTGGTGGTAGTTGTCGTGACCACTGTTGTGCGAGTGGCCGGGGCGAAAGAGAACTGACCCAAGGCTGTATTGGGTGGACCTTGTCCGAGATGATCTTGATCGTGTTCGTCCATGGCGCGTCGATGGCTGTGAACTAAGCAAGATTCGGGGTCGTCGTGGGCATGAGGATGTGAGGATGATCGAGATGCGTTCAAATCGGTAGTCGAGTTCCGGTTCGTGAAGTGAAGAGTACTGGGGTGATCTGAAGACATCGAGGATCAAGCTCAAGTGGGGGGCGAGTCGTGTTGGACGAATCAGTCCGACGACCTCGATATGCGATGGGTGTTAGCAAAACGCCCCGTCAGCAGGTACGCCTGCGAAAACATCTATTGCAAAAGAAAAGTCATTCAAAACATGACGAGAGTCGAGCGAGCAGGGGGAAGTAAGGAAAGTCAAAGAAGGGGAAAAGAAACCAGTGTGGCGGCGGCTGACAAGGGAGTTTGGGGCGGAGAACAACAATTAATCCGGCTTCCGTATTGGCCGATGTCATGGCTCTTCAACGTGCCACCCTTGAATTTTTCACTCGTTGCTTTTTTCCCATTCGCTGCATCTGCTGGGCTGGTTTTCTACAGACTTTTTTACATTTTTACTCGGTCCAGATGTGAAGATTCCGACCGTGGGTTCCTGTACGAAAAGGCGATTTTCTAATCCTGATTCCTAATGTCACCCTTTCATGCCAAGTTCTTTGTCCTTTAATACCGGATTTGTTCGAGGCTCGGTATTCCTTTGACAAAAAATGAATTCACCATGGTTCGGATACATCCAGATTTCGCTCGAGAATCAAGCATCAAGCATCAAGCATACCCATAACCTGTTTATTCTGTGGAGATTTCCTGGGGGATTCCAGCCACTCGCCACAAATCACGTGTGGTGGGGGCGTGATTTCCCGGTTTGACTCCATTCCTACCAAATCGGGTTTAGGGTTTGAGGTCACGAAGATGTAGATGTTGTCTTCAAGGTTGTTGCCCCTTCCATGTCATTATGCTCTACAGTCTTTCTCGATCATCAATCAAAGTGGAAGAAAATGGAACTCAGTCACAAGACAGTTTCTTGACGCTAGGCTTGTAGATGCTCCCAATCAAGCCAGGGATGACTGCCTACATAAACAACATGATCAATTTCAAAACATGGAACTCGAAGGGATGGGCCGCTCCACCCCCTTCGCAGATTGGCTCTGCTGTGTCTGTAGCAAAGTATGAAAGCCTCTGCGTCATCTGCAGGTACCCTAACATGCTCCTGCTTTTGGACACCAATAATATATAACGGAGATTTCTTGGGCTGATAACGGAGATTTCTTGGGCTAAGTAAGAGCTCTATTCAGATATTTGCATCCGATTCTGCGCAGTGGCCAGGAGGGACAAAATTTGGAAACTTATAGAATTCAACCGTAAAACCACCACTTGTGCCAACAATCTATTACTTCTATAGGCACCAAAGATAGCTACCAGGTGCTCAAAAAGCAAGGAGGTGTGATTCCAGATAGGATACATATCAAGGCGTTGGATAAAATAGTGAGATGTACGGAGTAAGATGATTGTTGTGGGGAACAACCAATGATGAATGACTAATTCCCCATGGTGGAGAGGAACTAGACCCAAAACGAGACACACACACGTGACCCTCAAGCATATCACTCTGACCGAGTGACTTTTTACTCTTCTTCTCCCACATCCTGTTCTTTGCGCTCTGAGTGTACGGGTAGTATATTTTTGGACAGTGATGAATGCGTTTGAGTGACAGAATTTACCACCGTTCCGAGAGACACGAGGCGGAAAATCATGGTCACAACGCATAGGTGCCCTCGGCTACTTTCTTAGTCCATATTGTACTTCGTCTCGTTTTCTATGATCCCGATATACGCTATCTTTCATCTTCAATCCTGCCCCGAATTTTAGTGCCATTTGATGCTTAATACCTATTAGTCTCTTGAATTTTGTTCGCGAAGTAATCGCCATAGCAGTGAGGGGGACGAGAAATATAAATCCCCATATGTGCATTCCAGAGGTCATCGGTCTAGATGAGCACTCCTATAGTCGAAGCAGGCCTATTTGTTCGTTTTATTTTATATATACCTGCCAACACTCGAGAGGGATATCGGGGAAGAAGGTTTGTAGAGGCAGAGCGTTCAACTACATCCACATAGCCCAACAGAAAGTACCTATCTAATACCCGCTAGGTACGTCGCGACCTCCCAAATCTCACCTTTGAGTATTCTGAGCATGAACGCACTCCCAGCATGGGTAAATCATTCTAGATACGCCTCTACCATCTAGAGGAAAGCACGTTGGACCGAGAAACCTTGGAAGACAGAGAATCTTCAACACTACGTCACCGACCTGTCCCTCGTCTCACCATCGCTCTGCATAAGGATTGAAACGAAGCCACCCTTGTTGCCTCAATTTTGGCGAATCCCCAAATTGCCATCTGAATTTTTCGGTAAGAGTTGAACACGGAAGAGTTTTCGTAGGAAACACCCTACAAATACACATATCTATAATTCTGAACCTATAAATCATCTTGATCTTAGATTATTACTTATAGAGTCACATCGTAGAAGGTTTAGGGAGATACAAGAGCTAGTCATACCTATTGAATAATTTAAAGCGGATCAGGTTATCAAAAAGTAATTCACAACAAACAGTGCTGTGGAGCTGGGTGCCCTTTCAGGATTGAGTGCTCGTTTGTGAGCCTGAATCTGAGCGCCCTAATAAAGGCAGCGGCATCTAGCATAGGAAGTCCCCACCCGATAGATGAATCATGGTATAAATAGTCACCTAGGTTTATAATAAGAGGATCACCGAAACTGAATAGGTAGGCCTAGATGCTCATTTTGAAATTGTAAGTTAATGCAAGACCAGCGTCACATATGATATATTACTATGATATCATCCAAGAACAAAGAAAACCGAAGTTTTTCCATTATGGAATGAAACATCATGCTAGAAGGGAATGATGATCTCTTCTCAAGGCATCGTCGACTTTGCAATTGTACTTGTCCTAAATTACCGCAGAAGGACATGGATACGCAGGGAGGCAGAAGGCAGAAGCTACATAAGGATCATTGAAACACTGATTGAGCTGTGGCTACAATAGCAACAGTGAATTCTACCTGAAGATCATGTGAGTCTGCGAGGGAATTACTGCCCTTTACATCCAGCTTAAATAGGCGTTTGACCTCAACTCTTCTGCCCTTTCTCACCTCTCACTGTTCTCATCTCTTATTCTTCGACATGGCACCAAAAGAGGCACCTCTCGAGGAGCATGCACCAAAGGGTGCCCTGGAATTGCATGCAATTTTCCCTCCCTCCACCAGCTGTCAAGATTCCATTAATCCTATGGACCGAGACTCTTGCAAAGACCCACAGGAATCACCGAAGGCTTCAACCAATCAACCCGTACTGAAAAGCATCTTGAAGCTGCGCGCGACCTCCCCCGATATCTCTTCTAGAATTCCTAAGAGGGTGATCCTCCCGGACTACACCATTCATAAGCGCCACAAAACACTCACCGATTCCACAGTGGGTGAGTATGCTGTAAGAACATTCCATCAACTCCAACTGGTTTGATTAGATCGAGAGACATTGACTTTGATCAGGCACAAAGCCTGGAGCTGATGAAAATCGCACTACATGTGACGGTAAGAAGAGAAAATCCTGACCTGTCGCAAAAGTCCTCTGATAACCATGCTACAGATTGCAACCATTCTTTTTGCTCGGTCAGACTTCCAGTGAGAGTGCTTGCACAGAACGAATACTGACGTGCCCTGACAGTGGTCTTCTGCCAGCAAATTGCTTCGGCGAAGGAATGATACATAGTCCTCGCTTTGGGCCCAAGCCAAGACGGTTTCGTTACGACCAATTCATTCAGAATGAGATGAGCACCGAGGACGCCGAGAAGCTTCCATTCCCATTGACATACTTGAAGATCAAGAGAGACGTGGATCCAAAGGCAGACTGGATCCTTGACCAGCTCGTAAATCATCTCTCCGTGCACCTGTTTGCGATTAAAACATTGACCTTTCATTAGGAGCAAGGCATATTTGATGCTGTGATGCGACGGCGGATTCAAGCAGTGCAGTTTACTGTCTTTGAGGACCAGGATGACCCCAAGAGAGTCCTTGAATCGTACACTATATCACTAGCATCCATTGGATGGCTAGGATACTCGGATCGATCAAGTACAAACCAGGAAGTAGAGATTGATGATCCCAAAGATCAAATGAGGTCGTCCGATGAAGTTAAAAAAAGCATCGCCAACATGGTTCGGAATTTGATTGCGCTGAGCATCAGCTTCCCAAAACTGCCTCGTGAGTTACCTCTTTTGCGTGATCCAAGTGGTCTTTGCCTAAAGCCGATACAGGAGAGCGATTTATTGGAATAAACCTGTACTTTTTCCCCATCTGTCCCGAGAACTATCAGCCTGCCGGGTTCACGAGCTCCTCGACTGATCACTTGTCTTTCCCGATATATGACGGGTGGGAGAAGGTCAGTCGCAAATGCGGTGAATTCAACACAGGCTACCACTCGTAAGGATTCTTTTCATGATTCTTTGCCATCCTTTCACGCTAACAGAGGCAAGTGCTTCGCTTAAAATTTCCTGCATGCAGCGAACTGGCGAAGACTCAGGGAGCGCTGTTAAGAGTGTGCTGGCGCATCTGCAGCTGAGCCAATCGAGCCTCCCATCATGCGTGGGAACTGGGGAGCCTGTGCCACCAAGTTCTGAGATTGTTTTGCCCAAGCTAAAGCTGAATCGTTCCGACGACGAAGCCAGTGATGATAGCAGCGCGGACACGCCAACAGAGAGGCTCCGAGACCCAGACGGGTGTATGACCCCTTCAACTTACAGTAATTATTGGACAAAGGGACAAATACTGAATATTATTTTCAATCAGTTAAAAGATACAAGTCCTGCCGCAAATTCCAAGATCACCGGTCGGCGGGCCGAGCATGGAAACGACGCCAAGTGAGTGGACACTTATTGGTGGGAAATGGCAAGCAGCAGCTAATGTGAAACAGAACCGGCGTCAGGGTCGCGGAATCGTCAAGCCAAATTCGAGAAAAGCGGCCACCGAGTCGTTGGAAGCCCATTTGAGGGCAATCGCACGAGCTCGGTGGCTGAACGGGGAGTCAAACAAAGATTACGAGCCTGACGAGCTGGATGAACCGGGTAATGAGCAGCCACTAGTTGGATTTTCTGATATCGACGAAGAAGTCGCGGCTTGAATGAGAAAGTTAGCGGGTTTGTGCGTTGGGTTTGCAGGCCTTTTGAGACAGAATTGGATGAAATCGGTTTGACTATGGCAAATATGATACACTGAGGCGTGGTGACCGTTGGTGTAGCCTCAATGGAAACAAACTCTACCCAGTAGGTACCTAACCTAGGTAGAACATAGTATTACGCCCTACTGCTACACGTCCATATATTGGACCGAGTTCCTGGTTATTGGGAAACGCCGTGGCTGCAAGCCACGCAGCTATTACCGGCAGGAGACCAAACCCGATCGACCGGGTCTTACGAGATCATTATTGCTACTTCATGCGCAACATAGTCAAAGCTTTCGCCGTTGAACGTTAAGATGTTGATCCACGTCAAGTAAAATAGCCACAAAATTGGGTGACGATCTTGCACCAGAAAGGGACATGATCCAGATCGCTTTTCCCAACAGCGACAGGACGTGAAGGGATGCTTAACCACCATCTCTTTCAATAGCTGATGTAGCCAAAGACACACGCCTCTTGAATTACCTATAAAGTGTGTATATAGACCATCTAGTGCGTTTCAAGTGTCAATGATCTGCGACGGTGGGTACGGCCACCCGAATTCCTGGATCTGCATGTATACAGCAGTACATACATAGTATGAAAATGTCCTCGAACGACGCGTGTGTGAATTAAGAACGAGCCTATCCTCGTCACGAAAAGACTCTGCGACGCCGAATGATCTGCAAGTTTCGGGTCTGAAAATTGAAACACTGGCGAGTCTGAACCATGGAAGGCGTTTGATGGTATCGAAGGCACATCTCCACCCGGACTATTGGGAATAATCAGACGCCAGCCCCGCAAACTATTAGCCCTGTCAAACCATTCCTTTGGACTCGATAGTTCTGGAAGACAATAAGGCGAAACTGAAGGATTTTCGTGGGGTTGACATTTCTGTTGAGGGGTGGAGGGGAGGTTGGTTTTTCCCTTTAAGCGTGATAACAGAGACCCTTTTGTAGCGAATGACAGAGTACCTACTACCTAACACTGTACCCGATAATCAATTGCGCGACTATTGGTCTGAGTGGCAACTCTTCAATTAGAATGACGGGTTTTCTGCAGTCATGTTGTTTCGTCATACCCCTCTTCCACTTAGCACCTATTCCGGTATAGTGGGAAATTCAATCTGAAATGGCCTCTTTACCGTGGAATGATGATTATTTTCTAATTCGTCCTGACAGAATCATAATCGTCTTTTTGGTACGAGTACGGGTATAATATCTACCATTGGCAGCTGGCTCATCGCAGACGATTTCCTTATTTGGCATCTCCATGCTCGAACTGATATATGTACTCAGACCAGGTTGTTCGCTGAATATGCGGAGGAACCCCTGTGAATCATTTCTGATCCCAGATTCCACCATGCGGGATGGGAAATGAGTTCGATCGCGCATTGGCCAATGACGTGAAAACGGTACCTGCATTCAAAATAACAGTGGGTCTCAGACACGGCACACAGACACGGAGCTGACCGGCTTGATAGATCTCTATCACGTTCGAATGTCCATAGATTCGCTTGGATCAACTGCACGATCAGACTAAAACTCGATAGGGAAAAGACCAGGACAGGGGAGATTATTCTCGAAAGTAACCATCTCATGTCAAAATCCTGGTATCCCCAGAGCGCCACTCCTGTGGTACCGAACCTGTCAAACGGTCAATTAAGAAACGAAAAGGAACCCTGATCCATGGGCAATATGGTTTCAACCCTTTTTTTTCCGACCTGGTTAGGTTCAGTGGTACAATTATAGGTCAGTAAGCGCCATGGTTCAAAGGGCATTGGACTCGACGATCTTTGCCCCTTTCTTGATTCCACCCGAGAACCGCGCACCCGAGTATTTGTCACGGATGGCGTCGAGTGGACTCCGCAATAAATCGAAGCTCGTACCGAGGGAGAGGATCGATACACGATCGATTTGTCGATCTTAGGGTGGAGGAACAGACGAATGATCTCGAAACTATCGTGGTTGGGACTCCATCGATTCTGATTTGAGTCTAGGCAGAAATCCACCATGATCATAGATCAGGGTAAAAGGGGGAAGAATTGCAAATCATAACCGACCATACGAGTACCGGGAACGGAGTACACGGGCGTCAGAAACGCTGAATAGTGTTTACTTTTTTCTGCTTTTGTTTTTCTCTTCTAGACTTCTATAATTAAACCGGGCAATAGCACCAAATCCTCTCGCTCGAAACGTTTTTCTGCATGTGAGAATTTAAGGTTGTTACGGCTGCCGCAAGGGGAACAGCGACAACGTGGGAAGATTGAAACGTGGAACTGGTAGTATAAACATGCCTTTCTGGGTAACTTGTATCTCTAGAATGAACGTCAAGTGGCATTGCTCTAGTTAATTTCCCAAGATCTTCGCCAGGAACCAAAGCCAGCCACGACTGGTCCGCAGTGTAGTGCCTGTCGATACCTGCTACTCTGGTCATAAAGCGCTACGCGATGACCCCGTAGTCCAAAGTCGATCCGAAGGCCGAGGACGAGAGAGAATGAAAACTCCAATCAAACCATTCAGCCTACTCCACCACACCAAACGAAATCCACTTAGATCCCCCAAATCCCCTGGCCCATGCAGAAAAGACAGGTGGGTCGCCCCTTTAAGTGTGCCGATGTGGCTGCCAATCGTTGCGACGGAGGAGTCAACCCCGATTCCCTTACAAAAAGACTTCTGACCGGAACCTTTCTCTGTGCAACCTTTTCCTGCGCCCAGGATCTCCCTTGAATTCCTTCTTCATATTCCTTGCGAATCGCTGTACTCGGTATGTGGTGGATTTCCATACGATCAATGTGATATCCGTCGGCTCCGACTGGGCCTGTAGTTACGGAATACCTGAGACCGGAATTGCTGACTTGGGTGGAGTAGATCGAGTCGAGTCCAAAGCAATCCGGCGACTTCCTTCCACTCGCTGATATCGGCATCATTCCTTTTGCCTACGACTTCATGACCCATTGACATCCTCTACTTCCTGGGCTATGTCACCCCGCGACCATCTTTCGGTGCATGTGCCACTTCGAACTTCGAGTCGCAATCCACGAGTCGTCGTCATGGACGAAGATGATAGCATGAACTATCCTGAGCGGAAACCCTCCAAGGCACAACGCATCCTAGGAACAGATGCTCCTATGGTCAATCGCGGTGCATGGGAGCGCTCACAACAAACGGCTCAAAAACTCCAGAAGTCTCCAAACTCTCGTCGTTCGAGCCTTCGAACTCCCGACGACACCTATAGACAACAGAACACGGGATTTGTTCCATTTCCGGCCGGAGAGGCATCACGGCCCCCTCCACATCTTCGAGTTCGGGCGTCGTCTCCTCTGCTGGGTCATGACTACCGATCTCAAGACCCTGTGCCACCTCTTCCCAAGCCATCGAAGAAGATCCACCCATCTGGCTCATCATCAACGCTCTTTTCCTATTTCACCTCCAAAGACAATGGCTCGAAGTCGGTCCCTTCCTCTTCACATGGCCTTCAAAAGCCTCGAACTCCAAACGGACAGGCCGGAGACCCCAAGGTGACCTTTCAGCTTCAGTCTCCCCCAAAAGAGTCAAAACGAAGACTCCGTTCTCCACGAATCGACCTTTCTGTTCTTTTTCCCAAGCCGAAAAACCCTGCTCCTCCCCTGTTGTCTCCCCAACGAATGACCAATTCTCCCTGCCCTGCCTCGCCTGTCTCCACAGTCCTTTCAGATTATCCGCAACGGGACCGGGCTGGTAGTGACTCCACTGCCTCGCGGCGTTTTGGAGAACCATTGCCTCGTGCTCAGGCAGCTCAACCCGAAGCACCAAAACATGCGGTTGACCGCTCAGACCTACTTTCGATTCCTGAGTCGAAAGATGGCGAGTGGTTGGAGCATCGAAATCCACTCGAACGCACAGTAGGCACAAGCGAGATCGATCTTGCTTTGGATCGATATGCAGGTCGACGGTCACTCTTCAGTCGTTCTAGCAATCGCAGTTCCAGCAGAGAGCACTTGCGAGCGGAGCAACAACGGCCAGCGGAGACGAAATCCACTTCAAAGCGTGGCCAGAGTCCACCCAGCTCACACCGCCAGGACCGGCGCCATTTAACATACACAGATGGCAACCGTCGACCAAAACCGAGTGTTTCAGAGGAATCTTTGCGAAAGGCAAGCACCCAATCTCGAGGGGGCAAGAGCTCCATGAGCCGAAAGAGCAGCAAGAGCACCCTGAAGAATCGAGACTTGCAAAATTCTAGCGTTCTCTGTCTCTCTTCATCTGAAGACGAGGAGGAAGAAGCGATGCCGACCACCACTGAGCAGCCTCAGACTTCCAAGAAGCTCCGGGAGAGTGTCGCAACGTATGGCGAGTATGAGCCTGTGCTCTACACTGCTTCCACTGCCCAAGCCGCCTCTGCTCAAATGCTAAGAAGAGTTGATCGAGCATCGTCCACCAGCAGTCAAGGATCTCGCCAAACGCACACAACCCAGGCACCGACGACTCGTCACGCCACAAATCCCTCCATGTCATCTATTGGTAACTCGTCCTACATGACTCGACGAACTACCCGGTCCAGGCGGTCCAGTGGCATCCCGGCCATTTCCGAGCCTGACATCCTGGACAAGTTCCCCCAGCAGCCACTGCGGACCCCGCATGAACTGAAGGAGATGAATCGGCGGAGCCGAGTCATTGCGGTGACTCGACAGGAGCAAGACCTATTGGAGGCAATGCGCCAACGCAAGGGCAAGATCACACCGAGTATCTTCAATGCCAACCCGATTCCGGACGCGGATCGGGCCTCCATACTGTCAGGTCCTTCTCGAGACTCATTTTGTGGCTCCGACACCTCCTTTCTACGTCTCAGCGCTGTCTTTCCACCCTCGCAGGGACGAGCAGATCAAGGTGCCACTCACATGGACAAAACCAGTTCTACCTCGCAGAGTTCGGTTTCTGATACAGAACAGAAAATCGGTAACTCGACACTTGCATCTCCTCAGTTCAGTGCGGATTACTCGGAAAGTCTTCCATCTCCCGCCACCAGCGGTGCTTCTCCCT
Organism: Penicillium sp. PG113-03A; assembly: GCA_037042135.1. Lineage (NCBI taxonomy): Eukaryota > Fungi > Ascomycota > Eurotiomycetes > Eurotiales > Aspergillaceae > Penicillium > Penicillium sp. PG113-03A. The sequence continues at coordinate 316,405 of JAXQJW010000162.1, forward strand.
TGACACCTACTCTCCCTATCCACCGATTCTCGCCGCTGCCGTCCCCCAAACCGCCTCCACGCGGACCACCGCCCGCTATTCCAGAGGACCAGAAGCAGCATACTCGTCGTCGCACTGATAGCAGCGAAGCTATTATGCTGAACGAGGGCAGCGACCCACCACGGAAACACGATTACCCTCTGTGGGCTTTTGACTTTGACTGGAACCATGACCGAGCTAGTATGGCTGCCGTGCACTAGATGTGCCTTGCCTTTGATCATGCACCTCGACACCTTCTTTTCTCAAGTTTCCTATTTTCTCGACACCCTAGATCACCATTGTCATGATCCGGCCTGGATCTCTGCAACCATTCATTCGCATTTCATTTCCTACTATAAATCCTTTTACACACACTTTGCATATTGGTGTTGCTCTACTTTGTTTTTGGTTGTGTTTGGATGGCATATCTGTTTTACCCCTTTGATTGGATACTTCACCCTCATGGGCTCTTTATACCCGGTTCGACGCCCTCTTGGCGGTCCTAATGAGAACATCTCTTTGTCTACTCCCTGTCATTTCCATTTGAGGCCATCTGCCACTTTCTTCTAGTCTCCAATAGTTACCTTAGATAGTTAGGCCGGACAGGCCTAGCGCAGCTGACATGCAGACAACCCTGGTCCGATCACACTGTGGCTGTTGAGTATTCCGACTGGCCAGACCTGATGGGATCGTCAATATGAAGCAACGAATAACCGTTACTTCTTACTTTGTTCACGTTCGCAGCATCTTGCTGAAGATGGCTACATGAACAGACGGGGGCTAAGCCTCGTAAATTGGGGCCGGGTGGAGTTGGCAAAGTGTAAATAGTGCTTGACGTCACGCTACGCATCTTAAGGGGTTCTTAGGCTCTTAGGGCTTGGGAGGTTCCAAGGGGCGATCGGTCGCGGGTCTGGAAAGTCCGAATGTAAGATCGATGCCCAAGTCTGGCCTCCACTCCGATCTGATCCACACCGCCGCTTCACTCGTGTACGGAGTACGGAGTACTTGAACCCTCTTCTCCAGACTGAGATTCACTTGGTGTGCGACGCCGCTCCTTCGCCATCCCAGCCACCTCGCACGGAGCTCCACCGTGATCGACGCCCGAAGCCTCAGCCTCGAACCAAGAAGATCGGACATCCCTTGGAGAATTGCATTCGACTCTTTTCTCAACGACTCTTTGCCACACCCTCTACCACCCTCGAGCCTGGCACTCTTCCTCTCTATAACGCCTGTTGGTGTTGTTGCCCCGTGTGTCGTGGTATCACGGAAAAATTCACCCAGAGGGCAATCCACCAATCGATCCGTGTCAGCATGGGTGATCGCACACAACGTCAGCCAGGTTGGCTGCGAGGAGCTTCGAAAAATGTTCCTTGGGCTTTGGTAGGTCTTTGAGTATCTTATGTTTTTCAATTCCGTCGCTGACTCGATCGATCATCGCAGTTGACGGCGCAATCGACGGCGTTCGTGTTGGTGAGTTTCCTTAGCATTCCCCAAAGCTGTCAATGGGGATGGATCTTGCTAATATCTTTCTCGCTTGACAGCTAGCACACTACTCTCGCGTTATGCCACCAGCGGGCGGCAAACGCTATCTCACATCGACCGCAGTCTTTCTGACCGAAGTGGTCAAGCTGGCCATCTCCCTCACCATCGCACTTTATGACGTCTCCAAAGCCGCACCACCTTCTATGCCTGCTACCTCCCTCTTCTTTTCTCTCACAAGCGCGGTGTTCTCGGGCGACAGCTGGAAGCTGGCCATCCCAGCCGGCCTGGGTGTTTTATCCAATTCCTTACAATATATTGCCCTGTCGAATCTGCGGGCGGCGGCTTTTCAAGTCACCTTTCAATTACAATTCTTGACAACCGCAATCTTTGGTCTGATTGTACTTCGGCGAAGTATCCCACTGCAAAAGTGGGGCTTGCTTCTCGTCCTCTTGGTGGGTGTCGCTCTCGTGCAGCTCCCCGATGCGAACTCGGAGCAGATGTCGTTGCAGGATGAAGGCGCCTCCACGCACTTCCCTCGGTCTCTAGAGGAATGGAAAGCTGTCAAGGGTGGCTTGAATAATCTGCGCAAGCGGTCTGCTACATATGAGGGTATCGAGGAGGACATGCAAACTGCCGACCCACGCTTAAATGCCGCTGTTGGTTTGCTCGCTGTTATTGGTGCTGTTCTTGCCTCTGGCTTTGAGGGCGTCTATTTTGAGAAAGTCCTAAAGGACAGCTCAAACCACACCTCTCTATGGGTGCGCAACGTGCAATTGGCTATTTACTCCGTTTTCCCGGCTCTTTTCATTGGTGTTGGTTTCCGGGATGGAGAGAAAGTCTCCAATGATGGATTTTTCCAGGGTTATAACTGGGTTGTATGGGGCACTATCCTCATCCAGGCTCTGGGTGGAATAATCTCCACCCTTTCCATTGGTCGTTCCCAGAGAGACCCTCGGACTTTGGTTACCACCGCCAGTGTAATCCTGAGCATTATTGGAAGTATCTGGCTGTTTGACTTCCAGCTTAGTGCAAGCGTATGCCCCCGAGAACCATTCTTCCAATCGCGATGAGATGCTGACAGACACATTAGTTCATTTTGGGCTCTGCTGCAGTCCTGGTAGCCACTCACTACTATGGCAATCCAAGCTTTAACCCGGCCGTCGCCGGTCGTCCACCAAACATCCGGGTCGATACCTACGAAAAGGAGGGCAACGGGGAGGAGGGCTCGCCTGTTGCGCCTTCACCGAACGAGTTTTCCATCAAGCTCCCAAGCACTCCATTCTTGTCAGATGGCGTGTCCTCATCTCGACCTACTTCCCCGAATCCTGGCCACACCCGAGTCAGCTCCAGCCGGAATGTGAGCGGGAGCAGCTATTTCGACAAGCATTGATGGCTTCGTCGAATGATAATCGATTTCTTCCTTGGCGTCTGCGGATGGACTTTGGATTCTTGGATACCTGATAAAGCGATGCAGTGATGCGATGAGGCATGTGGCTCACGGCGATGACTTTGTAACATCTTGTCCCTTGGACTCGTTTGTGAGCATGTTCTATATGAGAAACCGGTGGGCTTTCGGTCATGTATGCATATATACGACGCAATGAGACACTTCCATTATACCCATCACGGGACCCCGTCCACGAATAATTTCCCACCATGATTTCTGCCGCGTTCTGTCATAACTCTTGCCCCGTCTCTTTTCTCCTGTGAACCAATTCATCATGCGACGAATTCTTTCCTCTCATTCCAGTCCCTTTCAACCCTCTTCGAAGCGGCGACGGGTTGATCCCCAGTCTACCGGTTCGCCTCAGGCCACCAGAGCTGGGATGATTGACCAGCGTCTCGTCGAGGGCTCACAGCATTCGCAAATTTTTGAATCGTTTTCTGGGAGTTTCCCGCTTATCGAGCAGGTTGCTTCGTCTGGAAATGGAGATTCGCCATTGGATGCTTTCGGTGGGTCTCGTCGTGTATACAAGTATCACCATCTAATTACCTTAGATATTGAGCTTTTGGCTCAGGAGGATGGGCTGAATGGCTTGTATCGGGATGCATATCCATTAGCAACACCACGGGAGCTGGGATTCTCTAGTGTCGAGCATCAGAATGCCCCACAGACGTCTCGATTCTTCAATCGTGAGTCTTGTTTTGTACTTTTTGAATCCATGGGAATATGGTGATGCTGAAGACCACTAGCAAGCTCCAGCACGACGCCTCTTCGACCACTTGAATCCAGTTCATCCGCCATGTCATCGGGGATTCCGTCAAGTCCGTTGGCCATGATGCACAAAAGAAAGACTGGGCTGTTGCTGGATCAGACTCATTCCGAGCTCTACCATCCCCATCAGGTCGAAATAAGTCAATCATCTCCTCAACTACTTTCATCGCAGCCGAGCCCGGACGCATCTACCCGTGGTCGCCGTGGACAAGGCGTCCTTCCATTTGAGAATATCCCACTGTCAGTAAAAGGTATTGTCCTGGTCTCGGTGCAAGAGCTACCGGAACCACACCGATCGATCTTTTCATTTCCGGTGTTCAATGCTGTTCAATCAAAGTGCTTCCATCCGGCTTATAACACTAACGACAATTTGGTTCTTTCAGCTCCGACTGGGAGTGGAAAGACGGTTATCATGGAGCTAGCTATATGTAGACTACTCCATGTATTGAAGGATGAGCGGTTCAAAGTCGTTTACCAAGCTCCTACGAAATCGCTATGCGGCGAACGGTTTCGAGACTGGAACATCAAGTTCTCGGGCTTGAATCTGAAGTGCGCAGAATTGACTGGAGATACTGACTATATGCAGCTGCGAAGCGTCCAAAATAGCCAAATCATCATCACGACGCCGGAAAAGTGGGATAGCATGACTCGCAAATGGAAAGATCATATGCGGTTGATGCAACTGGTGAAGTTGTTCCTTATCGATGAGGTTCACATTCTCAAAGAGTCGCGTGGGGCTACCCTCGAAGCTGTAGTGTCTCGAATGAAGAACATTGGCTCTAATGTTCGTTTTGTGGCTTTGAGTGCTACTGTTCCCAATTCGGAGGACATTGCCACCTGGCTCGGAAAAGATGCTACCAACCAGCATATTCCCGCACACAGAGAGCACTTTGGGGAGGATTTTCGACCTGTGAAGTTGCAGAAGCATGTCTACGGATATCAGTCTAACGGGAATGACTTTGCATTTGACAAGCTTTGTGGCTCGAAGTAAGTGCCATGATGGCCCTGGTTAAATCTCAGATCGCTTTGCTGATATTGCTACAACAGGCTTCCGGATGTGATTGGGATGCATTCATGTCATAAGCCCATCATGATTTTCTGCTGTACGCGCAACTCATCTACCTCGACGGCCAAGGACTTGGCTCGACTATGGACAATGACGAATCCGCCTGCTCGGTTCTGGAAAGGCCCCGCAAGGCGCATTGAAGTCCATAATGAGGATCTTCAGAGTTTGTTTTCTTGGCTGAGATCTTGCCAATCTACTAACCATATCCAGACACGATTTCAGCCGGAGTCGCATTCCATCATGCAGGACTCGGTCCCGCGGACAGGCACGCCGTCGAAAAAGGGTTTCTTGATGGACACATCAACGTCATTTGTTGCACTTCTACTCTTGCCGTTGGTGTGAACCTGCCATGTCATTTGGTCATCATCAAGAATACCGTTGGCTGGCAAGAGGGCGGATGTAAGGAATACTCAGAACTCGAGATCATGCAAATGCTCGGACGCGCCGGTCGACCGCAGTTCGATGACAGTGCACAGGCGGTCATATTAACTCGCAAGGAGCGAGTGCCATACTACGAGAAGCTTGTTTCAGGATCCGAAAGTCTGGAAAGCTGCTTGCACCTCAATCTCATCGACCATTTGAATGCCGAAATTGGACTGGGGAATATCCTGAATGTTGAGACGGCAATCAAGTGGCTCGCTGGTACCTTTTTGTTTGTCAGGCTTCGTCGGAATCCTACGCATTATAAGCTCAAGGAAGGCGCCAGTCAAGAGGATGAAGATGAATTGTTGCGTCAGATCTGCGAGAAGGATATCAAGCTTCTCCAGGAATGCGGCCTTGTTGAGACTGAAGAGCTTCGTTCTACTCAATTCGGAGATGCCATGGCTCGGTACTACGTTCGTTTCGACACTATGAAAACTTTGCTCTCTCTCGAGCGACAAGCTACCATCAATCAAATCGTAAGCTGGACTTCTTCAGGGCAAAAGTAAATGCTGACAAAATGCAGCTGGATGTGGTCGTTCAGGCTGAAGAATTCCGCGAAATTCGCCTCAAGGCAGGAGAAAAGTCTCTTTACCGCGAGATCAACAAAGATCCGGGAATACGCTATCCAGTCAAAGTCGATATAGCACTGCCAGCGCATAAGATTACTCTTCTCCTCCAGTCTGAACTGGGAGCAATTGATTTTCCGAGCGGCGATCAATTCCAAAAGCACAAGTTCTCCCTCCAACAAGACAAGAGTCTGGTCTTTGCTCATGTAAACCGATTGATCCGATGCGTCATTGACTGTATGATTGCCCGCGAAGACTCGGCTTCGATTCGCAATGCCCTGGAACTTGCGCGCAGCTTTGGCGCGAGGGTGTGGGACCACTCACCTCTTCAAATGAAACAGATTGAGCAGGTGGGAATCGTTTCTGTGCGAAAGCTGGCGGCTGCTGGGATAACAGGCATCGAGGCACTCGAATGCACAGAGGCTCATCGGATCGAGATGATTCTCAGCAAGAATCCCCCTTTTGGAATGAAACTTCTCGCGCGAATTAAGGAGTTCCCTAAACTACGAGTGGCAATCAAGATGGTGGGAAAGGTTTGTTTTCCGCGGATATCTTGCGATTAATCTCTGATCTTCATTTAGGAAGTAAAACCATCAAATGTCAGCATTCGATTCAACATTGAGGTAGCGTTCATGAATGACAAGATTCCGCATTCTTTTCAACGACGCTCTGTCTACGTCTGCTGTTTGACCGAAACGTCTGACGGAAGACTTATTGATTTTCGTCGTATCAGGTAGGCTTCATGTGGAACCTCCTGGAAAGAGTTAGGAGCTGAGGATCTCCCAGTGCTAGCAAGCTTGAAGGCGGACTTGAAGTAAAACTTTCTGCAAATTTGACGGCTATAGATCAGTATATTGTGTGCCATGCAATGTGCGATGATATAGGTCAGTATTTATGTGTTCGAAGTCGGCATATTCTGATAGCATCCTAGCTGGGACTGCAAGACAAGCCGAGATCAGACCTGAAATGCCCTCGCATATATTCCCGACAAAAAGGGTCAGCGATAGGGGTGCAACTGCCCCGAAAATGTCAAGAACAATTGTAGACGAACCACCATACAATGAGAAAATCCCTGGAACCAGAAATCTGTCCACTAACAGGGCAAAGATTTATGATGGAGACGACCTGCCATTAAATGGCTTTACTCCAATAAACTCACGCTGCAAGAAACCCAAAGAGCCAGCCCGGGAAGAAGCTTTTGATGATGTTGATTGGTTGTCTATTGACAGCACTCCAAGTCCTCCTCGACGCAATTTCCGGGCTACAATCTCCACGAATGAGGACTGGGCAACAGACATGGGACCACAGGACCGAGCGGAAGATGAGCTCATCAGATTGCCGAATGGTAATTGGGCTTGCAATCACAAGTGCAAGGACAAGACTAGGTATGACCGGTTTCGAGTGAATTGAGCAGAGCTAATTAGTGTAGCTGTAAACATCTTTGCTGCAAGGAAGGCTTGGAAAAACCTCCAAAGCCGAGCAAGAAGCGAGATATACCAAAGCCCAGAGAAACCAATCAACTGACTCTGTCGGCGGCAATCAATAAGAAAGATAACCAGATTGACAACGTGAAACCCATGCAGCGAAAGGCGACTACAAGCCAAGCCAATACATCTGGAGCTAAGACATCCAACAAAACCAGTGGTACTAGTAAGAGCTTGACTTTTCCAAAGGTGCAAGCCGGAACGAATCAAGTTCTCCACCCGGTTTCCAGTGATTATGGCGATGATATGCTCGATGATCTGTCACCTCCAGATTGGCTTTTTGGGAGTACTGGGCCTATTTTCGATGTTTCTAAGCCAGAAACCCCTTCAAAAAGCAATAGCAACGTTGACTACATCGACTTGACCACACCCTGTCCCCAAGAAGAACCAATGAGCGCTACAAGCCCCGAGTCATCAAAACTGAGCTTCCTACAGACCGATGGATCTACAAGGATAAGCAATGAGCTCCAACCTCAAACGCTTACACTCGAAGACTGCGTTTATCCCTGGGAAAATCCTACATCCGATCTTGAAAACGACATTTTCTCGAACCCGCGTAACGCCGTCAGCTCTGATACAATATTACCTTTGTCAACAGCAAACACGAACTTGACACCAAACCCAAAGCGAAAGGCCAGCGCACTGGAAGAACCCTGGGATGAACACAGCAAGAGAATCGAATTACCATCTCATGAGAGTATAGCAGACGCCCAACCTCTTATTCCAGTCAGGTTCACAATGAAGGACTTCGAGGATAGTGCGTCAACGGAAGCAGAGGAAGCTTCGACAGGGTGGGAGGATATAGATCGTTTACTGATGGAAGAGTTCAAAGACGTCGTTAATTTCTATTGATATCGGATGGAGTACTTTACGCCGGGATGGAATTGGTATATTTACTGTTGGGAGCAGATGGTGCTGAGGGTTTGAGATGACCTCGGGAGGACTTGCTTATTATATTGATTATCATCATGTGCATGTATACGCTCATTAGTATCAGACAATTCTATAGTATGCCATTTGAAACTTTATTGGACTGTCATGGAAATTGTATGGCATCACCCGATCAATCTCTATTCTCCAGACATCCAGTCAATGCTGAACTGGGGTGAAGTAGACCATGTTTTGTCTCAAAACGTGGAAGAATGAGATGCTTCCTATTTAGAATACTCCATCTTCAAACCAGTAAATTCATGGCTGATCCTGGTAGCCGTGGACATGAAGGTAAGTTCCACATTGAGATGCTCGGTCTTGACCTAAGCTTGTCAAACTAATACACTGAAGCATTGATCATTGTCATCTATTATCATTCATTCAAGATGTTGAGAAACAAAATCAATCCTTTTCATTGGACAAATGATTGCAAATCCAAAACTCCGCTGAGCTCTTCACTAGATACATGAGAGGAAATCAAGAAAAAAAGGTTTCTGCGGCTCAGTAGATGCCGAAGAGGACAGATCAAACCATCGTAGCATATGCAGTGGAAAGTAAACAATACAATGATAGAAAGGAGATAGTACATGAGAAGAGTCTCAGCTTCACGAAGATCCACCGCGAGATTGACCACCTCCTCTCATGCGTTTGCCGCCAGTGCCAGTCTCCGTGGTGGCATCAGAACCGTCCTCGCGAGATCGTTTATTTCCCTGGGGAATAAACTGCCGCGCTTGTATGTTCAATCCGCCACGAGCGGCAGTAGGACTTGGTTGCCCTTGATTCTGGACATTTTGATTACCTCCGCGTCCGTGACCCCCGCGACCGCCACGACCTCGAGGAAGATTTGATCCGCGCTGACCTGAAGCTTGGTTCTGGCCTTGGTTTTGATTCTGGTTTTGCACTTGCTGGTGATCACCTTGTTGGCCACCACCTCGCCCACCACGCCCGCCTCGAGCAACTGGAAGGCCCGATTGCAGCGCCCGCAACATACCTGGGGGAGTTGTCGAAGGTGGCTTTGTGGGCAGAGAAGAAGACGGCTCCTTCTGTCCCTCGTTCTGTGACGCCTGGCCAAACGGATTGGGTATAGAAGTGGTAGAGGGTTCGCCACCCTGGGCTTGCGGTTGCGTTGTCGCTTGAGGTTGCTGGGGTTGCTGGGGTTGCGCAGGTGCAGCAGACGTGGTATCGTTGCCAGGCTGAACGGTGCCAGCATCGGATACCACAGGCGCAGGAGAAGGAACCGCGGGTGTAGGGGTTGCGGCAGCTTCAGGTGCTGGAGCGGGCTGGGGGGCAGCTGGAGCTGGAGACGCTGGCTGAGCTGCGGGAGCGACTGGGACGGGCTTCTGGGCTTGCTGAGCCGCTGGTGCAGGCCGCGCTGTCTTGGCGATCTCCCATACTTCAACAACCGGCTTTTGAGGGGTTTCATCCGCAGCTTTCTGGACGACATCAATTTTGGCCTGTGCGGTTTTGAAGCGATTCTCGTTGATACTGATTCGAGCCGCATACTTCTTGTCTGTGAGTTCTACCGCAGATTTCACCTTCTCCGCGGTTTCCGCATCATGAGTTTTCTTCAACGCCTCACGTTCCTCGTTGAACTTGGTGTCAGAGGTAGCCTGCTCCTGCTTCAGTTTCTCACGCTCTTTATTGACCATATTGCGAATATTGTTTCGCACAATGGTCTTGATGGTCTCATTCTTAGCTACTATCTCGCGAGCCTGAGCGTCCGTCAAGACGGGGAGATCTCCAGCTTTAGAAGGAGTCGCAGGAGCCTGGTCAGTGGGCATTGCACCAGGCGTAGCGGGGGCTGTTTGCTCCCCGGTGGAGAGTTTTTCAACTTCTTGGCGATGAGCAGCTTTGATGTCGGCCATTTTAGACTCGAAAGTTTCCTTTAACTTCTTGGCTTGCTCTTGAATCTTTCCATCCAATTCAGCATCCTTTTCGACCAAGGCAGCTTCCAGGCGAGCGATCTTTGCTTCCAGGTCTTTGATTGTTTGTTCGTCCCCTGGACCAGTGATCTGAGTCGTTGCCGTTGGGAACTGCGACGCCGGTGTCGGGTTGACAGGTGCATCCTCTGCCGACATGGGTGCTGGTGCAACAGGAGCGGCTGAATCGTTCACCGCGGCAGGAACGCCGGCAGAGATTTGGGCCTTGAGGGATTCCAATTCAGCCTTAGTGGTTTGAAGCTCTTGTTGGATGACTTCCTTCTCTTGCAATGCGGTAGCCAATTCAGCCTGCTTGCTTTGGATGCGCGCACTGAGCTCTTTGGAGCGACTCTTGAACTGATCAGTAAGCTTAGTTCGCAAATCAGCCACTCGGTTCTCGGCATTCTTCAACTGCTCGTCATGATTTGCTGATTGCGTCTGCATTTCATCCCGTGCGGCAATGGCCTCATCTCGCTCCTTCTCGAAAGTGGCAAGTTTCTCTTTCAATGACTCCATTTCCGCCGGGTCAACTCGGTCGTACTTCTGCAAGATGTTCTGCACTCGTTGCTGGTATCGATCTCTGTCCGCCTGCAACAAATGCATTTCTCCATCCTTTGCCTCCAAGTTATTCTCCAGCTCGCGAATCTTAGTTTCGAGCGGCATAATTTGCTGGAGAAGTTCCTCAACACGGGAGGACTTTTCGGCAAGGGCAGCTTCTGATTGTTTGGCTTGATTGCGCAACGTAACATTGCTCTCGCGGAAAACATTGAGCTCATTGAGTGTTTCCATGAGTTTGTTGTGATTGAGAGCGTTGTGTTCGCTATCTGCATCGGCACGGCGGTGTTGTTCAAGCTTGAGTCGGGTTTCGTCCAGTTGACTCTGGGTGTGATCGAGTTGCTGCCGTAGCCGCTTGCCCTCTTGAGTAGAAAGATGATATTGCACCTCGACAATCTCTTTCTCCCGTCGCAAGTACTTGATTACTTCCTGTAGACCTTCTAAGTTCGAAGCAGATTGTTCGCCTTCCTGCTCGTCTTCGACAGGGACATTTGCACGGTCACGCTGCAACGCAGAGATCTGGGTGCTGATGTTCTCAAGCTGAGAGTGTAGCAAGGAGTTTTGATGGAGGACTTCTTCGCGACGCTTATGCAGATCAGTGAGCTCAGTCTCATAACGAGCCCTTTGTTCGACCCAACTCTCTTCCTTCTGAGCCAAATCCTTTTTGTAGGTCTCGGCCTGTGTGCGCACTTCGGTGATGTCAAGTCTCAACTGGTTGGCTTCAGCACGAGCTGTTTGGAGATTCTTGGCCGCTTCGGCGTGTTTCACAAGTTCGGTTTCGTAGTTCTGTTGAGCATTGTTGGCGATTTCGGCCTGCGCTTTAAGATCTTCTTGATGGAATTGCGCAGCGGCGACATGTCGTTCAATGTCATCCTTCAATCTGGTGATTTCAGACTCAAATGTGACCTTTTGCTCATCCAGGTGACGCTTGGCTTCGCCCTGTTCATCACGAAGCTTTGAGAATTCTGAATTAGTTGATGAGAGCTCGGCGGAGATCTCCTCAACTCGGGCCTCAAGGTCCTGAATTTTCTTGTTCTTCTCTTCAAGTAAACGATCGGTTTCTTCGCGGTACATCGTGTGCGTTTCAGACTCCGAGGCCAAGGTTTCCTCTGTCGATTGACTAATGGCTTGGTACTGTTCCACGCGCTCTTGAGCATGTACAAGTTCCGCCTTGGCCAAATCCAAGTCCCGTTTCAACTCAGAAACCTCGATGGCAAGCTCTTGTTCCCGGGAGAGCCCTGTTCCATCGCCCGTTTCCTGCGTGATTGCCGGCGTCTCGACCGGAGCAAGTGATGCATTCGGCCGGGACTGGAGCACCTGGAGGCGTTCTTCGGCGCTCTTGAGCTCGACATTAAGTTCATCGACACGGGATTGCAAGTGATCTTTGGTGGTTTTCGTAGCAACCAATTCTTCACGGACCGAGCTCAGCGAGGTAACCAAATCGTCAATGCGCTTTTGACTCTGCTCATGGTCGTATTCACGGCGCATAGCTGCCTTCTTTGAATCCTCCAACTCCTCGTTAAGTTTGCGTTTGTAAGTCTGCAGCTCCGACTCGAGGGCTTCCACGCTTGACTGAAGGCGGCGGCGACTTTCGCTATCGGTTTGCTCACGCTCGTTTAGGATTCGCTGAAGATCGGCATTCAAGGAGTCGACTCGGCTACGCTCGTTACGTAGATTTTCAACATCCTCAATGAGTCGCTTTTCGATGTTCTTCCAGAGATCTTTTTCGGCTTTGAGGTTCGCGTTCTCCCTTTGCAATGACTCCACAAGACCCTTGGTCTCAATGAGATCCTCAGCAGCTTGTTGAGTGCGGATCTGCAATCTGTTTGTGTCGTCAGAAAGCGAGGAGTTGCGTTTCTGAAGCTCACTGTTCTCAGTCTTGAGCATTTCAAAGTTTTGCTGCAAAAGCTCAGCTCGCTGGGAAGCAGCAGCGTGCTGGCTGCTGGAGCGGCTAATCTCACTGAGCAGCTCGCTGTTCTTTCGCGAGAGCTCATTGACTTGTTGACGAAGAGCTGAGTAATCAGTTGCAGCCTCCTCGCGGAAAGAATCAAAATGAGCTTGAAGTTGTCGGAGCAGTTCGGCGTAATCTGATTGATCCTTGGTCTGGCTGTCAAAAGCACCAGGGGGAATGGTTCCAAGAGGAACTGACTGCGAGAAAACAGACGAATCCACACCATTTTGACCACGGTGGGTCAGCATGCTCCTGAATGTGTCGCGTTCCTTTACATAGCTCTTCACCTTCGCGTTCAGATGTGCTATCTCATCGCGATAACCTTGGGCACGAACGCGTAGATCCTTAAGCTCTTCAGCCTCTTTCTGGCGTTCCGTGTCCTTTGCACGAGCTTCTTCGCCTTCCATCTGATCACCAAGCTCCCTGACCATACGACGGAGAGACACATTTTGCTCCTGAAGCTGATGGAGGTCTTTAAAGGTGGTCAGGTTGCGACTGATGAAACGACCAGTGGGAGTCAATCCCTCGGTATTCTCGTCGATCTCCTTACGAGCCAGCTCCTGAAGCTCCTCGCGATCATAATCCTGGCCTTGCTTCGCGACAAACACCTCAAGGACAAGAACCTTAACCTCGGCACTCAGATCTCGAAGCTGTTGACGGAGGATATCCCCCTCACGGATAAGCCCCTCAACCTGACCTTGCCACTTGCGTGCCTCCTGGGTGGCTTCATCTCGTCCCTTGAGTGCCACATCCAAAGTGTTGGACATTTCCATCACAGCTTCCTTATATCGGCTATTGTCTTCACGGACTGAATCGATCTCGGGCTTGCTAGCTTCGACATCTTGAGCCATTTCATCGAGAGCTTCCTCCAACTCTTTACTCTTTCTGCATTCAGCCTCGAGCTTGCCTCGCATCTTGTCGTATTCGGTGTACATTTGGGTCATAGTGAGCCCCCCTTTAGTGCGCGAGGCACGAGGCGAAAAGGTGCTGCTCCCCGGTGTTCCTGGAACGTGTCGCATCGGAGTACTCGGTGCAAGCCCGTTCATTGAGCGAGCTGGGCTCATAGATCTGCGCCGGCTTTCATCGGACTCAAGCTGGGAGATTGTCTGTTCAAGTTCAGCGATGCGGCGCTCAGCAGCAAGCTTGTCAGTAGTCTCCGTTGACAGCTCAATGCGCACTCGTGAGATCTCCTGAGCGGCATCATCTTTCGCTTTTTCTAGTGCAAGCTGGCACTCGTGAACACGCTCCTTTGCAGTCCGAGCAGCCGAGCCTTGAAGTTCAGCTAGTCGACTGGAGGCATCCAATTCGTTTCGGAAAGACTCCGTAGCTTGAATAGCCTCCTCTTGGAGCTGTTGAATTCTGGCCACTGATTCCTCGTAGCGCTGCTCGGTTTCGTCAAGGCGACTCTTCAGCAGGTTTTCGCTGCGCCTCAGAGAGTCAATCGTAGTATTTGCCTCTTCGTTGTCACGCTGGAGCTCAGTGATTCGTGCGTTCTTCTCCTTACGGAACTTGATGTGCTCGGCATTCTTGGTCTTCAATTCAGTCTCGAACCATTCGTTATTCTTTTTGGTGAGATCCAATTCCTGTTGAAGATTCTGCTCACGGAAACGTGCGCTTGCAGACGCTGAGCTCGCAGTCTGGAGATTCTGCTCGGCGGTCGAAAGTTCCCGTCGAAGCTCAATGGTTTTCTTGTGTTGGGCCGACAGTTCCTCGGCGAGTTTGTCATGCGCAGCGGATTTCGATTCCAGAAGAGCAAGGGTATCGCGATTTGAGGCCTCGAGGGAGGAAATGCGCGATTTCAGTGAGCTAGTTTCGGATTCGTTGGAAGTCGAGGAGGATTTGAGGGTTGAGATTTCAGATTCCAAGGCGGAGCGCGTGTTATCTGAAAGATGTAAGAAATTTTCCAGATGAGGTGAAAAGACTGAAGTGAGAGGGATTTACCTGACTCTTGTAGTTTCTTCCTCAAATCCTGGACCTCTGCATGGCCCTTCTCAATGGTGTTTTTCAACACCTTCACCTTGGATTCATTGCTGCGAACAGCATTTTCAAGTTCTACGTCCAAGCGAAGCTTATCCGACTTGAGCTCGTCAAACGCATGAGCCTTCTTGGTGATCGATTGGAGTAGTTGGTTGACCAGGTCGACCGTCGGAGCCTGCGTTAGGGAAGAGAGAGTAGACTCGGGGATCTCATAGTGGGTAGACAGGTATGGCAATTGAACAGCCGTATCCGCCATGGCGAAAGAATTGGCGCACCCAACAGCGAGAGAACTGTGGATGGCGATGGCAGGAAACGGACAAGCGCAAAGTCAGAGCTGTATCGATGCTCCAAGTTCCCACACGCGGGTGTGTACAGCTAAGGAAAGGTACACACGGCGCGGTTGGAGGAAACTTATCGCATGGCGATACAAGTGAGAGACGGACTGGTCACAGTGTAAATCGATGCGGGGGAGGAAGGGAGGCGAGCAATCGGTGGATAGATCGTAAGTTCAAGGGCGTCGCGTTTGCTGGCGTTGCTTCCGTCAGAGTCACGTGAATTCCCGCTCAACTACGCAACAAAGGTCGCAACTCTCCAAGACTCGACTAGGCAACTCTGCCTTTCCTTTTCTTTCTCCTATTTGTATCACTTCTTTGGCGAAAACCCGTTCTCTTCTTCGTCCTATCTTCCTCTAAAGAATTTCCGAGTTCTATAAACTCTGAAGAGATCCACTGGCCTCGTCCCAGGTGCAAAGCCGGCTAGCCCGCTTAGACCTGATCTAGCTCTTTGACTCATTTCTCCGACACGACGGTTGGTTGTCTTCGGGACCCTCTCTCGCAGTCATGTCGTATCTTCAGAACCAACTGAAGAGTTTCAACTCTAGCGTGATGGAGTCCGCGAAGAATATGCCTCAGCAGAAACGAGTCGTCAATAGCCACCCTGTCTCCGGCACCAGCTCGCAGGTGCCGTCATCTGCGCCAACACCCTCATCCTCCGGCGATTTAAAGAAGAAGCGGCATGATCCAGGTATCGTTTATTCTCAGCCTGCCAACACGGGCACGGGCAAGGAAATCATGACCCAGGTCCTTTTCGCGATCGAGTACTTGAAGAACAAACGCACGCCTCTCAAGTTCGGCGACATTGTGTCTTACCTCTCGATCCAAAATCGCGCGCATGATCAAGCATATTTGCAAGCACTTCGAAGTATTCTCCAGACGCACGAGAAAGTCGAATACGACCCAAGCGGCGCAAACGGCGAAGGCACCTTCAGCTTTCGACCTCCGCACAACATTCGCACCCCTGAACAATTACTCCAAAAGCTTCAGGCTCAGACTACTGCTGAGGGAATGAATGTCAGAGAGCTTCGAGAAGGATGGCCAAACGTCGAGGAGTCCATCAACCAGATGGAAAAGGAAGGCAAGCTACTTGTCACCCGTCAAAAGAAGGACAACCATGCTAAGGTTGTCTGGGCGAATGATCCATCGCTGATGGAACATTTTGATGATGAGTTTAAAAAGATCTGGGAGAAGATTAGGATTCCAGACGGGCAGACTGTCAAGGAGGAGCTGGAAAAAGCCGGCATCACTCCCACGAACAAGAACAAGGTAATCAAGCCTCGGGCCAAGGTGGAGCAAAAGAAGGTCAAAAAACCACGCCGCAGTGGTAAAACGACCAACACTCATATGACGGGCATTCTGAGGGATTACTCGCATCTGAAGCGGTAAAAAGGCTCGTCTACAATCGGATCGCGACTCAACCGGGCTCAACATTTGCATTGCATCGGCGTTTGGGATTTTCTTTGGCAGTTTGCCCCCTCTTTTCGTCGCATTTCTTTGACTGGCAAAGGATCTTGCCAAATTGCATAATGTGCCTAGAATGATAGATACCCATATAAACTCATAAATGCAGAGAAAGCATGACGTACAGCGAGCTCAAGAATTATACACACCCAAAAGTGTCCATCCTCAATGCCGCCCATTTGCAACCGACTTCCCAGATCCCTCCGTTTTCTCTAAATAATCCACCATATCCTCAATAGTACACACCTTAATACCCCATCGCTTCCCAAAAGCAAGACAGGCATCCCGACGCATCATACCATTATTCCCACCAATCTCCGGCACCCCTTCAACAGTCTCTCCATTTTCCACCAACTCAGCAATGACACCAGCCGGCGCTTTACCCGCCAATCGACAGAATTCCACCGCCGCCTCTGTATGTCCCTTGCGCTCACGGACGCCACCAGGACGAGCCTGTAGCGGGATGATATGACCCGGTCGACGGAAAGACTCGACACGAGCATCCGGGGACGCAAGCGTACGGCATGTCAATGCGCGGTCCTGCGCCGAGATACCCGTTGTCACGGATTCATCGCTCGAGTCGATTGTGATCGTGTAAGCGGTACACTTGGGGTCAGCGTTGTCGGTCACCATTTGCGGGAGGGCGAGACGGGTCGCTAGATCCGGGGTGATGGGGGCGCATATTAAACCACTGGCATTGCGCATGATTAGAATATATATTGCAGTTTATGCCATGGCAATTCCGGAAATTGCGTTTCGCCGGGGTCACTCACCTGGTGTAGCGGACGAGAAATGCCATTTGGGCGGCGGTAATTGATTCCGCTGCGATGATCAAGTCGCCTTCGTTTTCGCGGTCTTGCGAGTCGAGGACAATAATGAATTCACCATTTTCTAGAGTGAGTCACCTGTTAGTTATGCTGTTCTGTATGGAGAGCTGTGGGATGATGTTGGCGATATGGCACAGAGGAGAAGAGAGACTGACTAAATGCTGCAATTGTATCCTCAATGGAGTCGAATTGGTGCGTCGGGTCGGATGAAGGCATTGTAAAGATGGAGATGGATTATCGGCGTAGTGATATATTTGCCTCTCCACATGCAATTCGAGTAAAGAAAAAAGTCCAATGCTGTTCACGGACCAGTTGTTGAGAGTGCAGAATGGAAATGGTTGCGACAGCACTCAATGAAGATAAAATGAGATTGTTCTAGAAATTTGCCTCCGAATCTCCGTAATGGCTGACAATGCATTAGAAATGCTCGTGATGCGATCGGCGCGGGGAGTCGGGCGGTGAAGCCGAACTCGGTGCCTCGGATGCTCGGTTGGATTGGACGAATTTGAAATATCTCTGTCGTTTATACATTCTGGATATTTTTAGAATCTTGTATTCCAAGGTGGTTAACCTATTGATTGAGAATTGGAGGTCATTTCAAGACTGTCGGATTCAAACCACAGTTGCAATCGGGTCGAATTCAAAGACATTCCGATGTCGTCGGGATCCGAAAATTCTCCGAAAAAGTAAATGGTCTGAATAGATTCAATGTGCATTATATAGATATCGCTGGAAATGTATCATCGAGCTTCATAATCGTAGGTCTACACGGGATTTGATGAAAAAAATCATTTCGGCAGCGAAATCATCCACCCATCCCGTAACTTCCCATCCATCGTACTTCGTCTGCTTGTCGTTCAAGCGCCAGACGCATCGTCTCCTCGTACCGCTGTTCCTTTTCCCATTCGTCTCGTTGCTTATGCCGCATTTCTTCTCGAGTGGCTTCATCGACTTCGGCATGCATGAACACATCATCATCGCCGTCCACTTCCATCGCGTTATCCGCCGGTATGGAAAATCGAATCCGGCCAATACGTTCTCCAGTCCATAGTAGAAGTTCATCCCCAGTAAGATTTCCTCCTGTAGGAAGAATCTTCCGTGCCACCTCACTGTTTGCATTTTCAGATTGAGTGCCCCAAAGACCCCGAGGCCTGGCAACGTTATCGGTGTGTTGGTGACTTGTTGTTTGTCTGCCCTGTGGGGAGGAGGTCGGTGCATAGGTGGTGTTGATATTCAATCGGCGGACTTCCGAACGTCCATTTCGCTCGACCCATTTTATGTTGCCCTCGGAGTCGGAATAAACGAGGCGGTTGCCATGAGATGCAACCGAGAGTAGCTTAGAGCTGGCCGCACTTTGGCGGTTTTTATAATCCGAGGTGAGTTGCGACGACCTGTCCGATGGAATGCTGTGGAGATTCTGAGACGACGATCGGAGATTGTACATTTCCAGTGAGCCTCTCCCATTATATTCACCACACGCCACAATGCTATGCGCCTCGGGGTATGTTGAGTCCGAGAAGACCGGGAATCGTGGCTCCGGAGCTGATGCAAGACTACAAAGCCGTCCACCGGAATGAACAGTGTTTTGCAGACGAGGGAAGAAGCGACGATCATAGCATAAAATGCTAGGAAATCGACCAGCAAGAAGGATAGTGTTGACGTGCGGGGCGGGCGGGTGTAAAATTGACAGAGGCCCAGGCTGAAAAAGTGGTGCATAGTTCTCCTGTTCTGTCGGACCAGGACTGCGGATACGATGAGGAGGTTGTCCGTTCGGTTGCAGTTGAAGCTGTGGTGAGTCTGAATGAGGGAAGATATTCAACTCCGGTGCCAACGGCACAGAGTTCTTTTCACATCGCAAGCTGATATCCTGTTCCTCTTCCGTGGCAGATAACCGAGAGTCATGGATTTGCAGGCTGAGTGTAGTTGCTAAGGTCATCGGCACCGAATAATCAGTCTCCTGGGAAAGGGCGAAAATGGACCAAGGGTAGCGCTGTTGCGAAACGACTTTCAATGTTTCAAGATCAACTTCATTGAGAACATTGCCGATAGCCAGATACGCTCGACGCCGAAACGAGTCCACACTAACACCCTCGCCCAGATTGATAAACTCCGAGGCAGTTTTGGAGGGTGATCCCCGCCTTGAATGGTTGGCCATCAGAATTCCTGGCTCGCTCGTACCTAGGATCCTGCCCTTGTTCGCCTGTGATCCAGCACAATGCGAGTGATTCAAGTCCCAGATGCAGACACTTCCATCTTCCAGGGGTGCAATTATCTTGTTTTCCCTCGCGGAACTCCAGTCCTTGAGCAATCCCATGCCCTTGATTTCATGTGGATTTTGCCGGCGACTGTCCCCATTCTGAAGCATGGGCTGCTGAACCCATGACAATGACATCGGACCATGTCGAGCAATATATTCCGAATACCAATCCACATGCTCCCCTTCTGTAGAAGAGTCCCACTCTGCTGCTGCCCTGGCTCTCTCGCTCATAGACAGGCCCTGCGTCTCGCCATTGACACTCTCATCCAAATGAGGCGTCGGAGGCTGAATCAGATCACGCAGCGAATTCTGGCCCAAGGTCGTTAAGGACGCGGTCGGGTTCGCGATGAGGCTCTCCGATGCCCGCCCGGCCGGCCGGGAGGCTTGCACAGCAGCCGATGACTCCTCATAACAATGCAATTTCCAGAGATTATTGTCACGGGCAAGATCAAAAAGCTTTTTGGAAACAGATTGCAGTTGTACCTTCTCACGCGGAGTGAGAACTGATTTTCGTGGACTTATCAGCGCCCAGTGTTTGGCATGCGGGGAAGATTCGGGGGGTGCGGCGGCGCTTACGGTCGATAATTTTGCCTAGGATCTCTACCGGGAGTTTATCCATGAGGGCGTGGATTTGGGGGCATCGGGGGCCAATGGAGGAGAAAGGGATCTGAGGGGCTCCAGTCTGCTATGTCCCAACTGGAAAAAGTTCCAGGCGCTTTTTCCCCGCGATCTGCACCATCACGTGGCCTTTGGTCATTTGAGGTGGGCTTGTAGAGTGTGCTGGAATATCTATATGGAATGAAGATCGAGATTCACTGGATGTGATGGGTGTGTGACGTGAATTATGGCTTAAATCTGGTTGAGCCTCAATGCTGGATCGGGTCCAACTCCGATTGCTGAGGTTTCACTATGAGCTTGCAAACTCCTGCAGAACATTTAATTTTAATTTAGCTTGAGCAACAAAAGGATCTAATTTGATGAAACTGTTGTCATTGAATATAAACATTAAAATAACTTCGATATAGACCAGGATATATTTGGTATGCCGGTAATCAAACGCCAGCTCGACCCACGATGCCTCCATACCCCGTATAGTCATCAATCATTGGAGCCTGTATGAAGAGCGGCAAAGAGTGATAGAAACACACGCAATTGCGCATTCAAAGCTCCCGAGCCATGTCGTCTTACTCGTCTGGTTTGAAGACAGCGTCCTTGCAGAGAATGGCCACCTTTTTGAAAAATCGGCGCCATTCCAAGGGATCACCCTTGATTTTGATGAACTCGACTTCGAAAGCGCCTTCTGATACACATTCGATGAGGACTTTGCCTTGCAGGGGACACATGCGGCCATCCTTGGCAATCACCCGAATCATGGCAGAAGTATCTCCGGGACTCACAGCAGGAACAGAGGGGACCGGAACACCTAGGCGATGGAGAGCCTCACATATCAAAGGAACAAGAAGTTTGAGCTCCCAAGCAGAGTAGAACCGTGTCATCGGACGAGAAGGAACAATGTCTTGGAACTTTTGAGCATTCTGAGTGCGACTCACGGGCACAGAAGGTTGCTGTGAGAACTGAGACATAGAAGGCTCGTCCTCAAGATGGGTGGCCATGACCGCATCTTGGGAAGCAAATTGCTTACCAGTGGGCTGGGTGGAAGAGAACTCTGAAGCGAGATGCGGAGTGTCCCAATCCATAACCATCCCACCCCCCGGCATTTCTGGTTGCGTCGAAGACAACCCTCCGCCATTCTGCGCTCCATTGTCATCAATATCCATATCCATCGGATCGAAGCTACGGCTAGCGCCCTTTCGCTTCTGGGATAGCGGATCTTGACTAAAATCGATGTGCAAAGACTCAAACATGGATGTCGCGAGATTGATCGGATCCCGCAATTTGCCATCTTCTGAGAGATATTTGTTCGATCGGGTGTACCACGGGTGTCGTCGCACATCCTCCAAAGAAAATCGGCCTTGAGGGTCCACCGTCAACATGCCCCGCAGCAAGGAAAGGGTGGCAGGTGGTAGCTTCTGCCACAACTCATCGGTGGTTCGCGCATTCGTTGCAAGATACTCATGAAATTCGTAGCTATCATCCGTTGGACTGTCCCATGGCGTATTTCCGGCCAGCAAGACGAAAAGCACAATCCCACAGGACCATATATCCACTAGATCTGGATGGTATCCTGAACCTTTAGACTGACCACGAGTACTGCAAGTGATAACTTCGGGTGCGATGTAGGGCGGACTGCCACAAAATGTCGAAGAAAGCTTTCGGGTCCCCTTGTACTCGAAAAGTGCGGCCAGGCCGAAATCCGCAATCTTCAAGTTGCCGTCGGCCGTTAGGAGCATGTTTTCAGGCTTGATGTCGCGATGACCGACGCCTTTGGAATGCATGAAGCTGACGGCGCTCACGAGTTGTGAGAAATAGACATGGGCGATATCCTCGCCCACGCCCTCGTCTGCCTCAATCTTGTCGAAAAGGTCGCCGCCCTCTGCCAGTTCCATTGCGATCCATCGCCAGATCTCATCCTCGCCTGTTTGGTAGAAATTTATGATATTGTTATGACCGGAGACGTGTCGATGTACCGTCACTTCCAGCTGTAATTGTCTGGCACTGATCTTGCCATGGCGTGCGGCATAATCTTTGTGGACGTATTTGACGGCGAAAACAGGATTGTCCGAGTCCAAAGGGCAGGCTTTTTTGATGCTAAGAGATATAGCTGTTAGAATCCATTGTCAGAAGTGGAAAGCAATGCTATGTTGCTTACCAGGCATATGCACCTTGGCCGATGGTCTTGGAGATGATTCGGAAAGGCACATCATTTGGTAGCGGAGCCAATTGCGAATGCTGCATGATGGCTTGGAAGGTGGGTTTGCAAATAGAAAACAGTGAGCAGACAAAAGAGCGAGAGACAAGGGCTATGCCATGGCGAGTGAACGAGGGGATAGGCAACACGCAAGGATCGAGGGCAGAACGCGAAACGCGGGAGGCGTGGGCCACTTTAGCCTCTTCTGTCCCCGCGTGTATCTGATGGGAAAGGTCAAATCATAAAAAAAGAAAAAGTATAAACTTTGAGACCAAATCTATTTTCACTGTATAGTATACTGCATATATGATCATTTGATTGACCTAGTTTTCCCTCTATTTTGTCTAATGGTGACCTTTGGCCTATCGTATTGCAATTCTGAATAATTCTCATTTAGAATTCTAGTAAAATAAGCTATAATAATTAGGCTTATATTAAATCATACTCTTGTCTAAGATCTAAAATTGGACTAATCAACTACATCAGATCAATTGTTAAATCCCGCTGCGGTCAGATCAAGCGGGGTTTTCCTCGTTGCTGGGGTAAACAAATGCGTTAGCGCCGACTGCACTGCTTTCTTTCACTTTTCTTCTCTTTGCGTTGGAAACACCGGTTTCTCTATTCTTTGTGTCCACTGTCTTCACTTCCTCAAAAGGCTCTTTTTCTGTTCCTCCTCTTCCATCTCTTCCATTTCCGTGCTCTTCCTCCGTTGCTTTTGGTGTGGGTCCCTGCTCGATCCGTCGTCATTCCAGACAGCAACCCTCGTGCTACTGTTACTCGCATTCCAGCTCTGGAATCCGTGGACTTCGAGATTACTTTCTTAAGCCTGCAGCTTGAGTTCGATTCTCCGCGATGGACTATACCATGGAAGACACTCAGAACTCAGCGCCCGATGCGCTGGAAGCATCCAAGTTGAATACTGCCGCCCAGCGAAACGACACACAAAGCGTGACCAAGCGGTTCGTCCTGGAAATGCCGAAGAAATTTCATCTAGTACACAATATTCTGACCTGCTCTATCGTGCATACAGCTTGCAGGCGGAGCTCATGCAACTCATGCTCTCGCCATCACCGGGCATCTCCGCTTTCCCCAACGCCGACGGCAACCTCCTCTCCTGGATCGCGACAATCACCGGCCCGACCGAGACTCCCTATGATGGCCTGACGCTGAAGCTATCCTTTACTTTCCCCAACAACTACCCCTACTCCCCGCCGGCCGTCCTCTTCAAGACCCCCATTTACCACCCTAATGTCGATTTCTCGGGGCGCATCTGTTTGGATATCCTCAAAGACAAGTGGAGCGCTGTCTATAATGTACAGAGCGTTCTGCTAAGCTTGCAGAGCTTACTGGGTGAGCCCAACAAGTAAGCTGGACCCTCATACCCTGTCCAAGTAAACGAAGTATCTAACAACGACACAGCGCGAGTCCACTGAATGCCCAAGCCGCCGAGCTCTGGGACTCGGACCAAGAAGATTTTAAGCGCCATGTTCTGGCCCGACACCGCGATGTTGACGACGAGTAAACATCTCGTCATGCTTCTGGGTTGTGCATCGGCGTCGGTCAGACTGCGGAATGCTCCCTGCCGCTTTTTTGGCAGTGGAGGCGTGGTACAAATGCATAATGGCCTACTACATTGGCCTGGAGTTTCTGGCATCTCTGCTGTTTTTAGCTCTCTGAGCTGCTATCTTTATTACATGCAAGTACAGGCGCATGAGGACGTGGTTTGCCCACGAGGTTTGTCTTCATAACGTGCTTCGACCATTGGGCGATACAAATTCATTGTCTTGTCCATGCTCCTTTTACTTACTCCTCGGGTTACTTTTCGAGAAGCGTAATCTTTTCTGCATGGCTCTCGTAACAAGCGCAATGACATGCAGTGTAAGCAGTTCGTAAACACCTAGACATTACTAATAAGGCGAAGTCGGTGCTCATAGCGTAAACTTGTAAATTATTTAAAAATCATGCTTATAATTCAAATCAACTCGTAAACTGCTTCTCATCCGTAATGAGAAGCCCAGCAATCGTCGCACTGGTAAAAGTACTGATAGCACCCGTGAGCATAGCGCTAACCGCAACACGCGACACATCACCACCACGACCAGGCGAGATCTGAGCCAGCACACCAATCTGGTTTCCTAGCGAGCCGATATTGGCAAAGCCACACAGCGCATAGGTAGCAATGAGACGGGAGCGGGCAGAGAGATCAGCATAGTCTGCTCCGTTCTGCAAAGCGTCGTAGGCGACGAACTCATTCTATTTACGGTTAGTAAATTGCTTGAACATTTCTGGGGCTGCAATGACATACGGCAATCAGTTTCAGGCCGATCAGTTGGCCGACCTTGAGCAAGTCGCCGTTGCGCGAGACGCCGAGCAAGAAAGCGATAGGGTAGCAGATATAGCCCACGATCATGGCGAGGGTCAAAGGTGGATCGTTGATATCCAGGTACCGACCCCACCAGGTGAGCAGGCCGTCGATGAGACCGATGAGCGAGATGATACAGAGCAAGGTTGCGCCGATCATGGCTGCGATTTTGAGACCGAGCCAGGCTCCGGTGGAGAAGGCGTGCAGAGCGTTCGAGGCTTGGTGTTCCTCGTTGTCGGGGACGACGATACGACCGGCTGTGAGACTTTCTTCCTTCTCGGGCCAGCGCAGCTTCGAGCATGCGAGTGAGGCAGGAATACTCATCACACAGGACGAGACCAGAGCTTGTGGATTCACTCCCATGGTAATGTAAGCGATGAGCACACTTCCGGCGATGGTAGCGAACCCGGAGCACATCACTTGGTGCAGCTCGGCCATGGTGAGATGCGGGACGAATGGACGGATCAGCATTGCTGACTCGCCCTGTCCGATGAAGGGAGAAGCGGCAGCGACCACTGCCTCGGCGCCGGAAACTCGCATACTCCAAAAGAAGAAGGTGGCGAACTTTCCGACAAACCATTGCAGGATGTTGCTATAGTAAAGCAGCTGGACCAGCGAGACGAAAAAGATGATCGCAGGGATCACACTGATAATGAACCACTGGCTCGGCGTGATGGGCTTCTCTAATTTAAAGAAATCTTCGCTGGTTAAGAAGACAAAACCCTCGTTTGCAAACCCAAGAAGCTCGCGAGCAAGCAGGGAGATGAAGTTGAAAATATCATAACCGGCCTTGGTGCGAAGCACGAAGAGAGCGATGATGAACTGGACCAGCATTCCAACAATCACCGTGTGCCACACGATCCTCTTGCGATCTCGCGAGGTAAGCCATAGGCTAAACAAGAAGACAACCAGTCCGAACAGACTGACCGCACGGTTCTTGCGAGAGTTGTCTTCCGTCTCCGGGGAGGCGAAGGAGCCGATCAGAATGACACCGACGCACAGAGTGGCAGCCGCTGGAAGTCTCAGCTTCTCTGGGATAAAACGGACAAAAGGACCAGCAGTGTTTCCCCAAATGAAGTACATCGGCTTTGTGATGATGCTGATCGGTACGTAGAAGAAGATAATCCGCAGGGTAATACACAGATAGAGTAGGAAAGGAATCAACCATCCTAGATCATACCGATGCAGAATCAGACCGGCGATCCACCAACTAAAACAGTATGAGTTTCTTCTTCCAGTACTGCACGACAGTCATGGCAATAGAGTCTACTCACCCGGTGAACAAAAGCCATACGACAGCATGGGCAAAGTGCCTCCAATGCTTAGCCAGGCGCCGATACCAAGGTCGCTTGGCTGGCTCGGTCTCCCCGGCCTCCTCGTCTTTGTCGCTCTGGCTTTGGCTTTTACTTCCATGATCCAGCGGCGTTGGTTCAGGAACAATACCCTTTTCCAAGACTGTCTCTTTGGAATAGACCACTTCGTCCTCGCGACCTCGCTCCGCAAAGGCTGTGTGGTGGTGATGGGCATGGTGATGTTGATGTTCGGGCTGTAGTGCAGGATCTACAGGTTGCGAACCCTGAAGATCCACGGCTCGGGGCGTGTTGGGCCCTAAGATATTCTCCGCCATCGTGTGCGACTGGCGACAAAGCAGAAATCAATGGGTTGGTCGTTCTGTCCCTAGATTTCTGAATTATGACGTCTGCATTCCAACCGTCGCTTATTGCACCGACGCCCAATATGAAGCCCGAATAAAGCTGAGCCGCACCGAGATAAGAAATTGAAAGCCCAAGGCCGCGTTGGGGGAGTTTGCACTTATGTATAGACGATCGTCTAAAATCTCCACGCGATCGGTTATCAGCGATCAAAAGGAGGTCTCATTGTGGCGGGCTTGGTATATAGCCATTCTCGAGCGGCTATTGGGAGGCAAGTTTAGTTATCAACGGGACCCTGTGCGGGGAAAAGAAGCGAACAAGACGAGATAGTGAACGGCCCATGGGTCCATTCGGGGTGAATCTCAATGGTTAGCCTCGCAAGCGACGGGGCCCTCCGACGGGGATTCCGTCTCACCAAGGAGGGGCGCATGTAACCAAAATGGTCCGGTGGGCAAATCGTAGCACTGAAGCAATACGATCTCGGTGCTCTAGCCCAATTTTGGTAATATCTTGCCACCGTGCGTTGCTCAAGGGGGTTGAATCTCCGCACCGAGTGAACGGCAAGTGGAGAGCGCCTTGTAGAGTCGCGTGTGCGGATGAAAAGAAAGGATTTTTTTCCCGCACTTCGAGAAGAACCAGCTGATTTTACATGCGCGAAAAAAAACTTGATATGGAGGCATGGAAATTCACAAAATTGATGGCATGCAGTATGCATACAATCCTGGATCCTTCTAGTTTGCCCGAGATGTTGTTGTTGATAGGGGTGGAATTAGAGCCACTAATACGGTATAGACCATATCGGGCGTGGCTTGTGGGGTTATCAGCTCATGTAATTGATATTCCTGGGAGATAACTGTCTCCGGCGATAATACTCTTGGCAGCACGAATTTTAGCTTAGTTTATATTGCATCTTGATGGCTAGATGCGAAAAGACCTGGAGCTACTAGGGACACATCGCTTTTTCCTAATTCGAAACGGAGTGATGGCATGTGATGAAATAAATAATGAGCGAATGAGTCTATCAGCCGATGATTCTTGTGTTGAAGTGAGATTATATCAACAGTCACTCAAGATACAGTTTGGTTCAATAAAGTTGTAGGTAGTCGAGATCGATTCCCGTAGATCGTCGACACTGAAGAAACTATATACAAATATTTTTAAAAGATTCTCGAAGGATTTGCCCCCTCAAACGAACGATCTCCATGCTGCGATTACTCTATTTGTCGTCTACATAAATCCAATGCATCTATATCGCAATCTATCACCTGAAATAGAGGCCTCGAGTCAAAATTGATGACTGTTATTTGTGTTTATCAGCCGAAAAGATATATCCAAATGAGAAAAAAAGAATACTGAAGCAGAACAGGGTAAAGCAAGCGAAAATCTCTTCAGATAGATATTCAATTATGCAATTTATGCACAATCAATGGACGTTCGCGTTTAGCATCGGCTTTAGATTTCTGGGCGACCGGAAGCGGAAAGCAGCTTAGCGGGGCGCCCCTCTCGAACCAAACCATATCTCACTGTCAAGGCGGGGAACGTGAATAACTAACCTCAGTACAACTTCTCCCTGACGAAGAAAATATGGGAGGCAATAATGCAGACTGGGAGCTGGAAGAGGGACTCCCTCAGGTCGAGGATCCCTTTATCCAGCAATATCTCAAAGGCCGTGATGCCTTGATTGTCGAAGAACACAAAAGACGTCATGGTAATTTTTGCTCCCTGAAGCTCGCAGCAAATACATCCACTAAACTTCCTTTCCAGATGCAAATTTTCGGAAAACTTTGTCGCCTATTGCGGCTCGAGCATCTAAGATCGTCTCTCAGATCCGCGCGCGCGAGCAGCACGAACTGTGGACCCAAGGCTTGGATGAGGCAGTAGCGCATCAATCCGATGAAGTCCTCTATCCAGGAGTGATGTTTCAACATGCCAAAGGTCGCATGGAGAAAACCAACCTGTGGAAAATTGTAGAGAAAATGCCCAAAGGCTCTCTTCTGCATGCCCACATGGATGCCATGTTTGACATCGATTTTTTGATCGATCAAGCCTTTGCAACACCGGGGATCCATATATCAGCTCCGAAGCCATTGATTAGTCCGCAAGACTACGACGCGGCACCCGTCAGTTTACAGTTCTCGTCTCTGTCGCAAGGAGATGCGGAGAAAACTAGTCTCTGGTATGAAACATACGAGCCCTCGTCATTGATCCCCATCCAGGAAGCAGCAAATTCTTTTCCCAAGGGCGGGGAAGCTGGGTTTCGAGAATGGTTGAAGAGTCGGTGCGTGCTCATGCCTGAGCACTCGTATCAACATTATCACGGCGTGGATGCCATCTGGGCGATCTTCACCCGAACCTTCCCAGTGGTCAACTCTATGCTCATGTACGAGCCGATTTTCCGGGCATGTCTTCGGCACTTGTTAACGGAACTTGCTGCTGATGGGATCCGGTATGTTGAGTTTCGCATTGCATTTGTCTTTCAATACAGGAAAGAGGGCAAAGATGAACCAGAGGAGGATTACGATGAGTTTTGTCGCGTCGTCGAAGAGGAAGTCGCGCGTTTCAAAGCAACCGAAGAAGGAAAAAAGTTCTATGAAGCTCGACTTATCTGGACCACTTTACGAGGCTTCTCAAATGCAGAGATTGTCGATAGCATGAAGAAATGCATTGCTGCCAAGCAAGCTTTCCCCGACTTGATCTGTGGTTTTGATCTGGTCGGACAGGAGGATCTAGGACGACCTCTGGTAGACATGGTTCCGGTACTGTTTTGGTTTCGCAAACGGTGCGCTGAAGAGGAGGTCGATATTCCATTCTTCTTCCATGCCGGCGAATGCTTGGGAGACGGCGACGAGACGGACCACAACCTCTTCGACGCCATCTTGCTCGGTACTCGACGAATTGGGCATGGTTTCTCACTTTACAAGCACCCATTGCTGATTGATCTTGTCAAAGAGAGAAAGATCCTTGTCGAGTGCTGTCCCATCTCGAATGAGATTCTTCGCCTCACAAGCTCGATCAAGTCCCACCCGTTGCCAGCACTGTTATCTCGGGGTGTTCCCGTTTCGCTCTGCAATGATGACCCAGCACTTCTCGGCCATGGGAAGAATGGACTCACCCATGACTTTTGGCAAGCTATGCAGGGCCTGCAAAACATTGACCTTGCTGGCTTGGGCATGATGGTTCAGAATTCGATCCGATGGAGTTGCTATGAGGATCAATCAACCGCCGAATGGAAGGTTGAAGTTGGAGAAGGGATCTTAGGGAATGGAGTCAAGGCTGCGCGGCTACGGGAATGGTTATCGGATTTTGAGAAGTTCTGCGAATGGGTGGTGCTGGAATTTGCGGAGTTTGACGAGGACTGAAGCTTAATCAACCGAGATACGGGATGAACACATGTGTACTCGGAACCACGGGATGTAGATAGAGAATACTGAAGTGGAATAGTGAAAAATCATAGTGGGTCTGTTGTCTGTTGTTGAGTTGTTCGTTGTGCCGTTGTGAGTTGGACCCGCCTGACTGGGCGATCACTTATCGGTTATCAGGTGCCACTCCTCCGCACGTCATCAACTTGTCTTTCACAACCTCCCATCACTTGGGGGCTTGCGCTCTTTCTAGCATCTCGGGGTTGTGGTGTTTAAAAACTCGGTATTGCTTATCCATGGATACCTGAGCCCGTCGGCCTTTTCAAAATGGCGCACTTTCTGTCGTCGTTCTTGCAGAAGCATGTGCTCAAATATGCCCTGTCCCGTCTGGGTCTGGTGGATACAGAGGCCTTGGACCCGGACAACCTGGGTATCCGCTGGGGACAGCGGAGCTCAGTGGAGCTGCGGGATATTGGTTTGAAGCTTGAGGTGAGTTCACAAGTTCAGCCCTGGCCAGGTGGGGTTGCTGGTATAGCATCAGATTCTCACATTTGGGACCGTTGAACAGAAACTAGCGACGCTCCTTAACCTCCCACCCGCCTGTGAACTTCTCAGTGCTCGTGTTCAGCTTCTACGACTTACTATTCCCGCCGACATACTCAGCAGTGGAATCATTTGTGAAGCGAGCGGTATCAATATACACCTGCGATTTCTGTCCGAGGACTCGAGCCGAGGGAAGGAGAAAAACACAAGTTCTTCATTCACATCTCCAAATCAAAAACAAGCCCTACCCACACCTTCAAACCTGGCAGAGTCGTTTTTAGAGGCTGAACCCAAGGAGGAAAAAGAGGAGCTCCAAGCCGCGCTCTCATCACAGTCCCACATTTTGCAACGAAATTCGTCATTTGAAGAAGATGAGGACGAAGATGTTGGACTTGGGAACGAAACGATGTCCCTGCCTAGCGTTTTGGCAGGGTTCCTCAAAGGTGTGGCAGATCGACTCCAGCTTAAGATTAAGGACGTCGCAGTGCGTGTGGACATGGAGCTGAAACAGGATGGCCCTTCAAAACGACACTCGGATGAAAAGCCAGACCTCATTGCGGGCTTTTTGAGTGTGCAGGAGATCGATGTCCATGGGGTTTCTGGATTCGCTGCTGGACCGTACGAGCGATTGCCACATCAAGAATCCAAGCGGCAGGTCTCTCTCGTTGATATAAATCTTGGCCTAGTGTCGGATCCTGTTGTTTTTGCAAACCACTCGCGGTTTACTGCTCCGGTGTCCCCAAGTACTACCATGCGCTCGAAAGAAAGTCGATTGTCGAGTAGAACGCCTTCACCTCCCCCCTTTGACCACTCTGGCTCGGATCATGATCTCGCCATGTCACAATCCACTATTTTCGAGCCTAGCATCGGGCTCGCCCACCGGAGCATGGCTGATCATGATATGGGTGCATCTGCAACTTCGCACGACGGTCGATTCTCGGATGCAGAATCTGAAGGTGGACACAGACATGAGAACTACCTTGACTATTCTCAGTATTTTGATCAGGATGGCCCGCAGCAAGACAATTATGGCTATTTAGACTCGGTAATTGACTCACAACTCGACATCTTCGATGCTCGACAGTCCCCAAACCTGCAATTCCAAGCGCAACACAGGACGGACGGTGCAACCGACTATGAGAGTTACACTCATTCACCATCAGAAGCACCTGCAGCTGTGGCAGAAGATGAAAATTATGAGCTGGGGACAAGAGTCTCAAGACCTCATGAGTCTCAAGTTATTGGTTCATCTCGAAGTAGCCAAGTTGGCCTTGAGACTGGCAGTCCATCCCAACTAATGCGGCACATTGAGAGCGAGCAGGGAAATGCGACTCCTCCATTAAATGCCTACCAGACCCTTTCACAACCATCCGCCCCACCTTCTGACTCCGGAAGTACCCCCTCAGAGTCAGGATTGCCAGACAAAGATCTTACTGAATCGAAATACTTCTCGCATGATGAGGCACAAAGCTTATACATGAGTGCCATTAGCCACGGTGCTGGAGAAAGTTTTCTTCCGAATATGCCTGGGGCATGGGAGTCTTTTGAGCCTGGCCAAAAAGACGAACACAGATCACATCCGATTGTCCGCACGGATAGGCCGTGTTCAAATGAAGAAGCGCCAGATGAAGAAGCCGCCTCAACTCCAAAGTTGACAGGGCCTTCTGAGACATATTTCGGTGAACAATCCACAAAAAATGATCAGAAGACTACTCGTCAATCTTCAAGTACTACATCGTCTCACATTTTGCAAAACACATCAGAGGTGAGGAAGCCACTTTTGAGTATTGATCAAATACTTGTGTGGCTACCGTCCGATCCTGGACAAGAGAATCTCGATCATTCAGCTTCCCAAGGCCCCTTGGAAACGACCAAGGACGATTCGAAAGACTCTATCCCTGACTTACACGACTCTGTTGCCGAAGAAAGCATTTTTGCGTCTAAACTTCACTCATCTGCAAGGCATCACAAAAGCTCTGCGGAAACTCACCTCCCTTCTGATCGAGATCTGCTGCTGCTTCATGGTTTCAATCAGTCAAATAGTTTTGAAATTGAAGTCTTCTCGGTGACAGTTCATTTTGACATAGCAACCGGCTGGCTCCTGACCAAGTCATGTCAAAGGATTTTGAATGAGGTCGGTCAACCTGAGAATGCTCAGCCCACAAGACCTACATACCCCAACCAATCAGCGAGTTATCCTGCGTTGGACCTGACCGTCCACGATATTTCAATCAAGTTCCTTGAGCATCTAGCGGGTCATTCTCATTCTTATGTCAACGACGGTAAACCTTCATCCCCGCCTTATCCTTCAATGGAACAGATTGTACTCCAAACCACAGCATCCGGATTGAAGACTCGCTTCCTGGCAAAAGATCAGAGGTTCAACCTGAACGTTGACATCTCTCGTTTTGCATTTGGTTTTGCCTCTGAGGACCTTATCTCCTTCAACGAGTCCTTGAAGATGTGTGAATCGACCCGAGATATTATGTCGTCTTCACAAGGAGATATCTCTTTATCATTAACCAAGTCTGCTGAATCCGCTAGGATTGATGCTACTACGCTTCCCCTTCATATCAACTTCAATATTCAGCGTCTAGAAGAGGTTCTGGGCTGGATGGGTGGGTTGAGCACAATTTTGGAGCTGGGGAGCTCAATATCATCTGCGTCGACAATGAAAGGTATGGAGCATAAGCCCCAAAAGAAACGTCCACGGGGTGTACATTTTGAAACCGAAGTGTCACCGGCACTGGAAACCGAGCAATCAGCCTCTATCCCATGGAAGATCAATGCTCGAATAGGTGGTGTTGTGCTTGATGTCACTGGCGAGACGCACTATGTTAAGCTGAGCACAACCGCTGTGAAGGTTATCAAGAGACATGAAGGGGTCGCTGTTCAGATTGACAAAGCTGGCCTGACTGGACCCCGCCCGTTGGATGATTCTTGCGATTTCCCCGCCAAAATAACCTTGAGCAATGTTCGATTGGAATTTCTGTTTGCGCCAACAGAGGTTGATCTTGATCGCCTTTTGAATCTGATCACGCCGTCCAAAGACAAGTATGATGAATACGATGATATAGTTTTGGACACGCTCTTGCGACAGCGAAGGCAAGGCTCTGTTCTTCGTACAACGGTGGGAGGCATGCAAACCACGATCTCAAACACAAATGCACTGGCTCCTCTTTCAGCATTAGGACATGAGCTTAGCCGCTTATCAAATGTGAGAAAATATCTTCCCGAGGACGACCGCCCTGGAATCTTGACCTTGACACTGATACGTGAATCCGAATTTCAAATCCATGTCGGTGGAGAAGTGGGTAAAGTCCATGCACATCTTACCGATTTGGAGGCCGCATGGATCACTATGCCTTCGCTCTTTGCCACTCAAATTGGGACGGTTGCTGTCGACCGGAACAATGAAGAAGAGTTGATAGGCACGGCTCACATGTCTAAACAGGATCAGGTTGCGCGCCCCCCGGTGATCATGGCTCGTTTCATTCCTGAAGAGATGGACCCAACCTTCAAGGTTAAACTACACCATATTCGGGTCGAATACAGTATTCCATCAGTCATGGCATTCTTGGGACTGGGCCAAAATATGACAGGCGGAGAAATAGCCAACGAGATGGCCCAGTCCATCGCAAATATCAACGTGCATTCAGCTCAAGCCATAGAAAACTCAACTTTCCCGCCAACGAGACCTAACCAAGCGAGACAATCCAACAAGCCGTGGAAACTAGCGGTTGGGCTGAGAGATTGCGTTCTTGGTCTGAACCCACGCAATTGTCCTTCAAAGGGGCTAGTGGTGCTCACGAATGCTAAATTTGGTGGAACCATGCATGGCGATGAATCCTCCGATGCAACATTGGACATAAGAAAAGCATCCATCATGATCATTGATGACGTGAAAAATGAGGGTAACATTGACAAGATCTCCCAAGGAAGCCTGGGAGATGCTCAAGCCCCCCAAGTTCAAGCGTACATTAAGTTGGGGTACGTTTCTGTTTCTTCAATCTCTTCCGCGACAGGAATTGTGAAGGTAGTACGTCTTACGGACCATGGGGACAAGTCGTTGGATGTCGAGCTGCGGGATGATCTTTTGATCCTCGAGACTTGTGCAGATTCGACACAAACACTCATCGGTATTCTGAATGGGCTTCAACCTCCGACGCCACCAAGCGCCACTGCCAAGTATAGAACCGAAATCATGCCTATTCAGGATATGCTTGCTTCATTTACCGGTGATGCCTTTGCTGCGGATTCCACATTGCCAGAGGATCAGGACAATGAAACGGCAACTCGAGATGGCGATACTTTCCAAGAGGATCAGCTCATTGATGAACTCGAGTATGTTAGTGACTTCCACCCAGGGAGACAAGAGATTTCAGGGCGTGACCAGGATCTTGACCCACTGGAGGCACCAGACAATGATCTCCTCGACAGCTTTCATTCCCAGTATCAAATTTCGTCCAGCATCACGGAGTTGGACTTTCAAGAGGATCACTTCGCTAGGGGATCAGCTGTTGGCGGCACGGCACATCGTTGGGACTCCACCCACAACACATACGGACTTTCCAACGACACCAAGTTGCAACGCAGCCCCCTACGTGTAAGAGTTCGTGATACACATATCATCTGGAACCTTTTTGATGGCTATGACTGGCAGCGCACTCGCGATACCATCTCCAAAGCTGTTCAAGATGTCGAGACCAAGGCAACCGAGCGACGGGCTCGAGCTTCCCGAATGTCACCCGACGTGGAAGATGATGCGGAATCCGTGATTGGAGATTTCCTGTTCAATTCCATTTACATTGGCATTCCGGCCAATAGGGATCCGCGAGACCTTCGCCGTGAAATCAATCAAGAAATAAATGATCTTGCCAGTGAGACTGGAAGCTATGCCACCACAACCACTGCCACTGATGCCACCAGCCGTCAAGCTCGGTCTTCTTCAAGGAGAGGGAAGAAATTGCGATTGGACCGGAGCAAGGCCCATAAAATGACTTTTGAGCTTAAGGGAGTTTGTGCTGATTTGGTTGTTTTCCCGCCTGATTCTGAGGAGACTCAGAGCTCTTTGGACGTACGAGTGAGAGATCTGGAGATCTTCGATCATCTTCCGACCTCAACTTGGAAGAAATTTGCATCATATATGCACGAGGCTGGTGAGAGGGAGAGTGGCACTAGCATGGTTCATCTTGAAATTCTGACCGTAAAACCTATTCCTGAGCTGGCTGCTTCTGAAATAGTCCTCAAGGTAAGTAACAATCGCCACTCATTTTGAACGCCGGCTCTGACATGCTTTCCAGGCGACGATTTTGCCCCTTCGCTTGATTGTTGATCAAGATGCTTTGGACTTCATGAGCCGTTTCTTCGAGTTCAGAGACGAGTCTGGGGAGGCGCCCGACACTCCTGGGGATGTTCCGTTCCTACAACGAGTCGAAGTCAACGCTATCCAAGTCAAGCTAGACTTCAAGCCTAAGCGTGTCGATTACGCCGGACTCCGGTCTGGTCGCACAACTGAGTTTATGAATTTCTTTGTCTTGGATGAAGCCGATATGGTCTTGAGGCATGTTATTATCTACGGCGTTTCGGGCTTCGACCGTCTTGGTAATACTCTCAACGACATCTGGATGCCAGATGTTAAACGGAATCAGCTCCCTGGGGTGCTTGCAGGTCTAGCGCCTATCCGGTCCTTGGTCAATGTGGGTGGCGGCGTTAAAGACCTCGTCGTCGTCCCGATGCGCGAGTACAAGAAAGATGGCCGTATCGTGCGCAGCATCCAAAAAGGCGCTTTGGCATTTGCCAAGACCACCTCCAATGAGCTTGTAAAGTTGGGCGCTAAGCTCGCCATTGGCACGCAAACAGTTCTGCAAGGCGCGGAAGATCTGTTGACTTCACCGAATGCCGCCTCCGCTATCTCCGAAGGAGATCAAGATGACGAAGCAGAAGCGAGGCAGATCTCCCTCTACGCTGATCAACCGATTGGGGTCGTACAGGGCCTTCGAGGAGCCTTCAGTGGGCTAGAACGAGATCTTTTGCTCGCTCGCGATGCCATCGTCGCAGTACCTGGAGAGGTAGTCGAGAGCGGTAGTGCGTCCGCAGCTGCCAGAGCCGTCTGGAAGCGGGCACCGACAGTGATCCTCCGGCCAGCGATCGGTGTCTCGAAAGCCGTGGGCCAGACACTGCTCGGTGCTGGAAACACATTGGACCCGAGCAATCGGCGGAAAATGGAGGATGTAAGTGACTTCCTCTCTCTCTCCGTGGAGTTTACGCTAACACTCTTTTTTTTTAGAAATATAAGCACCACTAAGATCTGTCGTGAAGGACTTGCGAGGAGGTCCTAATTGCGATTTGCTCAGCGCGTACATACATTTGGCTTTGCCGCGATGATACCACTGCAAATGATGGAGATGATTTATGTAATGTTGACGGATTAACTGCATTGAATTTGGGAGTTTTGGAAATCTCAGTTTATTGAATATGTGTTGCTATGTGACTGCTTTGTCCTAGAGAATTCAAGTTGATATCCTGTCCGAATATGAATGACTCGCCAGGTAAATCCAATAGTTTCCTTTTAATATTGAAATCATTCAACCATGAGTACGTTATCATAGCCAAAACCAGAGATCCTTTTGGCTTCCGGCAGGATTTACTCTATTCTTCCTCTCCTCAACTTCCAATCTCCACATCTCCATATCTCCATATCTCCATATCTCCCCAAACTTTACTGCACCATTCCCTGACCTGAGCTGCACTCGCCCATTATGAAACAGTTTGTTGTCTAAAGCCATGTCAGTCAGTCTCTGCCCATTTGATGCATTGATGAATCATACACTGCCAGGTACGAGCTGCAGAGTTTTCATCCGATACTCAACCATGGATCACAAGCACCAACCAGAAAACAAGACCGAGTCTGCCCTGAAAGCGCAACCCAAACGGGCCAGGCCGATCGAGTTGCCTCGAGGCTGTCCATGTGGGTCTCTACAATGCATCATCCATTGTGCGGCCACGACGCGTTGGAGGATTTTTCCCGGATTGCCACCGGTCTGGGTTGGATGAATATCATCCAATGAAACCCCAATGGATTTGCTGCCCAAGTCATCGCCTTCTTTCAGCCATAACCATCACACCCTCGTTGTGTGCTCCGACTGGTTCGCCGCATGTTCGAGGTGTGGATCGGGGTTCATGACATGGTGGATTCGTCATGGTGATTGGTCTGTGGCGTGCGGGATGAATGTACGCTAACGAGGAACTAAGATCAGACGATGAGCACCAGGTCGATCGCGCAAGCCCATCTGCATGTCATTCATCTACGATGCATCCAGTCATTCGGGAAAGGGGTGTAGGATTAACTTCACTGGGGGCACACAGCACTGTCAGACCGACTTTTCACCCTTGAGCTTTGCAACCCAAGGTTCGACTCGCCCAAAAGAGCCAGATGACGTTCTCTATTCGCACTACATAAGGCCATTATGACTGCCGACCCACTAGATCGATTTTCCGTGTTCCTGGTGCCCGCTGGGGTCCAGACCGAACAGTGGAGCAGCAAGAAGAACAAGAAAAAAGAACCAGGCAGCTTCCGCTCTACGCCGTTTTTACCGATTTTCCTTTTAATTTTTCGAATCTCTTTCTCTGGCACCTCTTTTACAAATATTTTGGTGCCTTGCATTGACGGTGAACTGTTTAAAACCGCCGGCTCGCGTCCCTTGCAGTTCCCCCGCTTAGACGGATCAGATACATAGCGGATTAAATTTTGGATATGTCAATCCGCTAACCTGGCAATTGGAGACAACCCCTCAAAAAAAAGGTCCGCGGCCGAACTCTATTGCAAATACCAATATGGATCGTGATCTGGGCTATCCAGGCACCAATTCGATTTCGATCTGTCCCGATGGCGAGCTGCCGGACGGTTCGCAATGGACTAAATGTCTGGAACATCAGCATGTTCATGCATCCTGCACTCCTTCCAACTCCCTTCCAGCATCTGATGCAGTCCTTCCCCCTCGGTTGACCAAGAGCGGTATCACGGGGTCATTGTCTCTCCATGATTATCGAAAACATCTTTCGCAATCTGCAGAGTGCATTGACGATCCTGTCGATCGGTCAGAGAAGACGCTCAAGCGTAAGGTTGCGAAATCGAATTTGAATCGTCCACCCGCACTCCCCTTGGCTCCGACATACGAGCCATCAATATCTTCTGCATCCACTCCCCCGCCATTGTCACCATCCTATTCGCACAGTATTGTCTCGCAGTGCAGCGAGCAGGAACTTGAAACCGCTGCCACATCAGGTAAGTAGGATGCAAGATGGTTACTTTTTGGCAAAAGAACAAAACACTGACTGCTTTCAGTTCCGCCATCACCACAGGGTCCACGGGTGCGTCTTGTTTCAGAGAACGCGGCCCGTCACCGGCCCAATCGCAAGCGATTGGTAAGTTGAACTGAAACAGGTAAACAGATTGTGTCAGTCCATTGACCGTAGATATTAGAACACTTTTCGCGAAAAGCTCCAGAAAAACGCCCAGGCTCGGGCTCAGACTCAAAATCAACCTCAGTCTCCTCCCCAGAAATCCGATTCGATGTT
Organism: Penicillium sp. PG113-03A; assembly: GCA_037042135.1. Lineage (NCBI taxonomy): Eukaryota > Fungi > Ascomycota > Eurotiomycetes > Eurotiales > Aspergillaceae > Penicillium > Penicillium sp. PG113-03A. Next base: position 355,176 of record JAXQJW010000162.1, read on the forward strand.
GGCCAGCACGCAGGCCGTCGCCACCATCTCTCATGGCGGTGCCTCCTTTGAGATCCTGAATCCGCGCAAATCTCTGGATCTTACACGGATTGTCTCCTTTATCGAGGATGTTGACACCTGCTCGTTCCTACCGGCCGATCATATTCGGGATTCCATAGTTTCTTCGAACCACTTTTCCTTAGACCAGGCTTCTATCTCCCAATTCACCGATGCCTCTTTACCATCACATTACTCGACACAATCATTGTACACTTCGCTTCCAGCATCTCAGACTACCCCCAGAAAGCAAGAAACCGATATTCCATCCTCGTCACCGGGAGTGCACGATCGAGTCCGCTCACTATCCGACTATTCAGTTCATGAACATGACCATTGGACATCAAATCGGCAACTTGAACAGGAAAGCCATAGCCAAAAAACACACCACGACCTCGGAGGCGAGCAAAACAAGCCAATGGCTTCCATCTCTGAACGCCCAGATGAGAAGGAAGAGTTCACCGATCCTGAATCATCTTGCTGTGGAACCTTCTATTCTGAAGAAAGCGATATCGGCGAGCCAGGCTCTCCGGTCTATGCCAACGGTGAATGGTCAAGTGTGGACGGACGGGATCGCGGCATCATGGAGCTGCCCTCTCCCTCGTCTTGTGAGCCCCCGTCACCATATGAAACCTACTACGCCAACACAGTGGCTCCACACGATATGAAATACGATCCATATGACCCAATTTGGGACCCTCATGTTCAATCCGTGCTGGCCGCGGCCAATGCCGAGACTATGGGCCTCCGTGGGCATCCTGCTCGTGCGCTGGACGACTTGCAGCGGAGGTTCCAGAGTTCGACATCTCTTTCAGATGGGCGCCGAAAGAGCGAGGAGCGGAAGCAATCCTTTTCCCAACGAAAGGGTCTCCGCAAGCTTTTCAGCTGGCGTTCTGGGAATTGATTTCCTTTTCATGTTTCGCCCCTGGAGTGGGTCAACGATATGATGATGGATGGGTTCTGGTGGTGTTTTGGATTTTTTTCATTTTGATATATCTTCTTCTCTGTATTATTATTAACTATCTCTACTATTTATTCTTGGCGGCGGTTTTGGGTTACAACGGTTATAAGGTGCAATGCGATTTTCAAGATTCCAAATTCAAGCAACTGGTCGATATAAGATAGGTCTTCGGTGAATAGTTTAGTTCCCTCTTGGATGTTCTTGGTTTATGATGGTTCAAAGTTAAAGTCCGCTTCATCATGTGCCGAGCTATGTCACTTCGATAGACAGTCGGGACCTTATGCCACGCTCAATGCAAAGGAAAGTTCTACCTAGGTAGGTACTGCAAGATATATCTTGCCATCGGTGTCTTCCAAGGTTAATTTTGAGGGATGAGAATACCAGCGAAATGATTAAATCGGAATAATCACCAAAGCGCGAGAGCCAGGAGTATTCCAAAAGGTCATAGTATAATCTAAATCATATCTATAAAACGGGTATCAATCTTGAAGTATATACATCAAAGATAAACCCCAATCTCGCAAGATCAAGGCCGCTCAACCACAGACGCCAACGCAGCGCTCACCATGCTCTTCCGCCGAAGACCCTGCTCGCTCCGTTTAGACGCATCCCGTCCCGCAAGAGAAGAGTGTTGGCTCTTCTCGATACGATGGGATAGCACGGTACCCACGCTGCTCTTCCGTCGTCCGCGTGACTCGCCTGCCGATGAGTCTGCAGGACCGAATCGACTGCGGTGGAGAGTCATGGCTCTTCGACGGGGTGAGGAGCGCGGTGGGAGCGAACTGGGGTGGCACTCGCCGTCATGGGCAAAATCTGGCGTGTGGGCATCCTTTGATAGGACTGTGCGGCGGATGGAATCAACATCACCGGTGTTGCATTGCAGCTGGGATATCTGCTGTCGTTGCATGCGAACGTTCAGGTGGTCTGGTAGATTCTGTGTGTGGTTTGGGATCATATCGGGTCCATCTAAGAGTGGGAGATCCGGTGGGATGGAAGTAGGGCTTGGGTTTGAGCACAGAGATGGGGGCGAGTCAAAATGTCCATCATCGTCGTGGTCTGTTTCCGGTGGCGTCAGGACATATCCAGGGTATCGTGGGGATAGTCTGCCGTCGTGGCCTAGGCGTCCACTTTCAGGGGGGTGCTCGCCATGGGGAGTTTGGAGGGTGTGTTCGTGAAGTTTCTGGGTGAGTGTTGATATTGACAGACGCTTGTTTTCATAGGGGAAAGGCACGGAAGTAGGGGGTAATTGCTGCGAGTGACAGAATGAAGACCGGGTGCGCGAGAGGGTCCGGAACCGGTGTGACTGAGGCGAAGGACAGCGCGAAGACAACGGCGAGATCAACGCGCTATCACAGTCGACCATCAGCCGATCATCTGCGTCCACCTTTAAACGGGCTGGTCGCGATGAGGGCGACGAAAAGGAGAAGTCTTCGAACATGAGGTGGCACACAGTCTGGAGTCCAAGGAGGGGTGTGGTATACGTCGAGAGATCGGGGTCGTGCTCGAGAGTGTCGGGCCAGCACTCGGATTCTGCTGTGACACAAGACGGTCTCTTGAGTTTCTTCAAGGCCGGGTGTATATAGATTAGTTGCCCGAAGGGAAAACGCGATTTGCCCCAGCGAAAAATCTAAATGGTTCAACCAGCGGTTGAGGAGGCGACACCACGTGATCACATCCGATGTATACGAGATGGCGATGAAACTGTTGCAGATTGAATGGCTTGAGAAGATGCATAGTCGGATTTGTTTGAATTGATGCTATCAACAGTATTAGAGGCGACACGAGGACTTTGTCTTTTCGTCCATACCACCGGGTCCAAGCAGTACGATGTCGGTTAGGCACCATCCTTGCCGCAAATTGATTCAAAAACTTCTTTCGTATGCTCCCAGACCAATTTCCCGGTCTCTTTCTGGCGAAGATTCTGCAAGAGCTTTTGATTCCCAACAGTCGACCCATTCCAATGGAGAAGATACGCTCCGCTTCCATTGGTTCCATCGGACCCCGATGCCGCATCACCGACATCTTTACAAGCTTGTGGCGGATATCTTGGGTTAGTTGCGGCATACAAATGCCGCTCGCCACTCTCCTCAATAGATACCGTCAAAGGTTTTGCAAGGACCATCATTGCACTGATCGCAGCCCGGGTCACCATTCCAAAATCACGCGCGAGGCCTGTCTTCACGACGCCTGGATAAGCATGAATGAAAGACGTCGCAGGGTATTTAGAGGCAAGTTCGGTCATAGACAAGGTAGTCATTGTAATGGCATGTTGAGCACAGCTCTTGAGGGAGTAGTGCTTCTTCAATGACAGATCATCAAGGGCCAGAGGTGCTTCCCCGCCTGCTTGAAGTACGGATATCACTCTCGACAAATTACAACGCAGACCTGGCATCACAGATGAAGGGTCGGAAGTTGTCCCAGCTTTGGTCAGCTGAGGGAGGAGATTCACCACGAATCGCATACGCGAGTAGTAATGGAGGCTGAGTTTCTTGTCCAGTCCTTCATCGGTCTCTAATACAGCATCAGCGCAAGCTGTCACAACGGCAAAGATTTCGGAAGAAGGTCCCTGTACCATCTCTTCCTTTCGTAGTAAGAATTCCGGCGCTCATAAAGAGCAAATTCACCTTGTCTTCTTTACTCTGGATTTCTTTGCATGCTTCATCGACACTCTGTAGACGCGCGGCGTCCGTTTTGATGAAGCTAATTTGGCCATCTGGATTCAGCTGGCGCAATTCCTCGATAATCTTGGATGCCTGGACTTCATTGCGGCCGACCAGGTAGACCCTGGGGGATAAAGTCTCCCGCACGAACGCGCGTGCAGTTGCCTCGCCGATCCCGCTTGTCCCGCCAACTCGAGGCTGTCAGCTTCGGCCTTGTTGAAAGCATGAAATCGTACAGAAAAAAAGTTCAAGTACCAAATACTGCCACTAGGTTTGGGCCATAATCTTTCAACGTGGAGTTGTGTTGCCGGACTGTTTCCAGCGACACCATTTTGATGGTTGGATGAAGATACAAAGATGCGAAAAAGGAGAATTGACTACGATGCACTCTCGTCACATGATCCTGGCATTGCTCCGAATAATTTAATCAATTCTATTCCAGCATTCTGGACTTGTAAAGACAGGACGGGGCCACACACGGCCAAAAACATAACATGACTGTGAACGTCTAAGGGAGAAGTTCCCAATCCCAACTGCAAACGCAAATCACTGACCATAACATCAAATACTCAACTCGTTACCAAAATTGCAATAGCCACAATAAACATCGATAGAGATGAAAAATCATTCATGAAGACCTGAACCCAGGAATTTCAGGAATAAGGCGTATCCCACTTCATCGAGTTTGACCAGCATGAATAGGAATTGCATGCACCCAGTTTCTGGCGTTTATAGCAAAGTGAAGGATGCTCATATTCCCACTTAATCATCAGTCTCCGGGCTCGAACAGGATACAGAGTTACGTGATTCACAATCATTCCAATTCTCGCCATGACTGTGTATATTTTAGTGCGCTGAATCACGTCCAAACTGAGGCTTGGACGTGCTTCAAGGCCCTTGAAAACTTTCTGGATTTCATTCAGTGCGCTTGGTTCAATCGGGCCTTGTGTAGTGAAGTAACTCGACAGGTCACGAACATAATGCCGAACTTCAACACCATCATTAGTTCTCGGGGGTTTCTCTGGCTCAAGCGGTAGAAGTAAACTTACGGTGCACCTGCAGCTGAGCATCATTCCAATCCCGAATATCCTCCCATGTTTGTCCCCTCCCGGTGTTGTAGGTGGAAGGACTAGATAGGTTAGATGGCTTTTCGTTGTTAAGTGTTGTAGTGTCTGGGGAGCCTTGGACATACTTAAAAGAATCCATCTTGCAAGCAGAATTCTCTGTTTCAACCAGTCCTTAATAGTTGTGGAAGGTCCAACTCGAGGCAGGATGTCAATCCCAATAGTGGTATGAATCTGAGCAGACTCTTCAGCTCGAGAGTCTCAAATGATATACGGACTTGCGCTAGCTCGGCACTTAGACTAGTAAACCGCGGGCCCAAGTTTGGTTCCCAAGCGTGGGGAAAGTTTATAGGCTTAGTTGATAGCAGATTGAGACTCAGAGAAGAAAGCAGACTCTCGTTTGTGGAGAGCAGAAGTGAAATGTAGAGTATGATTGTGAAAATAGCAAGCAGAGATGCCGCTTTTATGTCGTTGGAATCAGGCGGTGATGGTTTTGTGAAAGTGTTTGTTATTAGAAAGTAGAATGGACATTGTCAACTGGAATTCAAAGATTATAGTATAAAAAGACGGCGATTACCACTGAAACTTTGGCAACTTTGGCTTTTACTAAGTTCCAAGGCATGGGAGCATTGCTATTGGTAGAGTATCAGACTCACTCTCCATGAATTTTGATATTCAGTACTCTACGAATAAAGAATAGATTTACAGAGCCCAAATCTCAAACCACAATACTATTCTATCTTTTTACCCCAATTCTTATCAAAAAGAAATTCCAAGCACCTAATGGCCTCCACTTACCCCAACGCGGGGTTATCTATACCGGACTTTACCCTATTCCCCGCTCTTTATCGCCTTCTGCCCAAAGCGCAACTGCAGTCATTATTTCTTAAAGAGTTGCTTTTCCGCCATGTTCCGATTTTGTTTGTCTGGTGCAACCTGGAACAAACCGATTGTTCCACCTCGGTCACTTCACCACTCTGGACAGTGGCTTTGTCAACCTCTACGTAGAGCCTTCTCCACATCTAGAATACCAGCCATGCTGACCACGGAACTTTCCGATGCCGAGGTTTCGGCGCTGAGTGCCAACAAAGAGAGATTATCTCAAGACCTGCATTATTCATGTCAATGGGGGGTTGGAATTCGTTGGGGAAAGTGAGTCACTACCTAAGCCATCGGGGATTCCCGATTTCGAAAGAAGTAATGTATCCGGTGGTTTTACTTATGAGATAATAGCGAATCAACGGATACTGGAATGCAACGCCTTGCTCTCTCTGATGAAGACAAGAGTGTACGTGATTGGTTTGTTCAAACTATGAAAAACCTCAAGTGTCAAATCACCGTGGATGAGATGGGAAATATATTCGCTGTACGCCCGGGAAAAAGGAAAGATGTGCCAGCAACTTTCATTGGAAGCCATCTCGATACACAGCCTACAGGAGGGCGATACGATGGAATCCTAGGTGTATTATCGGGCATTGAAGCACTGAAGAGATTGGACGAGTTGGGACTGGAAACAGAAGGGGGCGTTGGCGTGGTCAATTGGACCAAGTATGAAACCCATCCCTCTAAAGCTTCCGGGATCATATACTCATTCAATGCAGCGAAGAAGGAGCGCGGTTCCCGATCAGCATGGTCTCATCCGGGGTATGGGCAGAATGCATCCCACTGGCAAAGGCCCATGCCCTCAAGGAAGTCCCGACAGTAGCATCTCTGCCTACGGCGAAATCAGCCCCCGAAACGATGAAATCTGCCCTCGAAAAGATCGGGTACTTGGGCAATGTGCCATGTTCCTATAAGTCCACACCAATGGCAGCACACTTCGAGCTCCACATTGAGCAAGGACCGCATCTTGTATCGGCCGGCCAGCGAGTAGGAGTTGTCACTGCGGTGCAGGCATACCGTTGGTTCCGCATAAATGTCATCGGGCGAGATACCCATACTGGAACAACGGCGTTTGAGCACCGTGCGGATGCTTTATACGCCTTTTCCCGGATGATGGTGCGTGCTCGAGAAGTTGCAGCTGCTAGAGGATGTCTCGCTAGCGTTGGAATCATCGAAGCAAAACCAGGTAGTGTCAATACTGTTCCAGGGCAGGTGAACTTCAGTCTTGATATCCGTGGACCAGAGGACCATTTAGTGGAAGAGGTCGAGGCGGAGCTACGCAAGTCTTTCGATGGCATTGCGGCAGAAGAGGGAGCCGGCATTGGCAAGCCTTGTCGTGTTGAATGGACGCTTGACTTTGATTCGCCGGCTGTGAAATTCCATGAGGACTGCATCGACTGTGTTCAACAGTCGGCTTATGCTGTGGTTGCGGATGCTTCGGTTGAAAACACCAAGTCCCTTGTGCGGCCTATTATGAGCGGCGCTGGTCATGATAGTGTATTTGCATCTAAGCGTGTGCCGACAAGCATGATCTTTGTCCCATGTAGGGACGGACTGAGCCATCATCCGGAGGAGTTTTGCTCGGCCGAGGATTGCGCCACTGGTGCATCAGTTATCTTGCAGGCTGTGGTGAGGTATGATAGGAAGAGATTTGTTTAGCTGGAACCCGACACTCGAGAACTCCTACGAGCAGAAGCCTATAATCTATGACGGGAACATGTTGCACTGAGTCATGAATTGCCATTGAGTCTAGCTACATCATAAAGCCAGTGACCTCATTTAGATTTTTTTTAATTTCCAGTATCCCCAAGTCTCAGCAACATGGGGTCGTAAAGAGATGTGCCGAGAACCAGCCCGTTTCAAACCCCGACATTGAGGCATACTCCGCGCCGGAACGCCGACAACATCCGTCCCAAGGATGACCGAGCAGTGGATGACAGGACACCAAGGCCTCGACGCTTACTGGGGAGCACCAGCGCCACGGCCACGGCTGAAACCGCCGCGGAAGGACGGGGCGAACTCGCCAGGGGCACCACCCTCCTTGCCCTCCTGCTCGCGGCGGCGGTAGCCACCCTCACGGGGAGCACGGGGACGGCGCTCACGGTCCTCACCGCCGAGCATGCCACGAGGGGGAGCGTGGGAACGCTGCTGCTTGATGTGGGTGGCGGGGACAACCTCAGCGGGGAGGTGCAGCCACTCGCGGAGGTAGTCCAGACCCTCGGGGGTGAGGGTGTAGTAGTAGTACTGCCACGAGAACTGGGTCTTGATGTAGCCGCGGGAGTTCAGCGACTGGCAAGCCTTGATGACCTGTAACAGAAGTGTGTTAGTGAGTCCGCAACCGAAGTCAATGGGATATCATGGTTGGTCATCTTACGTAGAGGTTCTTGGTGTCAATCTCAGCATGCTTGGGAAGGTTGAAGTCCTTCTTGGCCACGAGCACACCCTCTGAAGAAGCAAATGTCAGTCAGTTGTTCGCAATCATGTTAAGCGTCATAATGCGAGAGTATGCGCGGTGGCCGGGGTGTCGACGAGGGTACTAGTCACATACCGCGGAAGAGGTACTCGTGGATCTTCTTGCGGTCGTCCTTGGGGATAAGCCTGGGGATTTGTTAGCTATTTAGCCATTACAAGGTTCAGCATCATCAACTTACATTGTCGCGAGTTCCTGGCGCAATTCGGGGAATCGCTTTGACAACGCCAGAAAAAGATGGGTGATTTAAAGAATGGAGAGTGGAGCAGCGCCGCGAGAGAAAAGTGCGAATTCCCCTTTCGGGTCTCGCTAGGGTTGGGCCCTGCTGAGATCTGTGATGATATAATCGGACTGGTTTCAATCACATGACTAGTATGATGAGTCATCTATCTTCAACCTCGATCTGCGCCATCTTATCTCTTCACCGGATTGAACACTCTTCCCTCACTACCACTACCACCAAGATGATATCGTCAAACGTGAACATTCTGCTGTCGACCTTTCCCGGTCTGTCGCTCCCTTCGACGGTTTCCTTCTCGTTGCCCGCGGCTTCGAGCATCTCCGACCTGACTGAGCGAGTCGCCTCATTTCTGCCAACCTCGCTCTCCCTGCAGTCACTCATTCTCACCACCACCGACAACAAGCAAATTCTTCCCTCTACCGAACATTTACAGTCTCTCCTAGTCGCACGTGATGGCGACTCTGCCGCGCCCTCGTCTCTTCTTCCCCTTCGACTATCCGTTCCTCTATGCGGTGGTAAAGGTGGCTTCGGTTCCCAGCTTCGAGCAGCTGGTGGTCGCATGTCCAGCAAGCGCAAGCGCAATCAAGGTGACAGTAATAACTCGAGTCGCAACCTCGATGGCCGCCGTCTACGCACAGTCAATGAAGCCAAGGCCTTGGCAGAGTACCTCGCCGTCAAGCCAGAAATGGACAAGAAAGAAAAGGAAGAGCGTCGCCGCCGATGGCAAGCGGTGGTGGACATGTCGGAAAAGCGTCAGGATGAAATTAAGAATGGAGGCGGTCGAGAGAAGATTGACGGGCAATGGATGGACGACAAGGACGAAATGAATGAGAAAGCCCGCGAAGCAGTTTTGCTGGCGATGAAGGATGGCGCGTGGACCGACAACTTACGGGACATTGTTATTGGTGGATCTAGCACCAGCGCCAGCGAAGGCAGCGAGCACACCACTTCCAGTTCTGATGAGGATGAAGCCGAAGCCAATGACGCTGCAGCAGGTCCTTCTGCCCCAGTACCGAAACCCGCCCCGCGCAAGTTTATCGGGTTCGATGATGACGACGAGTTCATGAGTGACTCCGATGAGGAAGCGGCAGATGATCCTGCCGACAAGGGAAAGGGCAAAGCCCGCGCCTAGGTTGATTACATTGCATTTGAAATTTTTAAAAGCGAGTTGGATCATGGGTTATGATGGCGTCAAATTGTATTAAGTGTTCTTGCAAGAGCTCTGGCGCATTCGTGATTCAGCGCATTTTGTGTCAATAGTTTTAAACTTCCTCTTGGAACGACCTAGTGGTCTAATTACATTTATTCTCTGCTGTATATTTTTCCGCATAAATTCCGGAATGTCTATTGTTGAATACGTAGTTCGTTGGTCTTCATTGTAGTGACGCAGAACGGCGGCGCTTATCGATAACCGGATTCTCCAGCAAAAAAAGTCCGCGCAACTTCCGCATCTCACCACAACAGCCATGTTGCCTTGCGCCCGGGGCACGATTTCGCGAGCCCTGGGGCTTGATGCAGTTCGATATTACTCAAACCTGGTCCCTCGTCGATTGTCTGGCGCGATCTATGCTCGGCACTATGCATCATGGATCGCAACTACCTCTGTCGGTGCCGGGCGACAAATACGAAGCACACGTCGCAACTTCTCAACAACTCCTGGACAATGGCAAGGGTCCGGCCCCGATGAATTGACAGACGTCGTCCCGATTTGTTGTCCTGGATGTGGCGCATTTTCCCAGACCGTTGAACCAAATGAGCCCGGGTATTATAGCTTGGACCGCAAGCAAACCCGGAAGTTGTTGGCGTCCAAGAAAAATGCAATTGAGAAAGAGAATGCGGAGCTAGAGGCAGCGATTGATGCAGCGTCGGAAGACCTGCTCCAGCAAGATGCAGCTACTCAAGAGCCCACGGCTCCAAAGCCTACTCAAGGTAAGACGCTGATTGCACCCACCTGACAAGAATTTCGTTGACCATGATTATAGAGGTTGCATTCCCAGAACATGCGGTCACTCCTAATACCTACACACTTGAAAACTCGATGCGAACGTCGCATGTTTGTGATCGCTGCCATGACCTCATCCATCACAATAAAGCCATTGCTTCTCCCAAACCGTCGATCGACTCGATTCGCGAATACCTCAACGAGTCGCCTTATAAGAACAACCGCATCTATCACATACTAGATGCAGCTGATTTTCCCATGTCTCTCGTTCCCCGTATACACTGGGCGCTGCTGGCCCAGGAACAGCGGTCTCGGAATCGACGGTCCTCCATGGAGAAGTATTATCGAGGAAGAAAGTTGCCGACGCTCAGCTTTATTATCACGCGATCTGACCTACTTGCTGCCACTAAAGAACAAGTCGACTCCAAAATGCAGTACGTTCGTTCCGTCCTTCGCGCAGCCTTGGGTAAAGCTGGGAGGGACGCTCGTCTAGGAAACGTGCATATGATTAGTGCGCACCGCGGTTGGTGGACTAAACAAGTCAAAGAAGAGATTCGAGAGCATGGTGGAGGTATCTGGGTCGTTGGCAAAGCAAATGTGGGAAAGAGCAGCTTCATCGAAGCCTGTTTTCCGAAAGACTCGAGGAGCCTTGAGAATATGACCGAGTGGTTTGACCGCCAGCGACAAGAGAACGAGATTCCAAACCAACGACAAATGTCTCTCTTGGACCCGAATAGTCTTCTTCCCCCTGCTCCTCGTGAAGATGTTTTCCCGGTGCTTCCGGTTGTATCGTCTTTGCCGGGAACGACAGTATCGCCTATTCGCATTCCCTTCGGCCGAGGGAAAGGTGAAGTGATTGATCTGCCTGGATTGGAGCGTGGCCAGCTTGAAGACTTTGTACGCGACGAGCATAAACGCGATCTGATCATGACAAACCGAGTCAAGCCCGAGCGTTGCACCATCAAGCCTGGTCAATCTCTTCTTCTTGGTGGCGGTCTTGTGCGCATCACACCGGTGAACCCGGAGGATACGGTGCTCGCTGCATGCTTCGTGCCTATTGAGACTCACGTCACCAAGACGGAAAAGGCCATTGAAATGCAGACCGAAAGTAAGGCCTATCCCGGTACTACCCTTATGGTTGAGGGAACAGGCGAATCCATATCGTCCGCTGGCAAATTCGATTTGCAGTGGGATGTGACCCGGTCCAATCTGCCCGCTTCGGTTGCAAAAGCTGTGCACGACAGAAAGATCCCAATTCCTCCCCTTCCATACCGCGTGATGTCTGCGGACATCCTCATTGAAGGTTGTGGTTGGGTGGAAGTTAGCAGTCAAGTCCGCTCCAAGCGCCGCTCAGAGACCGATTCTTCGAATTTCCCCCAAGTCGAGGTTTTCACTCCCAATGGAGAGCACATTGGGTCTCGTCCGCCCATTGAATGTTGGAATTTCATTGCAGAGAAACGAAAAGCAGACAGGCGCAAGAGACCGCGCTCGCGGCGTCGGTATAGTTGAGATGGCGATGGGCACTGGAATTGTAATATAAGAGCTAGCATAGCCGCGGCGTTCTTTTGATATTTTGTATTATATATACACATCTCAATCTCCTTATTTTGAATGACGCAACATTATCAATTCCCTCAGTGCTCTAACGGTCCCCGCCGAGTGGGGAATTGTGCGTTAAGCCCAAGTACCTTGCGCTGACAACCTTCCATCGGTCTGAGGTCCCAATGGGTCTGAACCTATTTCTAGCTTCGACTTTTGAGGTTCAGTGCATCTGAATTGACTCTATCTATCCCGACGACCGTGTATTCCATCTACCGCTCAATTGCGTGAGGTCATTAGGGTCACCGCTTCTTGGACTCTACGGAACACGGTCTACAACAAATCTGCGCATGCAACAAACTTTGAGTTCGGCTCACTATGCTGTCGAATCGAGCGTCTAGAAATGTCCAGGAGCTGGATAAGCCATGGAGATTCACCCCTACGCCGACATATGATCCCGAGACAAACCCGACGGGTTTGATCTCCTTCGGCATGGCCGAGCATGTAAGTGTGAATACATGAGACATTCGATATATCTAACAACTCGTTAGAAGCCAATGCGGGAGGATATAGTCGAGTATATCAACAAGAAGGTCAATCTCCCAACCATCAGACTCTGTCGACCATAGTATCACAGCATCATTGGACCGAAAGATCTGACCCATCAGCTTAGGTCGTCTTTACGACAGACTCGATCAGTTACCGTTCAAGCGCCACTACTAATGCCCAGCTACCGGCTGCCGCAGCTGCCCATTTGAACAGGATTCTGAAAACCCATACGCCCATCCAGCCGGAAGATGTCTTCATCGCCGATTCGCCCACTTCTCTGGGAAACATGCTAGGCTATAATCTAGCCGAACGCGGCGAAGCAATCTTGGTCAATCGACCGGTATACGGTCGCTTCGAGCTTGACTACGGCGTGGAGGCTGGCGTGGAAATCATCTACGCCGATACCGACACCGAAGAAGCCTTTACCCCCAACTCCATTGAGAAGTATGAGCAGGCTTTGGTGGATGCACAGACACAAGGCGTAAAGATCCGTGCTCTGCTTTTGGTGAATCCGAATAACCCCGTCGGTAGGTTCCTTCTCTACCGTATCTGACCTCGGCCTTGAAGTTGCAGCGCTGATCTCAGCTTCTACCCTCCTTTCCAGGCCGATGCTATCCGGTAGATACCTTGAGACATATCGCCCGGTTTTGCGACCGACATGGTCTTCACCTCATCAGCGACGAGGTCTACGCATCGTGTGTGTTTGACACGGGGAATCCCAAAGCAGTGCCATTTACCTCGATCCTCTCGCTCAATCTGCAAGGATTGATAAATCCGAATCTGGTCCATGTGCTATATGGTTTGAGCAAGGTCTGTATCATCAACTAGGTACGGGATACTGAATTAACCCAGAATCCAGGACTTCGCATCTGGGGGCTTACACCTTGGGTTTTTGGTAACGCGAAACGAGCAGCTTCGGCAAGCCTGCAAAATGGTTCTGTAGGTTTTGATACATTTCAAAGGACATCTTTTCCGGAAGTATACTCACTGGTATAAGACGACTCCACGGCGCCTCGCAAGCAGCCGTAACAATCGGCACTGCCATCCTCGAGGACCAGGAATTCGTGACAAACTTCATTGCGAAGGCGAGGGCAAGTCTGGCTGCAGGCTATAAACTTACTACCTCGACGCTGGAACAGCATGGAATTAATTATATCAAAGGCGGGTATGTCTGAACTTCCTCTGAATGTGAAGGGATATGGATTAAGTCTCTAGGAATGCCGGTTTCTTCGTCTATATCGATCTCTCTCCTTTTCTCCCTGATGATGGGCTCTCGATTAAAGAGCGCGAATTCGCTTTGGCGCAGCGATTCGTTGAAGCGGGCGTTTTCCTTCATCCTGGTGAGGAACATGGGAAAGATGCAGGGTGGTTCCGCTTGGTCTATTCTTGTGGGGAGGAGGCTTTGAAGGAGGGTTTGAAAAGGTAATTCTTCCTTTCTCGAGACATTGCTGCACTCTTAGACTAATGTGTTTACTGGCTTGGTAGATTGTTGGGCGTTTTGAAGCCGACGAGTTTGTGATTTTTGGTTTTAGTAGGTTGAATCTTTTCTTTTCTTACCAGTATTTGAAGCGCAATTTATATGAAACTTCTTACAAATACACATGGGATCGTCAGACTTAATGAGATCGGTGCTTTCAGTATCTTGAACCATAAATGCATTTATCTGTTTTAGCATAAGCTCATCAAGCATGACCCTTGGTCAGCAAAGCCGCGGAATATCTTTCACATCAACATCAGTCTACTCCACATTGGAGAACAGGAATGTCGGTTGTCCAGGGACGGCATTCTCAGCCGCCAAGTTCTCTTTCTTTTCACCAGTACCGAAAACCTCTCCAGTCTTGCCGCCCTCATCGACGGCAATGACTTCAATCTCCTTGTATCCAGCAGTACGCTTCAGACCGCCGAGCATCTCAGAGAGAATGGCAAACTCGTCGAAAGGAAGCTTGCGCTCAAAGACAGTGTCAGGAGCTTCGCGGCCCTGGATCAGGCGACGCTTGAGGCCCTGGACAAAAGGCATGGCCTTCTTCATCTCACCGAGCTTGCCAACCTTCGCGTTCAGCTCCTTCTCGTTGATGGAGATGTTCAAGGTATCAAAAGCCTCACGGACCAAGTCGATGTACTTTTCTTGCCAGGCGGGATACTTCTTCGCGGCGTAGATCGTGAGCTTCTTCGGCTTGCGCGGATCGAAGGTGGACGCCTTGCCCTTGGACAAACGTCTGGCAAATTGGCCTTCCGAAGACAGAATGTTCGATGCGGTACCACGAACATAAGCCTGAGCAGCCGACAGCTCGGGCGAAGGCTCGGGGACATCCGGGAATGTGGCGAAGTGGATGGACTCGGGCTGGGAGGAGGTTAGTTTGTGCAGGATTCGATGATTGCTGATAAGAACTGACCTTCTTGAGGACCTCAAGCCACACGTGCTCAGCCCAATGAGGCGCAATGGGTGCCAGCATGAGAGCCTGTAGCTCGATGTAGCGCAGAATGGTATCACGGTGCATGCCAACACCGGCAGCAGTTGCGGCCTCGCGATAACTGTCACGGGCGCTTGTAAAGTCGTAAAGTCCAGACTTCAGAGCAAGCTTGAAATCGGTACTACAGCAAATATTAGTTACAAGACATGCGGAGGAAGCGTCGGTCAGACTTACTCTTGGTAGTGCTTTCGGGTCTCACGGACCAGGCTGTTGAGTTCATTGTCAAACAGCTTGTCGGCGAAAGCATCAGCAGGACCAGTGCGCAGAGACTCATCCTTGGCGACTTCTTCAACCCACTCCTTGAGAGTGAAGAGACGAAGAATGTTGCTGTTTGCAACTGTTTCCTCAAAGTTGGCATCTTCAATGCTGTCACCGGCATCGGCGAAGGCGATACGGGTGGCATCAGCTCCGAACTTGTCAACGGATTCCTTCAAAGTAAGGAAGTTACCCGTGCTCTTGCTCATCTTCTCACCGTTGAGCAGCAAGTGGCCATTGGCGCGAACACCACGGGGCCAGTACTCCGGCGGGAAGAGTGCAACGTGAATGTACAGGAAGAATGTCAAGTGGTTCTGGATCAAATCCTTGCCAGACACACGAACATCCAGGGGGTACCAGTACTCGAACTCGCGGCGCATTTGCTGCAGGGCATCCTTGCTGATGCCGCTCTTGGAGACCAGTTCATCGCTAATCTCCCGACGGGTGAAGATGTAATCCCAAACCTCGTCGATCATCTGGTCGGCATTCACCTTAAGAGATCCGGTGGTCTTTCCATACCGGTCGCCGTGGAGGAGGTGTGAGATAGTGTAGTAGGCCATGTAGACAGTGCTGTCGCTCAGACTCTCGACCAAAAACGTGGGGTCCCAGGGAAGCTTAGATCCCAGACCATAGGTACGGGCACAGGCCCAGCGGTTCAGCCACGACAAGTTCTTCTCAAAACCATTCTTGGTCTCGGCGGCATAAGTGTTAAGGGTGTTGACAACGTGACTCAGAGTGTCTTGCTGCCACTTGGCGTCATTCTCGCCGTAGTTCAAGAACCACTGGCCAAGGTATGCAACAACACAATCGTCACCACTGCGGCTGACAACCTTGCCCATAGGATCGGCGAAGGGGAACGCATCACCACTTTCGTAGAGAGCTTTCCGGATCTTTTCCTTGACAGTGCTGACAGGCTGACCCTTGAAATCACCGACAATCATTGTGCCCTTGTAGAATCCCTCCATGTAAGCCAGCTCCTTGGCCTGAGCTAGCTGGGTGGCATCCTTGGGAGAGTTGATCTTCAGCTGCTTGACGAGGGTAGGAGCAGTCAGGTTGCCATATGTAGGGGTCTCAATCAGAGGGAAGATCTCCTTCTCGGCCCACTCCTTCTTGATTCCATAGTAGTCGGCCTTCTTGATCAGATCCATAACAGTAGCGTAATCATCAGGACTATCTGAAGGCACTGATGTGACGACACCGGTACCTTTAGAAGCGGAGACGCTGTCCATGGGCAAGATATAGATACCCTCCGTGTGGAAAGACAGAGGTGCGTTAACCAAAGTACCGACGAAGGCGGATCCTGGGGCCTCGAAAACAAGCGGAAGCTGATCCTTGGTCTTGGGGAATGATTCGCTGCCGAAGAAGTGGCCCTGGAAAGCCATGTTCCAAGCAGCACGCTTTGTGACAACAACGTACTCTTTTTCCTTCAGCTTGAAGAGACCGTAATCGATCTTGGGGCCGACAAAGCAGTTGGTCTGGCCATACATGGTCTCGGGGCGCAGAGTCGCAGGGACAAAGTAAACCTTAGCATCCTCCTCGATCTTGCCCTTGACAAGCTCAGCCAGCTTAGGAGACCATTCCTTGACCTGTAACTTCAAGGCAGTGTATTCCTGGGGTCCAATACCCTCACCCTCGGTACGATCGTGGTCCATGCAGGGTTGGCCATCTTTGGGTGAGTAGATGGTGTAGCGATTGCCGTACATAATTTTGCCCAGCTCGTGAAGACGGTTCATCTGCCAGCGGACAAAAGCATCATAGTAGGGGTTAGCGTCAGTGGTGACGAACTCTCTCCGCCAGTCAATGCGAGCACCCAGGCTGTCGAGGTCACGGATGGCAAGCGGCGGGAAGTGGTGCAGCCAATGATTGGCGTCAGCGAACTTATGAATATCCTCGAGCGGAACACCAATAGCCAGCATAATCTGGAACTGGTACTTCATCTTCACGGACTTGGCAGCAGCCTTGCTCTTCTTGCCAGAAAATTTCTCGGCCTCGGCCTTGACCTCTGGCTTCACCTCCTGGGTTGGCGCCGCGGGGGCACCAGCCTCCTCTTCCTCCTTGTAGCCCTCGAAGTTCTGTCCGAACAGTTTTACCTCATCGGCCAGCTTATCGGCGCACGCCTTGATAGGCATACCAGTACAGTGGAAACCAAGTGGGAACAGAGCTCGTTTGCCCTCCATGCGGGCAAAGCCGGTCATGAACTCGACCTTACTAGCAGTGAAGCTGTGGCCGGCATGAAGAGTGCCGTTCATGTAAGGGTATGCCATAGTACCGAAGAATTTCGGGTGCTTTTCACGCAACTCGGCGGGAGTTAAGGAGCCCTGAGGCACCTCGGCGAAGGAGGGGGCGTTGACCTCGAAGATCTTGTTCTCTTTCCATTGCGACTGATACTTCTTCTCAATCGCGATCAGGCTATCACGCTTTTCGGTCTATTGTGGAAGGAAACCGTTAGCGACAAAAAAAATATCGGGGAGCATCCGATGGCGGGGGAGGGGCAAGTCAACATTTTCCAATTTCAAGGTGTTTTTGGAGCTGTTGCTCGGATCGAGCGCAGCAGCAGATGCAGCGGCGGCCGCCATGATTCTCTCGTCTCAGGAATTGCCCTGGTTGCCAAACTCCCAGAGCGAAGAGATTCAAGATCGCGGGGTGGAAAATCGATTGTGAGTTGAGCCGGTATGTAATGCGGCGGTATCGCGTATTTGATGTCACGTGTAGCAATCTACTGATTTATACAAAGAGCGCGAACTATAAGATCTTGGACATTCAATGTAGGAACATATGAGCAGGCATCAGTTAATTTCTTCGCTTTGTTCTCCGAATGACTCAAATTGAACTATATGGGCAGAGCAGGGCCGTCATATAAGAGCAACACATTGATGCAGATAAGACCATAGTCGGAAAATAGAGACTTGGACAAAGCTAAACCAGAGGAAACATCTAATCTATTTTGAAATGGAGCTCGCCCAAACCCCAATACCCCGCTTGAAAGACCATGTGCTCAAATATACCAGTTACCATACCAAGCTACTAGCCTGGTGGTCATGCCGGTAGAAGAGTGACTGGAAGCTGATTGTAGACCTGAGTGAAATTTCTTCGTAAACGCGAACCCTTATTCTACTAACATTTCCTGCGATTGTGACTTTGTAGACTGTTCATTGAGGCCGACTGAGATACTTGATGGTCATTACCAGTATGTAAGGAGCTCAGCTCATTGTCAGTCACTACTCGGTCAAGTCAAATCTGTAAATACCTTTGGAAACTTTACTTTCTTTCCATCTCATGTAAATGTTTGTCCTTTCGTCCGCTTGTATAGAATGTAGATTTATGTGGGGCCAGTAGACACGTGATCTCCATCACGGAGCAACTTGGAAGCCGCAAGAGTTTCCGCAACAAATTTCCCCATATCCACCACGCGACGTCCTGAGCTCTTGACAGGGCGATTGACGAGAGATCTTGTCAAAATAACATTGAGCTCGTCTCTGTCGGTCTCAAATCAGACTTCGCGACAGGGCTAGCCCCTGTACGGCACATCCTGCCATCATGGTCAATCTATTCAAGCGGATGCGCAAGCTCAAGACAGTAAGTTATTCCCAAAGACCATAAATCTCTTCTATATTCTATATTGTCATTGAAGATGATATGCTAATTTAATTCTGTCTGCAGAGGGTAAATCACCAATCCATTTCCCGCAAGCCCAATCCAGACATTGCACCGTCCTCCTTGCACAGATCACACGATCCCTTAAATCACGAACATTGACAGACATCGATATACTAACATCTACAATCAGATGCTCGACATCCGAGTCGGCACCGGCGCAGCCATCTTCCCCAGCGCAGCCTCCGCCACAAAGGAATTCCCAGCGGTAACACGACTTCACCTCACATACGCACAAAAGATCTACGAGGGCCACCAAGGCGCACGGCATTTCTGGCGCAATTGCCTCCCTCGACTGAAGTACCATAACCCGGGAGTGGGAATGACAGTGCGAAAAACCGACGACCAGAGCAAACCGCCCTCATTGACAATCTACTTCGCCGAGCAAGTTGGCAGCACCGCAGCGGCGATCGCGGGCAAGCATCAGGTCAAGGACGCGCACGCGCCAGCGCCAGAGGGCAATGAGAAGACGGCTGTTGTCAATATCAAGGGTCTTAGCTACCAGGAGATTTGGAGCCGGGTGCAGGCGTCGACGGGGGCTGAGGAAGTCATTACGAATCCGGAGGATGAGTCTGAGTTGAAGAAGTTGTCGGATATGAAGGTCAAGGCTGTGAAAGATCGAGAGCGTATACAGGGGATGCGGCAGGCGAAGAGAGATCAAGAACGCATGCTTGCCGAGGCTCGGGGTGAGGTGGAAAAGCTGAAGGCGCTGTAAAATATCCGTCTCTCTACTTTGTTGGAGTATTGTCTCTTGACCCATAGGTTGGAGTGCCGGGAGAGACTCATCTGTAGCATAGCACCTTTTTTCCTTATGACCATGTATTTCTTGGGGAATTGACCTGACTTGAACATCCATCGCGCGATATATTAAAAAAAAATATTTTAGACGCATTTCTTTGCATTTCCCGTGCTGGGGAGTGGTATATAGCTAGAATTTCAAATGGAGAATACACATGCTGGCTCGATCAGAGAAGAAATGCAACCAGAAGCCATGGAGAGTTCAAAAGAACCCCGAGGCCCAACAGATATAAACGAGCAATATACATTGTTAGAAGGAAAAAGACAAATCAGTCCAGCAAAAGCCTTGCTCTGATTGGTGGTGATATTTCCAATCGATAAAATTTCCGACATGGCCTGGTGAGATATGGAGAAGTGATGACGCCCCCTACGCATTGTCCGGGTTGTAGGTTGTTTCGCCCAGCATACTCTGGCCAGCTGCAGCTGGCGGGTTTGGTGTTGTAGGGCGTGCCTGAGATGACTCGCTCGATATCGACGGCCCAGTTGGCCCGCGTCCTGCTGCAGCGGTCTGCAAGCGTTGATCCAAAGCCTTCAGAGCAAGCGCACGTCTTCGCTCAGCTTCCTCGCGCTTCCCCGAGCCCCGAGCATTACCACGCTGGCTGCTAAGAAGTGTCGGCAGACCAGCCTCGCCTCGTGCGAGCACCTGTTGATTGCCAGAGGCAATCTCATCCTCCGAGAAAGGGGTTAAAATCTTCAAAGCCACCAACAAAGTATAGATCTGATCTGCGACGAAGCCGATCGGAGGCTGCATGATGTCGGGAAACAGGCAGGCAAAAGCAAAGGTCTCGCTAGCATCGCCCTTGATTCCGATACCATTGGTCGATGTGCCAGTGAGGTCAGGTTGGTGTTTATAGAACCGCAGGTACGTCCAGCTGGTTAAAAGTCCGAGCCATGCCAAAATGGCCGCCGTGTCCGTTCCGATGATGATGCCGCTGAGGGTGTTGAGGAGTAAGAACAGGGCGGGGAAGTGCTTCACGCGCATCTTGACAAGACCCTTGAATATGGCGACAGTGTGCTCGGGAACGAGTTGTTTGAACGCGACGAGGAAGGAGGCTTGGATGGAAACACCACCGCAGATTTGAGTGAGGCTGCAGCAAAAGTCAGGATGACAAGATGGCTAGGCCAAAGAGAAGGGGTGGGGAACGTACGATCTGCTCGAGGAACCCCCGAGAGCACCCCATATCAGGTAGATGGGAATGATGACGACGTTAGGGATCACCGTGACCGCTGCGACAAATTTGCTGAATTCGCGGGAGCCCCATGCCCGCTCAAGGTATTTACCCCCATAGAAGATGGTGGCGGCATTCAGGAGGACGGTGAAGATGTTCTGCTCGACAAAAGTGGCTGTAACGATGGTCCATGGATAGTAATAGAAGAGGGAAGGGACAAGAGTCAAGTAGGGAATGATCGGGGTGACTTGGACACTGCCGGCGGAGGTGTCCAGTTGTCTCCAGCGAGCAATGTTGTAGAGCAGGGAGAGGGCAAGGAGAGTAACCAGGACCGCGCGGGTCACAGGAGGAATATTGACACGGAGCGGCATGTTGAGGCACTCGCGGTGCGAGACCGCAGGCTTTGTCTAACCAGAAGCCAAAAGAGGTGAGAAGGTGAAGTCGAAGTCGTGAGGAGCGCGGCTGAGGCGCCTCCGCTTAGGGGAAAGTGGGCGCGACAATCAGGAATCAGAGTGCATCGAGTCGCATGATTTGATCTAGATCATTCTGATCGGATCAAGGTAGATATTCATAAACTGGAATTATCTTTTTCTGCTTGAATAGTATAATTTCAACCATCTATATGTTTAAATAGAGTAAATAGACCAGACTACGCAATATTCAATCTCCCTAATGGGCAATATATATACCAAATACGGGGTTGTCGCATACGCAATGACCCTAACGCCCTTTGTCGATCCCGCGATCGATACTTCCAAGGTTTGCCCACTTTTGATCCGGGTATTTAAGGGACTGAAAAAGGTTCGCCTCATCTCATCTCCGGTGGAGCCTCCAGAGGCTGAAGGGTAAGCGAGTCGCACGAGTGTGGAGGACGCCACAGGAGGATTTGCTCTGCATTTCAAGATTGAGCCCACTTCGGTGGCTAGTGCGCTTAAGCTTGAGTCTGGGATCTTCATCAACGACTCTTTTCACCTGGATTTTCTGTTCCACGATCTCCCCTTCGCGGCTTTAACCCTGCGTCTCCACCTCCACTTTTCTTCTTCTTCCCACCCCCATCCGTCTTCCTCATTCCCCTAGTCTTGGCTCATTGCCCGTTCTCTCCTCCCCGGAATTTCAACCCTGCTCCATTCGCGTCATCGGAGCATCTCCCTTCCCAACCCCCCTTTTCTGCCACTTCGGTTTCTCCGCGTGTCGGCTTCCGGCTCCGCTCTTGTGAAGCAGTGCGCCTTCCCTCTGGCATGTCCGCGGCACCTTAAGTGGTCGCACATGTAATCATGGCACAACCCGACCTAACATCCCATCACGTCAACTACTTAATATGGCGGTATGTGCTTTTCTCTTGATGTGCAACGAATCCAATCTAATCCAAATTTGCTAGGTATCTCCAAGAATCAGGTTCGTAGTTCCCGGCCTGTGCGCACTGCTTCCCTTCCAATGCGCCGGCCTTCAACCCCCTCTTTTTCCGCGTTCAAGGATCGATGTCTAACTTCGTTTAGGTCATGGCGAGGCCGCCATTTCACTGCAGCGTGCTTGGTATGCTGATCCGCAGAGTTTGCCCTTTGCGCGTCACATTAAAACCCACGCGCTGGTGTCGTTGGTCCAGAAGGGCCTGCAATATTACGAACTTGAGTCCTCAATTGACAAGGTAGGTTTGCGCGACATAGTGTGATATCAAAGACTCCGTGCTTGCTGGGGAAATCTATGATTCTACAAAGATCCTAATGCTCAACAGGATGGCAATCCCATCACTTTTGCGCCAACCGACCATTTTTTCGGATCAGAGCCTTTTGAAGTCGGCGCCTTGAAAAGCCAGGATGACGCCGGCCCGCCTCCCGAGGTACCGCGCGAGCGTATTACGAATGGGCACCCAGTCAATCTTCCCAAAGAGTCGGTGGAAAGGGACGCCGAAATCGAGAGCAAGTTAGATACGCCGATCCCGGATGCCGTGGATGGAGACGGGGACGTGAGCATGGGGGCCGATGAAGTGCCTCAGGAATCCACCTTGACGGCCGGGAACAGCGTCGGCGTCCAGATCTCCCCCGCCAAATCCACCGATTTGGCTCCCGACACCGCCTTGCTGTCCACTGCAGGCCCGGTCTGGTCCACCGCCTGGTGGCCACGTGACCCCACCTTGCTCTTGGCAACTGGCGAGTCCTCCTGCAGTCTATGGCGGTTATCATCCTCATCAGCCCCGGTCCAGAATAAATTCTTGGATGTGAAAGGCAATGGATATGTGACGACCACTGCGTGGGATGCTACCGGTACAAGATTGGCCGTCGCGACCATGCACAATATGAAAGGTACCATCGCCATGTACAACAACGAAGGCAACGTGGTAGACCTTCTTCCTAATCTTCCTCGGATCTTCAATGGCATGCATTGGTCTGATGACAGCTCACAACTGGTCATCGTGGCATCTGATTCAGATACATCAGAACTGGCGTTGTGGGATGACCACCGGCGCCCAGATGTATACCCCCCGCCTCTGGCCTTTGAAAGCCAAATTCTCGACGTGGCATGGTGCGGTCGGAATCAGATCTTTGCGTGTGGTGGCAGCTTCGTCTACCAATGTCATGTGGACCAAAATATCCGCCTGGTCGAAACATACACATCTCCCGCCAAGAGCGCGTCATGGTCATATGTCCGCTGTGCTCACTCCACCTCCGGACCCACTCCAGTCCTCGCCAGCTCCAGCCCGACCAGTGCTGCAATTTGGATCCCGACGCACGATATTCTGATTGAGAATGCACACAAAGGCGCAATCACCGCAATTGATATTCGTCCCCAGTCGCCAGCGCAGCGACTCTCATCCTCCATCACCATTGCCTCTTGCTCGGTGGATGGTACTGCCAAGGTGTGGCAGGTGGATATCGAGTCAAAGAAATTCAAGTGCATTCATCGCCTGCGTCTAGGCTCGTCTGTGCCCGCGCTGGCTGGCCGGTTTTCACCCGATGGCTATGCCTTCTGTGCTGCCGGCGAAGATCGACTGTCGATTTGGAATGCTGAGCGAGGCGGCGACCCCATGGCTACATTGAAAATGTCTACCCCAGAGCAAGTGAAGGAGGAACCAGACCACGCAGTGAACGGGCAGAGTGAAGACTCGGCGCCCTGCACCGAACGAGTTTTGTCATGGGATCCCAATGGGAAAAAGCTTGCATATGGCTTTGGGGATCAGGTGAGTGAATTTGAACGCTTTGTCAGATCGGTCGAGGCTAATCTATGTAGTTTGTTCTTGTCAATTTGCAGCGGTGATGGTAGACCTGGCAATGGCCATCCAAGGGCCATTCAATTGAACAGATACAACATATGATAACGAGACCGCGGGCTTGTTGCGCACTTTCCGGTTGCTTTGTCTTTCTAGGGTCAAGCAACGAGGATAATCGCCACTCGATGTCTTTCTCGACTTGGGTTGACTTTGGGGTTTGAAAAATTACCTTTTGTGTTTTCTTGCGACCAACCTCTTTTCGAGAATGCTGGTCCATTTACAACTCGTTCTGGTTGAGTCACCCGGTGTGGGCTGTACTTACCACCAGATCGAGTGCTCGGCGCATCTCCTCTTCCTTTACTCTTCTACATACTTTTCTTTGGACATACATTTTTGATTTAGAAGATCCACTGCAGCATGCATTGCTTGGGATTGGGCTTGGGTACGGCGAACAAACATGGGTTCCTGGCGAGAGTGGGCTTTGCTCTTTTGGGGTCGGTGGTGTGAGACTGGGATCTATTGATTTTTCTTGTGAATCTGACTTGACATTCGAAGGTTCTTTTCTGGTCATAAGTTCATACGTCGTAGTCTTATAATTGTATACTGACTTCACCCCGCCATAGTCGGCGATAGTTGCCGTGGCATCCCATTGATCTTTTCGGGCCTTGAGAGCTGTGTCTGACGGCGTTCTCTCCTGGCTTTCCGTGCCTCGGCGCGCATTTGGAATGTCTCTTCAACATCTTTCCACCCACGCATCCATGCACTCAACCCGTCCAGTACCATCTCAGCATCATTTTCAGGAGACAACTTGGCATGACTGCGACTGGTCCACCGTCGGAGCTTCGAACGTTCCAGTCTCGTCGCTTGTGCGAGCTTTTGTGCTTGTTGCAACCCATTGATCCAATCGTGAAGTCCACGGACGGTGCCCTGGATGCCTTCTAACTCAACCGCATCTTCGATAAAATCCTCTTGTCTGGGAAATACATGTTAGAGCTGAAGGATTCCGTGCAGTCCGACATAAACGTACAATTCCACCATTTCATCTTCCAATTCGGCAATGATTCGAGTCATATCGCGACCCCTTCCTTCGAAAAGGTCCCGGATTTCTGCAGACTCTTTATGCCGTCGGCTCAATTCTCGTTTGAGCGTGATCACTTCTTTCAGAAGATATTGAAGCTGAGATAGCATCTCGTCGTTTGGATTATCATTACCATCACCTCCATCGGTCTCCACAGTATTTTCTTGTGATTCATCCAATGGACCAATCAAGGAACCATCCCGACCAGGTGGCCGCGGTTGCTCAATCTCTCGCGTGAGCTCTGGCCGCGGGTCATGCAAAATGCTTTCGATCGCATCGAGATGGTGATGAATTGCGGGCGCCACATTAGCCTCGCGGCTATCAGGACCTAGCGACGTGGACGCGAGATGTGCGAGGTCTGCGAGGCGGTCTTGCCATGGACGCGTGGGAGCTGTCGTGGAACTGGACTCGATTGGCTTGGCGAGCCATGCAGTGTCGGGCTCGAGAGTTGATTGTCGATCTTCAAGAGTTGCCATTGGTGTGAATCGAGGGGAACAAATTCACAGAAGAATCGATGGAGGAGAATCGTTATCGATATCAATTCCCGATCACTTTTCCCCCGCGCCAATCTTGAGGAATTTCTGTCTGTTCATTCTGCTCATTCTGCTCATTTTTTATTGCTTTTGATGGGATTCGATGCTTCGGGATTTCGTTTTATCGTCCTCTCTATCCCCTAGAATCTAGAGTCAGTTCATCTATAGTTCGAATCCCCACGCCGCAGGATTCCGCCAACGGAAGCCGAATTCACGCCCCACAGTGATTCATTTTCCCACTGCCGAATCTCTCCCGCGAGTGCTTGTCTCTCCCAGTCCAAGAGCAATCGCAGCAGACAATGACTGCGCCGGTAAGTAGCGTCTTCCTGCGCGACTCGCAAATCGATACATTGCCGGCATGCTCATGGCTAACGACCTGCGATCAATGACTCAGATCGTCAACGTCCCGTCGCTCGAGACGGCGCGAGAGGTGATTTCGCGGTCGAGAAACTCGCAGTTTCCTCCGAATCTATTGCCTGTAACGGCTTCGATCCCCGCGGATCTTTTGACCCCGACGTTAGCATATCTGAAGATTGCGGAGAAGTGAGTGCGACATCGGTCAGAAGGACGTGGGCTGGAGGGGCCGTGGCTGACTGGCAAGATAGTTCGCGGTTGTCCTTCTTGTATGAAAGCGCAGCGACTACAGAGACGATTGGACGATACAGCTTTGTGGGTGCAGGTGTGTGAACTCCAGCAACCCGTATTTGAACATGTCACTCACAGCCCCTCTTCTTGACAGACCCCAGGAAAGTGATCAAGACCGGCCCCGGCCATGGCGTTGCGGCTGATCCCCTCCCTGAGCTGGAGAACGAGCTTTCTCAATTCCGTGTTGCGACAGTCCCCGGGTTGATTCTTCCTCCTCTGACAGGCGGAGCCATTGGATATGTAGGCTACGACTGTGTGCGATACTTTGAGCCCAAGACCGCCAGGCCAGTCAAGGATGTGCTCGGTGTACCAGAGTCATTTTTTATGCTGTTCGATACGATTGTCGCCTTTGATCATTTCTTCCAGGTCGTCAAGGTGGTGACCTATATCCCGATCCCTGCGACGGATGCCGAGCTGGAAGCGGAATACAGCAAGGGCCAACAATCCATCCAGAAAACGATTGAGACCCTCCTACAGGATCGCACACCTCTACCTCCGCAGGGTCCGATTATCCCAGACCAGGAATACAAGTCTAATATCGGCCAAGAAGGCTACGAGAACCATGTCAAGCGCCTGAAGGAGCACATCTCCAAGGGTGATATCTTCCAGACTGTGCCCTCACAACGACTATCCCGGCCAACCTCTCTCCACCCATACAACCTCTTCCGCCACCTTCGCACAGTTAACCCTTCCCCGTACCTATTCTACATCGACTGCCAAGATTTCCAATTGATCGGCGCCAGCCCGGAGCTGCTCGTTAAAGAAGAGCGCGGCCGCATCATCACCCACCCCATTGCTGGTACCGTGAAGCGCGGTAAGACTCTGGAGGAGGACACAGCATTAGCGAACGAGCTCCGCAGCAGTCTGAAGGACCGAGCCGAGCACGTCATGCTGGTCGATTTGGCACGAAACGACGTAAACCGCGTGTGCGATCCGATCACCACCCAAGTTGATCGGTTGATGGTCGTGGAGAAATTTTCACATGTGCAGCATCTCGTGTCACAGGTCTCCGGTGTACTACGACCTGGCAAGACTCGGTTTGACGCTTTCCGGTCTATCTTCCCCGCCGGTACGGTCTCCGGGGCACCTAAAGTGCGGGCTATGCAGCTTATTGCCGAGCTTGAGGGCGAAAAGCGCGGTGTCTACGCCGGTGCGGTTGGCTACTTCGGGTACAACATTGCCAGCTCGGATGGATCGAGCGAAGTGCCCGGTGCAATGGACACCTGCATTGCATTGCGCACCATGATGGTCAAGGACGGCGTGGCGTATCTCCAGGCTGGCGGTGGCATTGTCTTTGACTCGGATCCGTACGATGAGTATATGGAGACGATTAACAAGCTGGGCGCCAATATCCAGTGTATCCGAGGTGCAGAAGCCAAGTACATGAGTATGGAGACAGCCGGGCGCAGCGTTTAGTCGAGTCACATACCATATATGGCATTAGCGATTTCGGATCAGAATTGAATAAACACTAAACACCGTCGTATCTACCTCAAGCTAGAATACCCAAGCCCCCCAACGCCACTCGTATATCCCCCGAGATCCCAACTGCAAGATCCCGTTCCTCCATTTCCCACGGAACACAACCTGCAGCACCAATTCCAACCCGAATCAACCGGAACCGCTGACCAGCAGACTCAGTCACCAAATCCTCATTCGGCCAGCGCAAAACACCAGGAGTATTCAATCCAACTCCAAGCTCTAGAATCACAGCCTTGGAACCACCAGCAGCATCTTCAACACCCTCCACAAACCCCCGATAATCCCTCTCTCCGCGTCGAAACGGCATCTCATTAAAATACCCTCCACCACGCACACAAAGCGTCACCTCCCCAGAACAAAACGCACAACTCGGAACTAAACTCTCATCTTTCAGAACCTGGGTCTCCCGATCAATGTACGGAATAGCCCTATCCACCCACGCACCAGCCGGAAAGACCGCATCAGCACGACACTTAGCCAGACACTGCAAGTACGCATATTGACCCTGTGGAGTCGCAACGCGCCCCGCGTCAAATCCATTTTTAACGAAGAACCCATCCGCATTCGACGTGCGGACGAAATACCGGCCATCGAAGCGGGTTGTAAGGTTTCGCAGCGATGCATAGAGGTCTGATGAAGGCCATGAACGGACCATGTCCAGGTGGAGGAGGTAATAGCCCCATTTTTCTGTGTCCGAGGTCCAGCCCTGGTACCCGAAGACGTCGTAGAGTTTCCGCAGGCCCTTTTTCGTAAAGGCTGGGAAATGGGTCGTGAAGAGGGTTGGAGATGTATAGTCTAGACCTGTTGCGGCGGAGAGGCCGGCGCCGGCGGAGATGATGAGGGTGTCTGCTTCTTCGAGCCAGAGCTTTGCTTTTGTGATTCCTTCGGATTGGGCGGGACGGTGTGTCTGCGTGCTTGGGGTGATCAGAGTCGGGGTGGATGGGTGTGATGGGAGGCGGAGATCAGTGAGAAGGTTCTGGTACAGTGACCAGTCTTTTTCGAGGAATGTGTCGAAGATGATATTTGTGATTGTTGACTCTGGGTGGTGCGTGAACCAAGAAATGACTGCGTCGATTGCAATTTTCGCGGCGAGCTCGGATGGAAATGCAAATAGGCCTGTGGAGATGCAGCAGAATGCAATCGCTTTTCGACCATCTGGTAATGGCGGGAGGGACTCGGCGGCGTCGAGACAGGATTTATAGCATGATGCTAGTTCTTCCTTGTGGTGCGATTGCGGCTTTTCCTTTGGACGAAGTTGAGGACCGACGGTGTGCAGAACCCATTGAGCGGGTAGGAGAAAGCCTGGCGTGACTTTCGCTGCACCGACAGGTTCTGGATGGCCTTGGGCTAAAGCCAGATCGTAGCATGCATCCCGAAGACGTGGACCGGCTGCTGAGTGGATGACATTGTCGATGCAGCGGTGCTCTGGCTGGAAGCATCCGAGTAATTGGGAATTGGCTGCATTGACGATGGCTGTGACGTCCGTCAAAGTTGTGATATCTCCTTTCCAGCAGGAAATTGCTAAACTCTTGGACCTTTCCGGAATCTGAACATTCACAGTGGGCGTGATTGAGGTGGTGGATGTTAGCAAGTTGTGACTGTTCTGGTACGTGATGACTGCGTCGATATCATCTAGAATGTGACCGGGTAGTTTAGGAGTTGGCAGCCGCTGACACAGAACCTTGCGAAGAGTTTCAATCTGGGACCAAGTATCTGATTCCAACACCCAATTGAGACCATGGTGGTGCTTGCATTGGCATGGAGATTGCTGGGTGTTTTCGTGCTTCAAGAGGTATCGAAGGACATTTTCGAGTCGAGAGGATGGTAACGGTGTGGCCATATTATCTATGATGGAATTGCAATGGCAGTTTCAAAAGATATTGGCATGAATTTGCAAGATTCTAGCGCATCGATGTGTCTATATAAGCCAACCCTAAATGATTGCAAATAGCGGCAAAATTCCGTCGTTGTTGCTTGATTGGTTGGTCATTTGTTTGAAAGATTTGTAGAAGAGACAAACTACGATCTTTGGCCAATCAACGGTGTGGATATAGTTTGTCGAGTTTGGCTGTGACGTAGGACTCTTGGCAGGATTGGAATGTAAGTAACCTCGATGTCTTCAACAACTAACATAAATTGATCGTTTATTAGCAAGAAGATCAAGGATTAGCGTTGGAAACAATGGTATAGTCATTATACTACTATGTATTTGTTATCACAATACAGCCTGTACAATTCTTCAGACTTTGAGCTTCATCCTTTTCTTGATGCAAAGGTGCAAGCTTCTTAGATAAATCCCGTGCTAATTGATCATTTGATTGACTTGGAGCAAGCACCAAGGAGAGGAAGTCAGTCGTCAACTTGTACGCTGGGTACAACCGTTGGGAGTCGATTTTCAGCGGCGCCAGGAGAGCCTGAACCGGGGGATTGGAACGGGCCATGATTGAAGGGTTGGTGAGCGATCAGTGTTGATCGTGAATCACTCGAATCGGCGGGTGAATCATTGATGATCACACGGGACTTGAGCCAATTATGAATGGTATCCCATGATATTCTGTGCATATGCAATCCTTATCCAAGATAATGGGATTGTTTGCATGGGTCTAGATCGGTCCAATTCATGGACCAGAATTGGATGAATACATGGTGATTAACCGAGGTCTGGAAATGATATATTCGGAAGTGCAATGATTTAAGCAATGACTATGCTAGGAAATTGAAATAGAAACGTAATCATCACTGCTATACTATAGGCACCTATACCGCAGACTACGTGTGACAATAACAAAATTTCAGGACTATTTGAAGTGAGAAGGATATCCTAATGACAAGACCAATAGACAAATGAAAAGTAAACAAATGAGTCGGGGAGGATCAAAAAAGGACAAAGAGGATGGGAGACGTCGAGTTTTCACAATGCAATTGCGCTTGATGCCCACCCGAATGGCAGGAGTGCAGCATAGAGAGACCCGGGAAGGAAATCAGAAATGGAGCAAGAAAGTCGGAATCCCAAAAAACCGAAGCTTAGAAATTGCTAAAACATCTAGATGGTATCCGCAATCCAAGTCATGTGGCATTTCTGGCGAGATTGACAAGGAGTTTCGAAGAAAAAATGGGGTTGATGCCAGGGAGGATAACTACAGATCGATCAAGCTTCCTCCGGGTTGGCCCTGCTTGGGAGCTCCCCAAGGGTTATTGGCAGGCTGCTGCTGAACGAATCCGGTCTGCTGAGGCACACCCGTATAGTGTTGGCCGAAAAATGGGTTGTTGCCGGTCTGGTTCATATGTAACCGGTCTAGACCCTGTCCAGCAGAGTTGACAAATGTACCCGGTGCTGTATGCTGGGCGGGAATCCGGAGATCGCCAACGTTTCCGAAAGTATCCTGACCTTCGCCTGATGAGAGAAGAGCATTCAAACGAGCATGGTGAGGGTCTGCTGGCTGTGGCGGGGTACTCTTTGGCGGCTGAGGAGCTTGGAAGTTGGCAATCGGGTTAGGCTGACTGGGCTGACTGATCTGGACAGGGTTCTGTCCGAAAGGTTGATTGAACTGGTTCGTCGTGCGATCCTCAGCCAGTGTGTTAAGAGATGGGGGGCCCGTTGGCTTCGGTGGGTTGTTGGATAGGGGCTGCGTGCGGGCGAATGGGTTATTCGAGCCCGTTGGCATGGGTTTAATTGCCTCGGCGGGCTGATTCGTGGCCCATGGGTTGTTACTACCAGCCGACAGGTAGTTCTCCTGTTGCTGTGCCTGATGTTGGGGTTGCTGCTGCTGCTGCTGCTGCGAGAAAGCATCCGGCGGGCCATAGGGATTGTTAGTGCTGAATGCGGTTTGCTGAGGTTGAAGAGCGGCCTGGGGTTGTAGGAAGTTGTTCTGGGGTTGTCCGTAGGGGTTCTGATCGAATGCCGATGGCTGCTGTTGGTAGCCATTTGTATAAGGGTTCTGCATGCCCGTGGGCTGGGCTTGGAATCCTGTCGGTTGCGCATATTGGTTGTTCAGAAAGCCGGTGGTCATGGGCTGTTGGGCATTGATCGGATTACCGAACCAGTCCACAGCGCCCTGCTGTTGGTAGCCCTGGTTGAAGCCAGTCGGCTGTACCTGAGCTGGGGTGTCATCGAACAATGATTGCGCATTGCTTTCCTCCAGTTCTCGTTTCCGGAGGTCCTCTTCTTCTCGGCTGAGCTTGATGGCCTTGGCCAAGTCTTCGTCTTCCTCGTTGGCCATGGCCTCCTTGGCCCGTCGCCTGCGCTCATCTTCGGCTTCGGCTTTGCTGGCTTCGATGGCTAGTCGATACTCGGTGTCGTCTTCGTCGTCACGTCTCCGCCGTTCCCTGCGCGGTGGCTCGCTACCGAAACCGCCATAGCCATCATCAAGCCCACTGACTCGAGTTTTCCAAAGCTTGCGGTCTGAGCGTTCGCTGCGCAAACGGTCCTCGTCCAGAACCAGTGCGGTCAGTTCCTTCGCCGCGACTCGAACTACCACGATAATCAGTATGCGGGTGTAGTTTGATACGAGGTGACGACCTACCGTTTTGCCCCACGTCACGGCCTTCCTCGTCTACGTATTGGAATTCGCGCAGGGTTTTGATAATGTAGACATTTTTGCGCGCCCAGGTAACCACCAGCTCGGACCCTTCGTGCAGACAGTAATCCAAGACCTTCAGCGACTTCAGCACATGGCGCCAATTCTTTCCCTTGTCATTGAGGCGCTTATCGATCATGTCCATGATCTCGTAAAACTCGTTCGGACTGCGGGAACAACTGACGTTAGAACCAACCCCATATAATTGCCACCGTGGGCCATTTCGCCTTACCTTCCGAAAGTCATAGCGGCGATCTCGGACATGTCGGTGCCAGTCGGGCCCCAGGGATCATTGCTAGTGGCTGGATGGATGGAATCATTAGCATGGCTGAATCAAATCGGAAACACGCAGTCAGCCGGCGGCCCGGCGCTGGCGATAGGAAGTGGCAATGGAAAGTCGACCAAGTCGACCGGATACCGCGCCATCATCGCAAAGCAGACCGGGTTTCCAGGCTCCCGCGGCTAGAAGAGAGAGCACCCACCATTTCGGACCTTCACCTGCACCGAAGAATATCCCTTTGTGACATTTTTGACGCTCCGCACCACCTTGGACATGATGGCGGTATGGCGATGAAATCCGTGGCAAAGTAAACTTGCAGTCGCGACGCAGAGGCCGATCAGATAAATCAGGGCTTATATGAAGCCGAGCTGTCACAGCCCACTCGGTCTCTATTCAAATGGCGGCCCAAGGCGGTAGGTCGTCGGGCGTGATGAGGTCGACGCGCATGCACCGTTGGCCTTTCGGAAAAATAGGAACTGCGGACCAGCCACTCAGGAGATGCGCAAGGAAATTGAAAAGAGGTTAAGAGAAAACGGTGGTCTGGGGGGAGAAGAGTGAGAGTGAGAGAGTGTCAGAGAGAGGGGACTGTGGCTGGATCGGGGGCAGAGCCTTGGCAATGACGAAGCGGGAGAATTTGGTGATCTACAAGGAGACGTCCGGATTCAGACTTAAAAAGTTTACTATTTTCACCAGCCATTCGGACTGTGAACCAGGGAACTTGCATGGCACAGTCATTTTCAGATGTGTGGAAATTGACTACAATTGGGTGATTTAACATGGAGTGATTCATCGGCGAGGTAATGAGATACACCGGGGACAGAGGACTTTGTTGTAGCGTAGTAGTCGATTGACTTGAAAGCAACAATTGCTTTAACTACGAATTCGAATAACTACGAATTCGAATAACTACGAATTCGAACTAGATTTCCCCGGATAAATCAAATAAATGGATTAGCAGGGTTTGACTTCTCGGACGAGGTCATTTGGATGCGCTACGACCTCGATGGTTCACCGCCACAGTTGTGGCAAGAGGCCGCGTCAGTCCAAGGCAGCCATTTAAGGTTGATTGAATGCTCTATGAATCAGTCGCATTGTGACAAGAGATGAAGTGAATTGCGAGTGCCTATCTGCATGTTGGAGATACTATACTGAGAAAGTGCGACTCTGCATTGCAGTTGTCCAGCTCTTAGTCTGCTTGGGATATTCAATATATCGAAGGGTTGATTATGTGCACACCAGATTCCTGCACAAATCTAGCCAAGGACCTTCTCGGCGGTCGAGACTATGATCGGATTAGCATGGTTCTCTGATTGATATCGGAGGGAAACACCCTTACCGTTGACACCGGTGTTGTCGGGTTCCACGAAAGCTTCCTTGACCTTGCCATCCTCCACCAGCAGAGCATATCGCTTGCTGCGGTTGTTACCAAAGACAGCCGAGCTGTCGAAGCTCAGGTCCAGGGCCTCGGTGAACTGACCGGTCGGATCACCCAGGAAGCGCACCTAATCAACGCGTCAGTTCCCAATCTTTTCTCCGGATTCTTAATGCAATCACATACACCACTCTTGCCTGTCGGATCCAGGGATGTAGCCCAAGCTTGGGTCCTATAAAAGATTGGATTAGCATTATTTATCGCTGTGTTGGGTTCGAGACCTACACAAAAGGGTCATTGACGGAGATCACGAAAACCTGACCGGCCGCCTTGAGCTTGGGGTGGTTGATATAACCGGGAACGTGGGTGCTGGAGCAGGCCGGGCCTATACAAGTGGTCAATTAGGATCTGTTTTCATATGCGTCCGACGGGCCACGATGAATCACGTACTGAAGGCAGCAGGAGTACCAATGATGACACCCTTGCCCTTGATTTCCTGGGCCAAATTGACCTTGTTGCCCGGGGAGTTTTCCACCAGATCCACGTTGGGAATGGCGTCACCCTTTTGAACGAAGGCGGGCGCAGAGGCGTGGAAAGCCCGAGCGCGAGGAAGCTGAGTTGCGAGACGACGAGCAGCGAACATGGTTGCAAATGGAGAAGAAGTTGGGTAGAGTGAAGGTGAAGAAGGATGCAGGGGAGGTCAAATGGAGCTCCGGAGATTTCGTCATGGCCCGGCAACGGTCGTGGACGATCCACCTTGCCCAGGTGGTCTTCGACATCATCCTATCCACTTGAAGAGGGAGTATCTATATATAAATTTCATGGATTACACTTTTATGATTTTGATCTTTAGACGAATCATATTGTGATGATATATATGAACATGGGATGGAAGATAAAACGAACCGGTTCAATGAGACCACGATATATTGATCGGCGCTCAATCGGGTCCAATGCTGGAAATGATATCGTCTATGCCGCGATATCTGATTCCTCGCTATATCTACTTCAACAATTACCAAATTATCATCACTCGGTTGTCTGCCAACTCATCAGTCGAGGAGAGACACGAGGCCCACTGTTCTCGGTGCCTTTGGGACTGGTGGAGAATCGGAGAATCCGTTCCTTTCAGAGGCAAAAAGAGGACAAAAAGACCATGTCTTAAAATGGTCTTGGCATGAGCTGATTTCTTTCCATGAAGAGAATTGGGAATGATGAGAGCAAAAGATTGAATAGAATATGATTATGTACATGCATGGACCCTCTCGTGCGCATGGATGCATACGCAGGTGGCCAAAGACGCCGAGAATCAAGAATGCCCCTCGTCGACAGACCTACTCCGTATCGACAGAAAACAAGCACTGTTGAGAACACTAAATCAGATGGAATCTCTCAATCCCAAGTCCACTATTGACTTTCTCTCCACAAAAAAACCCGATCAAGTACCCGTCAAGTACCATCGTGGTGCTCCGCCAGTAACTGTGGTACTTGGCTCTACCGCCAAACCCGTTTTCCCCGTTCTGATAATTCCCTTTTTCTTTTCCTCGCAACCCACCCACCCCTGGTCCTTTTTTTTCTGAACGTGTGCTCTTCATTCCACCCAGTCCGATTTGCATCTTTCTTGATTCCCGAGTTTCCCGCCCGTGGGGTTCTCAGCCTGCGTGTTCCGTGGCGACCAGTCTAGACCATGGACGGTGGTGGGCAGGCCTCTAATCCCGCCCCATCGGGTAACTCCAGCGATTTTGTGAGTCTGAACGGTCTGATGCGATGAATGATGGCTAACCGTGTGTGTGTCTAGGTACGGAAATTGTACAAGTGAGTTTCTACCTCGGTGTTTGCCGATCCTGCTTTGCTCTTCCCCTGCGCGACTCCCTCAGTCCCTCCGTTGCCCGACCGCGCTGATCACCTGCAGAATGCTGGAGGACCCCTCTTACGCGTCGATTGTACGCTGGGGCGATGACGGTGATAGCTTTGTCGTACTCGAGGTAAATGCGCCCGTGCCGTGGTGCACCTTCGTCGACCTGGACTAACTCGCCGATAATCTAGTGCGAGAAATTCACCAAGACCATCCTGCCGAAACATTTTAAGCATAGCAACTTTGCCAGTTTCGTGCGCCAACTGAACAAGTACGATTTCCACAAGGTTCGCCAAAATAATGAGGAAAATGGCCAGTCGCCGTATGGGCAAAATGTGAGAATTTCCTCACCCCGAGTCCTTCGCCTCACGGGCGTCGAGATTGAGCGCTCACCCGGTATAATATAGGCGTGGGAGTTTAAACACCCCGAATTTCGTGCCAACAGCAAAGAATCCCTTGATAATATTCGGCGCAAAGCTCCTGCGCCCCGCAAGCAAGCCCAGAACAACGACGACTCTGTTCCGACCCAGCAGATCGATCTTCTCAACCAGCAAATTCTCGCCCAGCAACAGCAAATTCAACATCTCTCCGATCGCTACGCGCAGCTGACGGTGGATCACCAGCTGATGCTCCAGGAAACAATGCGGGTGCAAAAGGCAGTGTCGAACCATGAGAGTGTCATTCATCAGGTCATGACATATCTGCTGTCAGTGGATGCTCGCCAACGGCGCGACAGCAAGGCAATGTCGTTCTCCGGTCAAGGTGGTTCGACCATGAGTCCTTCTCAGGTTGGGGCGGTGGACGACGAGCCATCATCGCCTCTCCAACATGCCTCGAAATTATTGAATGATATGAATGCGGAACTTCAATTTAATAGCGGCAGTGTGGATGCAATCAACGATCCTCAAAAGGCGGGACCGCCGCCGGTGCCAACGCCGTCAATGGACGCAAGTGCTCGGAATGGGGCGGTTCGGCCGGCAACTACTGCGCCGCCCAACCCTGCCATGGTGTACCCGAAGATGGGCGGTGATCTGGAGCAAGTAGTCTACCCGGTAGGCACTACCAACGGCATCGACCCTATGTATAGCGAGCACGTCAACAATGTGCCTTATCCCATGCCCACCAAGACCGACGTGGTCGACTCATCTGGTACCCGCCGACAATACCCTGTCGATACGCGGAAAAAGACCAACAATGTCGATCCAGGGTGGATGAGAAGTCCCCAGATCCTGTTGGTGGAGGACGATGCTACTTGCCGGCAGATTGGCGGTAAATTCCTCTATTCATTCTCCTGTACTATTGATACAGCGGTAGGTTTCTCCGTTCACTTTCGCGTCCCTGTTCGACGAGACTTTGGCTGATTTACGGATCTAGCTTGATGGATTGGAAGCAGTCAACAAAATCCAAGGTGGCCAAAAATACGATTTGATTCTGATGGATATCATCATGCCCAATTTGGATGGCGTGTCAGCCTGTCACCTTATCCGTCAATTTGACCGCACGCCTATTATTGCCATGACCTCGAACATTCGAAGTGACGATATACAGCTCTATTTCCAACATGGTATGTCTCAATCAATATGGCCGCTAGCTTAGTTTTTTGTCTTACAATTTTGCCCTAGGGATGGACGATGTTCTACCGAAACCTTTTACCCGCAAAAGCCTCCTCGACATGCTTGAAAAACATCTGGTTCATCTCAAGTCTATACCACCAGGCATGGAAGGCTCACAGCCTGCGGGCCCTGTACCCATAGCTGCACAGACATCAGCCACTCAGTCGATCAAGGAAGACAGTTCTCCCGGTCAATCACCGGCAGGATCTATGAGCAACTGGCAGTCTCCTGGACAATTCCAGGGAATGCAAGCTGTCCAGCCAAATATGCCCCCAGTCCAGGGACAATACGTTGCCACCGCGCCCCCTCCACCGGCATATACTGTCGACCAAAGCGGCGTACAATATCCCGCACCACCAGCGGTTCCCGTCCCATCTACCGGAGCTCCAACCCCGACACGACCGCCGCATCGACGGCAGATGTCGGAGATGTCCGGGGCGGGGGAGAACCCGAATGTGGCCAAGCGACAGCGAATGTATACTCAGTCACAGCCTATGATGGCCGTACAAGCTGGACGGCCGGGCTAACCTGCTTTATTTCCTTGATGCCCTTCTATATTTGTCTATCATCTCACGATTCCCACACTGTCCATACCGAGGTCTCCAAAATCGTATATTTGCTGGTCTCTTGTCTTTTATCTCCTGAATTTCCTCTGCTTTGATTGCGATATCCGTTTACAGGTCATGGCGTTCTGCTGCCGGCTCTTCCGGGACTTATGGGTGGCGAATTTGTGCGATTTCCGATGCGTCGGCTGCGAACCACTACTGGACTTCGATATACACTTACCACCCATGGATAGGGATGGAAACGTTGTTTACTATTTTTTTCATATTTTCTGCAGTACATATTACCGAACACATATTTTGTCTGCCCGTTTAGGAAAATCAACAGAGGTCCCACCTCCGTTCCTTGGATAGAAATGGAAGAGTTCTTAGATGTACTCATCATCAACTCTATTTCCCCCACTTCCATGGCATCGCAAAGCTATAGCATCATTGTTCACGAACTGCGGATCCTTGCATTGAGT
Source organism: Penicillium sp. PG113-03A (assembly GCA_037042135.1). Classification (NCBI taxonomy): domain Eukaryota; kingdom Fungi; phylum Ascomycota; class Eurotiomycetes; order Eurotiales; family Aspergillaceae; genus Penicillium; species Penicillium sp. PG113-03A. Next base: position 393,534 of record JAXQJW010000162.1, read on the forward strand.
CCAGGCCTGGGTCCAGGCCTCGTCGACGTTCTGGACCGTCTCATGCTGTGGCTGCTGCACACTGTGGCTGCAGGATAACTGCGCCATAGTCACGTTATTTATCACGTTATCTTTGACCTCTCCCTGCAAATGGTGCAAACACAAGGTGGGAGTCATCGGCCTTGGCGGGGTTTTTTGTGTCTTTGAGTGATCGCGACCAGCTGCCGTACAAGCGAGTTTCGCGCGCCTGTTGTGTTCGTGTCGGTTATCTGTTCGATCCCTAGGTACGACCCCAGCCTTTTCATCTCCAATCGCGTGTTTCTCAGCCCGGACTACGCGACGGCAATATACCCCGATACAGATCGGTTCCGTTGACTTTTCCCAGGATTTCCAGCAATGGGTGCTAAACAAAAGGGCGGTGGCTCGAAGCCCAAGGGGAACACTGCGGAGGAGGTGGAGGAGACTTTTCAAGCAGTGGTGCTGGCCGATACATTCGAAGCGAGATTCGAGCCTTTTACGCTTGACAAGCCACGGGTATGTCTGATGTGAAAATGGAGGGTCTTATGCCATATTCTACCAAGAATGGGGAAGCTAACTGGATATACGATAATAGTGCCTTCTTCCCCTCGCCAATACACCCATCATCGAATATACACTTGAATTCCTGGCCAATGCGGGCGTTGAAGAAGTGTTCCTATACGGCGGTGCCCATTCCGATCAACTAGAGCAGTATATCAAGTGTGTTTACTCGGGACTGAGTCAAGGATGTCTTTCACAGCAGTGCTGACTCGTTCATCTGCAGAGAATCTAAATGGAAAACCGCTTCCTCGCCCTTCGCGCAGTTGACCTTCCTCAAATCTACCTCCACCTCCGTTGGCGATGTCATGCGCGACTTGGATGGCAAGCATCTTATTACCGGTGACTTTATCGTTGTGAGTGGCGATGTAATCAGCAATGTGCCAATCGAAGCCGCTTTGAATCAGCACCGAACTCGCCGCGAAACAGACAAGAATGCGATCATGACCATGGTTCTCCGTGAAGCTGGTCGCAACCATCGCACCAAATACTCTTCCGTCTCTCCGGTCTTTGTCATTGACCCAACCAAGGACCGTTGTCTACACTACGAGGAGATTGATCATCACTCGGACGAGCAACCGGCTCGTTTGAACATTGACGCGGAGATCATGCTGTCCCATGGGGAGCTAGATATTCGACAAGACTTGATCGACTGCAGTATCGATATCTGCACTCCGGATGTGTTGAGCTTGTGGTCAGATAGCTTTGATTACCAGTCACCGCGAAAGCACTATTTACATGGTGTGTTGAAGGACTACGAACTGAATGGGAAAACCATCCACACCCATATTATCAAACAGGACTATGCCGCGCGGGTTCGCAATCTCAAGGCATATGACGCCGTCAGCAAGGATATTGTCTCGCGGTGGACGTATCCCCTGTGCCCGGACACCAATCTGCTTACCGGTCACTCTTACGAGTTGCGAAAGGGCAGCTTGTACCAGGAGCAGGGGGTAACACTCGCGCGCTCATGTGTGATTGGCCGTCGCACGGTTATTGGTAGTGGCACTAGCATCGGGGACCGGACAACCATTCACAGCACCGTGTTGGGGCGGAACTGCAAGATTGGCAAGAATGTCAAGCTAGAGGGTGCCTATATCTGGGACGGAGTGGTGATTGGTGACAACACGGATGTTCGCGGGGCTATCATCGCCAACGGTGTGGTGTTCGGCAAGAAATGTTCCATCGCACCGGGTGCGCTCCTGTCATATGGCGTCAAGATTGCAGATGGTACGAAGATCGAGAGTGGTAAACGCATCACCAAATCTCGCAGAGACGGCAGCGCCGCGACGAGCGATCCCGCCGTCGTGGGTGTCGGTGGCGAGGGCTACGAATTCATCCAGGGTGAAGAAGATGAGGAAGAGGAGGACGATGTGAGTGTTGCTTCATCAGGTCTTCTGTACCGCATGCCCGGCCTGTCCCTCTCCTCCGCCTCCATCTCTACACTATCATCCGAAGTCTCCGAAGGGTCCTGGCCACGGTCCGGGCGGAGCAGTTTCTCCGACCAAGAGGAACAGGATAACTTCCACCATGATGCCGCTGCCAGTATTTTCGACAGTCTCCGCGATGGGGTCTCTGCGGATGTGGTGCAGCTTGAGCTGGTCAGTCTCCGTATGACAGCGAATGCCGCGGATAACCAGGTGCGCCGTGCGATTGTATCCTCCTTCATGAAGTACGTCCAGCAACTTGTGGACGGCGGCAAAGGGGCTGGTGAGGCGGTGCACGAGGTCTTTTCCAAATATCGTGAGGTGGTAGAACGTACGCTCTTCGACCGGAATAAGGACGAAAAGGATGATCAAGTGGACCTGCTGCTCCAGCTACAGCAAGATTTGGTCCACCGGAATAAGGGAGACACCATTCTGTTGTTCACCGCGAAGGAACTGTATGAGCTAGAAGTGGTGGACGAGGAGGCGTACGAGCAATGGTGGGACGACGAGCGATCAAGCAACAGCGAGGAATTGCGGACAGTGCGTGCACAAGCGCAGCAGTTTGTGGATTGGTTGGCAAATGCCGAAGAAGAAAGTAGCGAGGAAGAGGAAGACAGTGACGAGGAATAAATTAGATACCAAATCTACGATTAAATCGGTCTGTTCTATATTTCTCCCTCACAATCGAGTTTACTCCACCGTTGCAAGGCATCAACCTGGATCTGCAAGTCATTCCAATTCCAGCCTTACCCCTCGAGAGTCATGCGCCGTGTGAATCATCAGCAAAACGAGTCATCTCTTCCCTCTCTTCCATCGAGTCAGTACAAAGTTACGGAAACTGAACTGTGTTCCGCTCGATCGCAGCCTCTTCCCCACTCCGCCCCCTCCGTCCACTGCTACTCGTCCATCTCACGCGATTCTGCCTGTGACGTTGTGACAAACCCAAGACCTCTTTCCCCTTTCAATTTTTCCCCTCTTCTTAACCCGTCGGCATCCTGCCGCCCCCCCTTTTCACCACGCCTCCCTCCACGCGGAAGAGAAAGGCGGCCGAGGCGGCGATAGCGGACGACGACCAGCCTCTCCCAAAAGCCGCCACCAAGGCTGTCCAAGCCCGGATTGCCACTGTGTCGACTGACCGGCCTCCGGCCAAGCTCAGTTCGACAATCACCCAGGCTACGGATACGGGCAGCCCCGATCGTTCCGCTTGTCAAAAGAAATCAGCTATCGCGACGCCCGCAACGACTTCGACCAGCATGGATTCCGACGACGATTTCATGAGCGACGCGTCGAGCTCGGGTGACTTTCTAGATACCCAGGGAAGTGACGACGAGAGTCTAGGCGACGGTGTGTATTTTGCTTGGGGTTCCTTCCCATGAGGTGGGAGTGGTCTGGATGTGCTGACCGTTTGACCTGATGTAGTCGATTTTGGTGACCTCGACACCGGCTTTTCCGACGACAAAGATCTCGTCAAACAAAAAAAGAAACCATACGAGGTGGATTTCAAAGTTCTTGCCCCCTCCGATATCGAACGCGAACAACTCGTCCAGGTCAACAATGTTTCTCAGATCCTCGGCCTGCCGCCGGAGTCGGCGGCTATTCTGTTGCGATTCGGTCGGTGGAAGCAGGAAAAATTGATAGAAGGATACATGGAGCATCCGGAAAAGACTCTTGAAGATGCTGGGTTAGGGACCAATTTTGAGGGCGCTGCCAAAACAGAGGTGGTCTCTGATTTCATGTGTGAGATCTGTTGCGAGGAGGGGCCGGGTCTTGAGACGTATGCTATGCGGTGCGGTCATCGCTTCTGCGTCGATTGTTACCGGCATTACCTAGCACAGAAGATTAAAGAAGAAGGCGAGGCGGCTCGTATCGAATGTCCTGGGGATAGCTGCCATCGCATCGTGGACTCACGGTCGTTGGATCTCCTCGTGACGGACGACCTTAAGGATCGGTATGTGTGGATCTATTCTGATGTTTCTTATTCCTAACTCACATGCTTGACTAGGTATCGCGTGCTTCTGACTCGGACATATGTGGATGATAAGGATAACCTTCGATGGTGTCCAGCACCTAACTGCGAGTATGCGGTTGACTGTCCCGTCAAAGCCCGCGACCTCCGCCGCGTTGTTCCGACAGTTCGTTGTGTGTGCAAGCATGAGTTTTGCTTTGGTTGCGCCGTTACAGACCACCAACCGACTCCTTGCGGTCTAGTCAAGATGTGGCTGCAAAAGTGTGAGGATGACTCGGAGACCGCCAACTGGATTTCAGCCAACACCAAGGAATGCCCTCGATGTCAATCGACTATTGAGAAGAATGGCGGTTGCAATCACATGACATGTCGTAAATGCAAGCATGAGTTCTGCTGGATGTGCATGGGCCTTTGGTCCGAGCATGGCACCAGCTGGTATAACTGCAGCCGATATGAAGAGAAGTCCGGCTCAGATGCTCGCAGTGCTCAGGCCAAGTCTCGGGCGTCCCTTGAACGGTATCTGCACTACTACAACCGATATGCTAACCACGAGCAATCGGCCAAACTGGACAAGGATCTCTATCTTAAGACCGAAAAGAAAATGACCAGCTTACAGTCCCAGTCGGGACTGTCCTGGATTGAAGTTCAGTTCCTCGACACTGCTTCGCAGGCGTTGCAGCAGTGCCGGCAGACCTTGAAATGGACCTATGCCTTCGCCTTCTACCTCGCCCGCAACAACCTCACCGCGATCTTTGAAGACAACCAAAAAGATCTGGAGTTGGCCGTCGAAAGCCTCAGTGAAATGTTTGAGAAGCCTGTCCCAGAACTCGCCGAGCTCAAGGTAGACATTCTGGACAAGACGGCGTATTGCAACAAGCGCCGTGTCATCTTGTTGAGTGACACTGCTGAAAATCTTAAGAATGGTGAGCTCACCAGATTATTGAAGTTTGTGTGTCGATACTAATGTGGACCAGGAGAATGGTCTTTCAACATTGAGTGGTAGGACCGCTCGACAGAGTGAAGAACGACCATCAACTGACTTTGACGACTTGAATGAAACCACTACCTCTTTTACCCGCCCGAGTTCCTCATCTTATCTCAAGGCAGCTGGCATGTGACAGTGTCTATCTATGTTAAGCCTGCGCTCGCTCTTTCCTGAAATGACCCGCATCCTTTGCTTTCCGTTTGTCTTGTATTTTTTTTGTCAATTTGTGTTTCCTGAGGCTGCGGCGCAGAGGTGTTGAGAGATTCGTGACGGGACCACCATGATCCGATAGCAGGGCTTTATATTTTCATTAACTAGCGAGTATTCCATGCATGGCCCGTTTGTGTAGTGAGTATGCATGTCTTTATTGTGTTGTCATCTCTCCTTGCAGATCGGATAATTTGATCCGGAACCTCAGCACAAAGAAAACAAGAAAGCTTCCGACCAACCTCCCTTTCTTGTTTGCACTGTAGGTTCTCAACATAAGGGTTGGCTCAGACTATCCTGTATTATTTACCAAATTGGTATTCCGAAGGGTTTAATCTAAGCTGAAGCATACCCGGCCCTCGGCAGCCCCAACTAGAATCGGCTAACCGGATGCCCCTTGATTCTCATTGCTTCCTCCTAGAAGCAGAGGTCTTTAGACAGTGCAGTAATGACCTTCAGACACCATCACACGGCTATGCCTGGGTAGTAGTAACCATCTTCAACTCACCCCTAAAATGATTCCATAATGATCCTCAGATCTTCAACGGGCTTTTCAAACCCTTCGCTTCATCTGGAAGTAATATCGATCCACTTGGGCTTTGCACTATTTATTCACAAGGCGGTTGGGTTCATTTCGGTGCTTATCTGATTGATAAGGGTGACCGCGGCTGTAATCAGTGGTACTTGTGAGATAAGTGTGTTTGGGTGGTGAAGAAAGTATCATTGATACACGATACCGTTACTATACATGGTACGGTAAACCAGGGGTGACATAAACTCCGTCATCGGATCTCGAGTCTGGGCTAGGATTCTGAGTAATCGATAGGAAGATCGAGACAGATGAATCAATAAGTTGGTAAGAAATAGACGAAAGAAAGAAAAACGCTGGTCTATTCAGTTTAGTCATTGTAGAATTCCAACCGATAAACTATAGATCGGGCATCGGCTTCTACCAGGAATGGCAACTCGGAGACTGGATTCCCCGTGGAATCCGGCGATGCTCGGCCTGCAATAATTTCTCTTAGTGCCGGTCGTGAACTCACCCCCATCTCCTCTTTTTTTCCTTCTGGGTTCCCCCGGTTTTTAACCAAGATCTTTTTCTTCAATCCCAAAATTATAAATAGGTCAGGTGGTGACCATCCTGAATCTTTCACGATCTTGTCCGGCATCGAATCAATTTGCCCCCTGGTTCTTCCCGCCGCGGGCAATTGTTTTTTGCTCCACGAACCCTGTTTACCTCATCCTCGTCATAAACCTGTCGCTGCACACCTCGGTCCCGGCCACACCACCACCACGTCGGTTTCTCTACTTCGCACCTTTTTCTTCTTTGGCGCCGGCTGCGCCTTGAGCTAGTGGAGCTCCATGGCGGCTTCCGAGGAGATTCCGGAGCAGGAATTCGAGTAGGTGGTCTCTGCGATTCGATTTTTCTGCACCCCGGTCCACAACCCACAGCACGCTGGAAATCCTGTCGGAGTGGCCTATTTCAAACCGATTGATGTATCGCGTGTTGGTATTGGGTGCTTTGCTAGTGATTCCGGGCTTGTGTGTCCCAGCTCGTGGGCGGGTGCTGCTTGATGGCTTCTTGCAGCGAGTGCGGACCGAGCTAATTCGATTCTTCGCACAGTTATGAAGCCCTCCCTTCCAACTATGGCCTCGGCCGAAATATGCTTGCGGGTGCTTTTGCAGGGATAGCGGTAGGTTTCGATTTGGGGATGCCATCATTGTGGCGTGGGAGGCATAGCTGACGACCGGACTAAAGGAGCATTCAGTGATGTACCCAGTGGACTTGCTCAAGGTGGGTTTATTCATTTCCATGACTTAGGAAGTGTGCTCTATTTTTGAGTCAATTCTGACTCGTTTTTTGACGGTTAGACTCGCATGCAAATCTTGCACCCCTCGACTGGCGGCCTCTACACCGGGTTGACCAACGCGGTTTCGACCATCTATCGCATTGAAGGCTGGCGGACACTATGGAAAGGTGTTTCGAGTGTGATTGTTGGCGCAGGTGGGTTGCGATCGGGCATAATTTACGGGGAAACGGTGGCTGATTTTCGCAGGTCCGGCACATGCGGTGTACTTTGGCACATATGAGCTCGTCAAGGAAATGGCTGGTGGAAATGTCGATGATGGACATCATCCTTTGGCAGCCGGTAAGCGTTTTCTCAAGTCAAGCGAAATCATTTGGAAGTACATGTGACTGACAAGTGTTGAATGTAGCTTTGAGCGGTGCCTCCGCCACCATCGCCAGTGATGCCCTGATGAACCCATTTGACGGTGAGTGACATTCAAAGGAGGCAGAGTCCTTGAGCAAGCGCTAATTGCCAAATCAGTCATCAAGCAGCGTATGCAGGTCCACGGATCAGTCCACAAGAGTCTGATGCAATGCGCCAAAACCCTATACCGCACCGAAGGCCTCCAGGCCTTTTACGTCTCTTACCCTACAACCCTCTGCATGACTGTACCTTTTACGGCCACGCAATTCGTCGCGTACGAGTCCATTTCGAAGGTCATGAACCCGAAGCAGGAATACGACCCGTTCACACACTGCATGGCTGGTGGTCTTGCTGGTGCGTTTGCCGCTGGTATCACCACACCTCTTGACGTTGTCAAGACCCTTCTCCAGACCCGCGGTCTTGCAGAAAATGAGGAGATCCGTTCGGCGCGTGGTTTGTTCAACGCCGCTGCCATCATCAAGCGTCAGTTCGGCTGGTCTGGTTTCTTGCGTGGCATGCGGCCGCGTATTATATCTACTATGCCGAGTACGGCCATCTGTTGGTGAGTTTTCTTTTGGTCGCTTGTGGTGTTTGGCTTTCGTCCAGGGTGCTAATTTCGATTTTAGGACCTCTTATGAGATGGCCAAGGCCTACTTCAAAAGTCTACCCGAATAAACGAGTGTCGTATTGTCTCCTTCCGCATGAATACCGCCCTGTCGATTTGATTTCCGTCGATTGACCCGATGGCCTTCTCCTTGTTCAACATCTTGCATTGCGTGGACACACGTAATTCTCTTTCACCCCATCTATCCCGAATCTTGTGGCGAAATGGGTTTGTTTTTTAGGTCTCTTGGAGGTGTGGGCAGTGCCCAGTCCTCATCATGGTGCATCTTGGGCAAGAAGAGCCTGGGTCGATCTTGCATATCTGGAGCTATCTCTTCAATACACGAATTTGGTAATGTACAGTTCGGAACGGTTGGAAATCCTCAATTGACAACCCGGCTTGGAGATCTAAAATGTGTTTTTTTTTTTCTTTTGATGCTCTTCCCGTCCGATGTGTTCGATCGTTTGACCGGCGTTAAAACGTGGATCCTCGGGGTTTGATTTCTGTTCACGGGCTGGGTTTTCTGCTGTATCGATATGTGTTTTCGTTTATTTCTTGCATGTACCTATAGACGTGCGACCATGAGGAATCTAGATGCGATGTCCGATCAAAATGATGGCTCGAGTTCATAGTTCCTAATTTAGGGTTCCAATATAGCCGCATGCAGTAACGGCCGAACCGACGACGTCACGCGAAAATTCCTCCCCTCACGATCATCACTTCCACCTCTCCCCACCACCACTGCGCCGTGAAATGGGTGCGGGCCTTTTCCCAAATGATGCGCCCACGGCCCGCGTCTTCCATGCAGAAGACCTACGATGAGTGCTATCTCATGTGCTCCACTGCCGTTTACTTTGAGGGCCAGGTAGGTGTCCTGTCCACACACGATCAACGTCCAATTGCTAATGACAACAGAACAATGAAGATGAAGCACTCCGATCCTGGCGATCCGCTTTAGAAACCATTTACCATCACAATGCTCGCCGGCTCCCCTCAAACTACACTCCGAAGTCCGAAACCGAGAAGGCATTGCAGGATTCCATCCGCGCATTGGAGGCCCAATGCCGGGAGCGAGTCGATCTACTAGAAGCTCTGCGCGAGAGTCGTAGGGAATCTGCCGAGGCCAATGGAGCCAAAGAAAGTCCTGCTACACTTATAAAGGGTAAATTCTCCCTAAACACCCCGACATCGTCTTCCTCCAACAATCCACCGGGCTGGATCGGAGACGGCACCATCCCCGCGGTCGACTATACCGACTTGTCTAAGCCGGCCGCTATACCAGGGCGACCCGCTCTATCGACGGCTCGATCGAATCCTGAACCACCGTCGCTCTTTGAGGACCCTGCCCCGTCGTCGGGGTCACCTGCCCTGCGGGTGAACTCCAATTCCTCAGGAAAAACCAAATCCCGTGGATCCAGCCCTGAGCGACGCAAGACGATGCTCACCACTCTACGCAACAACGACAAGAAGAATGGGAAGAAATCCAAGGTCAACCCCAAAAAGAAGGAGACGCGGCCGGCCGCCTCCAAGGCAGCTGGTTTGGCATGGGGGAATCTTTACCGGGCTCCTTCGAGCGAGAAGACTGTCACTGAGGCGGCGCTCGTCTCGTCTCGACAAAGCGTTGCCAATGAACCCAGCTCACGGCGTGATCCGGACCCCCGGTCCAGCTCTGGGGATGAGCCGTCATTGACAAAGTATCTCCCACGAGGCGATGCCGCTGCTGATCGGATTCCTCCTGCTAGTTGGCGAGAGCCTCAAAAAGCATCACCGGGTCGATCATCACCGCGGGTTCCGGCTCGGTCGGCTCCACGTCAGCCTCCATTTACTTCTGAAAGTCGTGCTCCTCCGTCTTCCGCATCAATGTCTATGCCTGACCCGAATGATTACTCCGCCCCAACATCCTCCACCAAACCATCTGTCAAGCCTAAACCCGTGGCTTTGAGATCTTCACTACCGTCGTCCCCGCGTGTAGCGCAAGTGTCCAAATCCGAGAACACTTCTCGGCCCGCGACACCGCGGCAGGACCGCGGGGCGAATGTATCCACCAACAAAGTGCGCACCAAGTCTGCGCCACGCAATACACAAGACACGCAGTCGGCCTATATATCGCAGTCGTCGGGCAGCGATGATGTTCAGCGTGGGGTCGGCAAGATGTCGATTTCAGCCGCGAAGAATAGCAGTGCAACCCGGCGGAAACCACCACCCAAGCAACGCGAGACACCCCCATCTAGCGACCAGGATTCTTGGGAGCAGAATTCGTCAGAAGGTGAAGCAGAGGATGAGGACGAGGATGACAATGACAACCACGATATCACGACTATCCTAAATAAACTCCCCAAAGGCGTGGATCTGCAGTCAGCACGGCAGATCCTCAATGATATAGTTGTTCGTGGCGATGAAGTGCATTGGGATGACATTGCCGGACTGGAAGGGGCCAAGAAAGCGCTGAAGGAGGCAGTGGTGTATCCATTCCTTCGACCCGATTTGTTCTCGGGCCTGCGAGAACCGGCACGCGGTATGCTATTATTTGGGCCTCCGGGCACCGGCAAGACAATGCTCGCACGAGCCGTCGCTACCGAGTCGAAGTCAACCTTCTTCTCGGTATCTTCATCAAGCCTGACATCGAAATGGCATGGCGAGAGCGAGAAGCTCGTGCGTGCATTATTTGGTCTAGCTAAGGTCCTTGCCCCATCCATTATTTTCGTCGACGAAATCGACTCGTTGCTCTCTGCACGATCGTCTGGGTCGGAGCACGAAGCCTCGCGTCGATCCAAGACTGAGTTTCTGGTCCAATGGTCTGACCTTCAACGCGCCGCCGCTGGCCGTGAACAGTCCGCCCGCGAGAAGAAAGAGGGCGACGCCAGCCGTGTTCTCGTTCTGGCAGCCACAAATATGCCCTGGGATATCGATGAAGCCGCACGGCGCCGCTTCGTCCGTCGACAGTATATCCCGTTACCGGAACAGCATGTTCGCGAGCAGCAAATTCGCAAACTTCTCAGTCATCAGCACCACGAGCTGAGCGATGCGGATATCCAAGTTTTGGTCCATGTCACAGATGGTAATTTCTCCTTTCCCGTTAATCATGAATTGTTCTAACAAAATTGCGCAGGCTTCTCTGGCTCGGACATTACCGCGTTAGCCAAAGATGCCGCTATGGGGCCTCTCCGCAACCTCGGCGAAGCACTCCTCCATACTCCCATGGACCAAATCCGGGCCATCATATTCAACGACTTCGAGTCCAGCTTGTATTCAATCCGGCCGAGTGTGTCGTCGGAAGGATTGCGCAAGTATGAAGAATGGGCTCGGGAGTTTGGTGAGAGAGGTGGCTAGTTGCCAGGGCGTCAAACCCGTTGGTTTCCGGGACTCTTGCATGTGTTATTGGAGGCATTGGTGTCGGTTGCTTATTAGGTGTTTGATTTAGAAATGGAACGGTCATTCCGAGGTTGTCTTTGGGTGTTCTTGACTAAGAGAGCTGGAGCGCTTTCAATGATGACCACTCATAGCATAGAAGAATCCAGCATGCGGTTCAAACACATATTTTCCAGTGCATGACAGTCCATTCTATAATCAATCCTCACCCTCGCATCCACGATGATGCATTCTTCCCACTGATAGGCCAGAGAATCGACCGGTGAAAGCATCGGGGACTGGAAATCCTTTATCTCCACCCCACCTTTCTGACCCGCCAATTTTTCTCGACATCAACAGCGCAATTGAGACCAATTCCCTCACTAACTCCATAATGCCCGATAAAGACGCCGGAACTCCTCGTGTCTTCTTATACCGACACGGTCCGTAAACCATCACCAATTCACCCCGTCACTATCTGACTGATCCAGGCCAGACCGAATGGTCCCAGAATGGTCGGTACACTGGCACCAGTGAGCTGGACCTAACAGAGAACGGAATCAAACAAGTTCTCGCATCAGGCAAGATCATCGTCGGCGCAGGGAAACTAATTGACCCGGCCAAACTCGCCCACGTCTATATCAGTCCGCGACAGCGAGCAGTGCAAACCTTTGACATAGCCTTTTCCAGTCCAGACAAGCAAGCGCTGAAAGACGCGCACAAGGTCTCTGAGACGGAACGATTGGCGGAGTGGAACTATGGCTTATACGAGGGACTTGTCACCCGCGAGATTCGCGCACTGCGAAAAGAGCATGGTCTCGATACTGAGCAGCCGTGGGATATCTGGCGGGATGGCTGTGAGGAGGGAGAGTAAGTGGTTTTTGTCTTGATTGTTCACGGTCTAGACTGATCTGATTGTTCACATCTTATTTAGATCTCCGCAAGAGGTCACGGCTCGTCTTGATCACCTTGTTGCTGAGATCCGGGAGATCCATAAGGATAATATGCGCGGGGAGAATCCTTGTGATGTTGTTCTTGTTGCACATGGTCATTTACTTCGGGCTTTTACTAAGCGTTGGCTTGGGTATCCGATGGAGTTTCCACTTTCCTTGATGTTGGAGCCTGGGGCTGTTGGTGTTTTGAGGTATGAATTCCGCGTTCGGTTGGGGTTTTGCATTTTCTAACTATGGTATAGTTATCAGCATCACAGCATTGATGAGCCTGCTCTACTGGTTGGGTATGGGTTCCCGCTGGAGGAGTAGTGTAATTACGAATGAGGACGGGAATATAGAATATACTACAACGGTAGAATGATGGCTCTTTTGGTGGCAGTCAAATGGTCAGATCGTCCAATCTGGATTTTGACGCGTCAAGGAATCAGCGTATGGTTTAAATGCACAGATGCACGCTCTGTCATGCTAGACTAGGTCTGTCCATGAAGCGAGTTGATCAGTAGAGGATCGGAACTGGAATGATCCCGCGGATGAGATGTTCATTATATGATTGGCCGCTCTCGATAATTCCTCGCATAAGTCAGAACTTCCTATGTACGTGTATTCTTGAGAAGATACTAAATATAAGCTTGATCTTGCTAGTATTCTATTTCACTGCCACTCCTTTCCCAGTACCCATTGGACCGACGTAGCACCAAACCACTGTTCTCACTAGGGACTCTCTGATAGAAACATGTTACACTAGAGCAGTCCGGGCTTCCGGAACCAAGGACCGGGTTTGGCTGTAAAGCCGTTGCTTGGTATCATCACCTTAATCTGCTTGAATAGATATCCTGGTTGGACATCACAGGCGGATTGGTCTTTGGTCGGGATTGTCTTGAATACCAGTTATTGACATACTCGAATATCAATTTGACTTGAAATAATTCTGTATGACAGCTATCTATAGATGCATACTTTCTGTGCTAGGTCTGTTCAAATTAATAACTTGTGTGATGGTTCATGCCCATCACCAATTAGACAAGAAGCTTTTTATATTCTAGATTCACTGGATATATTTCCAATATGACTGCAAGGACTCGATGATCAGATGCGGGGCTAGTCTTCTGATCTCAAATTATATAGATCGATCATGATATAAAGGCCAGCCATTACCTATACTGGAAGGTTTTCTATTCCAAGCATTTACTCCATCAAACCTAAGCAACCTCTCCAACCATATTCGAGCGATTCCTCGTTAATCCAACCTCCAAAATGAAGACTCTCATTTCTCTGTTTGCCCTTGGACTCGCAGCATCCGCAAATCCTCTGGAAAAGCGACAACTCATCGAGAACTCCGTCAAAATGATGTTCGCAAATGACGCCAGCTCATCGGGCAGTCGTTTTAACATCCTAGTTCCAATTGGAAAACCCACTCCGATCAACAACTCTATGGTCATCGCCAATGTTGACTGTTCCTCGCCTTTGCCGCCATGGACTTGCACCGTTTCCAATCAAGCTGGACTGCAAGTTGCCGGTTGCAATGATGAAGAGACACACGATGAATTTGATGCTCAATCTGGCTCTGGGATGTCTATTCTGTGCCTGTATCATTGATAGGCAGCAAGGGAAGCCGTAGAGCCACTTTATACGGTTCAATTCTAGTTCTGCGGATGTCAGGCTAGACTGTGGCTTTTACTCGGAATTTGTGGTTGGATCTGGTGATGCCTTGGTATAGGTTTTTGCCTTTGGATCAAGGGTTTTCCCTATACTGTGATGCAAATGCAAAGGTTGTTTAAGATTATTTCGCAATCGTTAATGTGTAGATCGATTGGTTGAAGAAAGTACATCTTCTACTTCTGTTTACCACAACCACAGGGTAAGTTGAGAATAAGTAGTAACTTGTTTGAACCAATATCACCGAAACGATCACGTCCGAAAAGTCATCTCACTCCCTTGATGATGCAATCACCATTGTATAGAACGCACAAGCTTATCCTCCAACCAAATCCTCAGTACAGCTTCCATATCATGACAAAACTCGCTCTCCTTCCCTTCAGGATCATATTCCACGAATAGCATCCCTCTCACATTTTCATTCACTGAAAGGTCACCGCCACCACTGTATTTGATCACTTCTGGCTTGATAGCGGTGATGTCGAATACGGTACGCTCAATCGACTTGATTCGGTCATCATATACCTTGTCATATTCAAGGTGTTCTGAATATGCTCGTTGAATGACAAAAGCAGCGGGTTCATGGTCATAAATCAAGTCGTCACCTCCCCTAGGCATATCGGCTAGAGAGGGCATATCGGTGACTCCTATTCCTCCAAACCGAAGGGCATCCAAAACCCACATTTGGAAAACTTCCTCGTCTCCAATTTGCCACTCGCCAGGGCTAAACGCTCCGACTTCCCAATGGTGGCTGATGTAGATTGTCTTCTTAGACACCACAATCACTGAGACACATCCAGTAAGTTTACCCATCTTCATCTTCCATGGTTCATCTTCCATAGCACGTCTCTTTGCAATAGGAAGTTGTCCTCCCGTTTGGCTCTCTGTGTTGATATTTTCAACCTGATCTTTAAACACGCCATTCAAGTAATCCGAGACGTAAGCTGTGTTATCTCCCTCCCAAGGAGAAAGCTTTGGATCGAACAAGAGTCGTTTCGATAACCCGGGCTTTTGTCGGCTGGACGAGGTTTTGTTCAACGAAGATGGCATTTGACAGGCTTCATAATTCATAGCACACTGTTCTTGCGCGAGGTCTCTAGCTGCAATCGGGATTGCCGATGTCGGTGCACTCGTTGCTCCTTGCAAGGCCAGACAGAAGGTCCATAGCGCAAACGGCACAGCCCAGAGGGTTTCAGACGATCGCGTCATGGCTGGAATAATCTTTAGGCTGATTTCGAGGGAAGAGTACAGAATCGAACAAACCCGAAAGAAGGACGAGTTCAAAATGTTTGAACGTGAAATTTGAATTGATCGTCAGGACCATACCCTTATAAGATAGTTATACATAGTACAGCCTTACGTGTAGCCTTGTTTAGTACGAACTCGTATATCAATACTAGAAATCAATCGCGAGACTGTATCTTCACTTACATTGACCAAATAGTTCATCCTGAAATATCACAGAAGAACGTTCCTAGCATATACATACTCTTCCATCATCAGCCAAGCACGTCCTAGCTTCTGAGTTAATTGGTCCTCTCGTTGCAAGGAGTCGTACATAGTAAAAGGATTTGGCCCCCAAGCAACGCCATAGCGACTAATGTTTGAGCCGTTGAGATCTGCTCTGGCCAATCAATTTGAGAATGAAATATCCGTAGCATCCATTAAATCCCGATTAAATTAAATCCTTCGCAAGGGTCATCCGCGTCCACTACATAACATTCAGGTAAACTGTCGGTACCGTGACTTTTGGTCCCGATTACTGCAGATGCTTGGGCATTGGCAAAGGCTTATCTGCAAGGCGAGCTTTCATGAGTGGGTCCTCAACATATGTTACTTGCTAGAATGCTAGCGCATGGCTTGTATCTTATTCAAGGAGGTAAACAATTAGATTTGTTCTACCCCCTCTGGCCTGCATATTGAGTAACCCACTTAGCGCTCCTTTCAAAAATACAGCAAGATCAGTACCAACGATCTGAATATATGGCTCTCATTGGTCAATATATCAACCCTATACATCATGATGGGTCTCTGATACCTGTATTTTTAAAGGAGCACTAAGTGGGTTACTCAATATGCAGGCCAGAGGGGGTACATGTGCCATGGAGGACATGTGGATAAACTGTTATAGGCTAGCAGGGCCAAATTGCTAAGCCGTCCGCAGTAGAAACCATTCAGATCATTATTCCAAGACAAGGCAAACAAAAGATATTTCAGCCTATAACTCAGTGTCGCTGAATTTCCTTCAGATATCTATGGCAGATGGCTGAATAGGTTCTGGATTCCAAGCAAACAGAATGATACAATCGATTGAACGAGAACATCAGTTTATACCGTACTCAGTCTTTGTCGAGTACCATTGCCACTCATCGCTCCGCAACTTGCTTGACTTCTTCGGCCGTGGCGATAATTGGCGGTGGCTTGGGGAGGTGTCGTTGGAAGAAGATGTAACGCTTGATCCACCACGGAAGCCATACTGTCAATTCGTGGTGGATGAACTTTCTCGTAGAGACCGAGAAGACCTCTGCAAGATGTCAGTAACAATTCATAAATTCGAGTCAGTGGTACCTACGATCCAACTCTTCCAACGTGAGTTGTTTGGTCTCGCGGACAAAGCAGAATATCATGCCCCAGGCGATGAGATTGAGTCCGGCGTAGAAGCCAACTGTATATGGTGAGCAACTGCCCTCATAATGGGCTCGAGTCTACTTACAAGCACCAGTCGGAGTCATGACGGTCTTCATTCGAGGGAAAGTCAAGCTCAGAACACCGGCTGTGAGATGTTACGTCAGAAGCGAGGCAGTGGCAATTGAGCTGGGCATGCTCACCGAAAGTGTTATTAATGGCAACGGCCCAAGCCATTCCTTGCTCACGCTGGATAGTGGGGAACACCTCGGCGGAGTACTGGAATGCCACCGGGCCTTCACCAAGGGAGTAAAAGATGGTGAAAAGATACACGAATCTAGCGAAAGCAAGTTGTTAGTTTAAGTGGCTTTCTAAAGCCTCGCGTAAACGTACAAGACAACCGGTCCAAGCTGTGCAGCACGGCTACCGTGGTCATTCAGTAGAGACAGGCCAGCTGCCAATAGGAAGATGCACATGAATGGGAAAGTCTTGAAGGTCGGTTAGTAATGCGCTTTCATAGAGCAGGATGATGCTTACAGCTAAAGTCAGCGCCCGTCGCCCTTTGGTGTCAATGAGGAACAACGTGGGAATTGTAGCCACAACCTGAACTGCACCAAACCCAAGGGATGCGTATAGCGCCTCGGTCTTGTTGTAGCCAACATCCGTGAAAATGGTCGAACTATAGAAAGAGATGACTGCAAACGTTAGAGACGAATATCAATGCAAGACTCCAGTCACTTACTGTTGATCCCGCACATCTGCTGAGCAAGCATGACTGTCGAGGCACCATAGTTGGCCCGTCGAATTCGAGGGATGCGGAAGCAGTCCCACAAGCGAGTGAAATATCCTGCTCCACGAGCCTCCTTGAGTTCATCCTGGTAGATAATATACGAGTAGTAAAAGTCACGCGCCGCGATGATAGGATGAGCCCGCAAGCGCATCATCGACCGGAATGCTTTATCGTTTTTGCCATGTTTCATGAGCCAACGAGGGGATTCGGGACAGAAATAGATTCCAGCGCCGAGCAAGAAAGACGGAATAAATGCTGAGCCCAGCTGAAGACGCCAGGCAATGCGACCCGTATCTTTGACAATCACGTTGGCACAGAGACCCAGGAAAATACCTATCGGCGGTGGTCAGCGAAGACTCAAATGAAGCCACGAGCAGAAACAATTACCGGCCACAACCCAAAGTTGCCAGAACATAACCAGCGCGCCACGAATGCGAGCCGGCGCCATCTCAGCAGAGAAGATTGGGACAGTCGCATTCTTTGCACCGATACCAATCCCCATGATGAAACGCGCCCAAAATAGACCCTGCCACGATTTGGCAAAGCCGGAACCAATCGGAGTCGCAGTGAGACAGCATGCAGTCAGGAAAATTTCACCTCGTCGGCCGAGGTAGTGGTTCAGAGGATCGACAATGAAGGCGCCGCTATATCGAATGTCAGCCCTCGGGGAAATGGACAAGCAATAGAAGATCAGCATATCGGCCGAACTCACATGAGACCTGCGGTCAGAAAAATAATCGAATTGATAATTCCCACAATCCATTCATCCCTGCTATTTCCTGGTCTATCGATACCAAACTCGGCGTGGAAGGACAAGTTAGCACCGTTGGCACCGGTCTGGTCCCATCCTTGCGTGGCAGCTCCAATTGCGCATAGACCGATCGAATACCAAAGCATCCAGGGACCGTGCCATTTGTGTTTTCTCTCATAAATGAGCGCGTCGCGTTCGTCTTGAGTTAACTCGGCAATCGACTCGAAATTCTTTGGGTCACGGGCAACCATCGCGGCACGCCCAAACAGAGCCGAATACTCGGCTAACTTGTTAGATTCGGCAAACGATTGGGCATCGAGAACAGCCTGGTCCAGGGGCACTCGCTAGAGAAGGGTCAGCATTCATGACCTAGGCCATCATTGGAAAGACGGTCATTGCAAGGAAAGAACTCACAGTCAAGGGATTCTCGACGATATTCACTCCAACCGGCTTCTCTGGGGAGCCGGCCTCGGCCACCTTGGGCTTGGTGGCCTGAGTGATATCCTCAGCATGAGAATACACGTCCGGAAATGTCTTTTCGGCCATGGTCGTGGATCGTATAGATCTGCGCTCTAGGGAAGAAAATGGAAGGCGAGGCGCCCCTTTTCTAGAAGAAACGAGGTGGATGAGATTGGCCACACGCCTTCGTATTTAAACGCCCCATGGACAGACATCAAGACGCATACCATCGCGCAGCATGAATTACATCCTTGGCGGGCTTTAGCCAGAGACCATACACGGCAAGGCCGGTCAGCGCTAAAAACCTTGCCAGGGGGATCCTAGCAAGCAACAACCAGGATCACACCATGGCTAGTGTGGCCCGAGAACGAGTAAGTGGGATCCGAATGCAGGATTTGACCATAAATCCCCGCAGGGTAAATGGCGATCCAGTGAAGAAACGAGGGCCAAGACACCATGTGTCAGGCGTTAGCATGCGGGGAAACGAATTCGGCTTAGCAACCGAGCGAGACTTGGAGTTTGCCCCAATCCGGGGTTTCTGGGGGTTTCTCTGGATTCTTTGGATTTCAGTGAATGCACGGTGAATGCGGTGGCAATCATGGTCGAGAAGCATCGGTTGAAAGATCCTTCGAACGAAATCCCGACCCCAGATTCCTTTCCGGTGTCTCTCCAGGTCTCGGCAGCGAACCGGGCGCAACTCCACGGTTCCATCAGGGTGAAAGAGATCCTCGCGTGATCAAAGTTGCCCGAGTGGCTTCATTTCTCGGTGCATCGCAGCCGACCATAAACGGTAGGATTCATGGTGGATCCTGTTCGGCCAACTCTCATCTTGAATCTTATCAATACCCGACGCGGTTTAGCATACGAGACTAGAGCCGTCTTAGTACAGTGGAACTTTATTCTGACCAATCAAACGCAGCAAATACACTCATCTTGGACCCTGGCAGCCGTGTGGCCCCAGAAGGAACCGCGGTTGAAACATAGCGTGTTGTTCGCACTCAAATTCGGGTCACTGCGCTAGTACATACTGTATGTACTTCTGAAAGGCATTCTCGATGTCGGCACAGAACGTGGCAAGTGAAGCCCGGCGCTAGCGGGAAACAGTTCCTAAATCCCTCATTCATGGCTGCCCCAAGGCACAGAAGCTAGTTGACTAGGAGACGAGTATTGTTCATGCATCTAGAATGTTCTCTGTCTCGTCCTTGGGTCATCCACGGTTGAGGGATGCGTTCAATGAAAAAGTTAGGCTGTCAGGCTGCGGAGACTGCTGTGATGGTCTCGCCCCTGTCATGATCAACAATGAAAAAGTTGGATTCATACTTGGCCAGGCCAAGAGACCACTCCTTGGCACCATGAAGATCAGACGCCACCAAGTCCGATCCTTACCCCTCCAACCTTGGATTGTATCAAGGCATGTCGTCTCGAGCTTGAACTATAGTGAACGAAGCGAGTTACTTAAAAAGTGAAAGGATATCATCTTCCGGAGATGATCATCATGTATTGTGTCGGCTGCCAAAACATCAAGACTCAAAAACGGTAGCAATTTCCAGTCAGACCAATAATTGATCACAACGCCAAGTCTTCAATTATTGAAGACTTGAAGACTTGGCAAAGAGGTGATACTACTCTAGTTCCGTGAACCCACTATCTCGACGAAGCAGTCTCGTCCTTTAGTTGCCAGAACGATATTGTACTCCGTCACGAATGAAAAGATCGTGGCGTTGGATGGACTAGCTTCAAAATTTACTGCATCCTTGAACACCTAATGAGATTGAATGCCGAGACATCCATCCAATCAATCTGTTCTCTTTACATATGAAACGTCGCTGGTCGAGGTTGGCTGGCAGCTCCTGCACTTGGACCCCCTTGGCAGCTCCTGTGAATCCAATGTTGTGTGGGGCTGCCCCCATGATTTTTTATCTTCGGTGGTGTTGTTTGCATATTAGATGTTGAAATTCCAACATTAAAACAAGGTTCACAGCGTATGTTGATTTGGCCCCGAGTTGAACAGGCTTAAAAAAGCCTCAGTCTCATTGTGCCAAATTTCGGCTTTAAGCTTGATGAGCTTCTCTTCGGGCTATTGATTCACTTCTTAGCTTGATTTCATCACGTCATCACAATGGTCTTCAGTAATTCCCGTTGCTCTTGATACCCTTGCATTCCCGGGTCCACCTTTTCCCTGCATGTCGATGTCGACAGCCATGTCATAGTCCATGACTTTGACTCCGATAAAGTACTTCTGGCCATTAAACCAGAATTATGGGAGAATAAATTATGATGTTACAAGATCACACACACGGAAAAAATATCATTTGAATTTCGCGAATGCTAATCTTGTCTACTGACCCAGAATATCCGCCAGAGACTGACTTGACTTTTTCGGCAAGCCAGTCTCATCATCCGTTGGAATCCTCTGGGAAGCAAAGGCCAGAAACACCGCCTCCCAATGATCCTCAAACTGAAAGAACAATGCCCCATCCTCCCACACCCCATTATCAAACCGCGGCAAACTGCCCTGATTCATATGAACATCATGAATCCCGCTCCCAAACGAGGCTCCAAAAATGTACAGAGTGGCATTCTGCTCCATCACATTATTCAGAAGAGGCACCATCTCATCCAAAATATCATTTTTGGGACCAGGAACATCGTGTGGCAAGACCCTGCCAGATTCGATATGCACCAGTCCTTCTGTGCGTACAAAATCGAGTCCCTTGATGGGACCAGAGGAGTCTCCGTCGGCTTCATGGTGCTGGGATTTCTTCCCACGACGTGGATTACTTCCAAGGGGCTGGAACCCGGGCTCAAGTTGCTCTAGTTCCTGGGTGAATGGGTGGGAGAAGTCCCGCTCCAACCAGAAGACCAGCCGGGATTCTTTGCCTATAGACTTCACGTTGATGGCGGCTTTGAGGGTATCACCGCCACGAGAAGCATCTTCGAAGAATAGATGGATGTGTGGTGACTTTGGGTCTTCTTTAGCTGTTTCTGCGGTGAAATAGCTTGGTTTGGCGACCCAAACGCCGTAATTGTCGACAGGCATGGCAATGGAATGAGAAATAAAGAATTGCCTTTGGTTCAAGAAGGTTTGAAGCTGAATGTAAAGGTCTGGAAAGACTTTTCTTGCTGAGGTTGTATCAACACCAATTATTATTGCGTCAGTAAAGGTAGGGGAATGGGTAGATATTTATGGTAGTATGCACCGTGAAATGAGTCAATAGCGAGTCATGAAATCGTCATTATCTCAAATCAATTGGGTCAGCTGTTTCCGTGCAAGTCACTCAACATTCAACAAGATACACATGTGAGACGAGACCATATTCTCCCAAATGAAGCCACTCGATTTTACAGTACCGCAATGACATGTGAATTAGTTTTAGACGCAGAATTTTCCAAATGATCCCTGGGTTATGCTCTCATAGCCAGAGCATGAAGACTTCAAGCGGAACATGTTCCCGGGGTTGTGACGCATCAATCTGCGCTAACATTTCCTAAGTGAATAGTATCGAGGGAAATAGCTCAACGTCGTGACAGATTAAATGATGAATACATTTTGATTCATATTCAATTTAAGCTATTGCAATTGAAATATCACCAGGTCAGCAAACTGAGTCCAGGCATGATCGAGATCAGCATACCGGACCCGGTTGCCGGGGTAGTGAGCGTAGTAGCACAATGACAGGTGGACTTTCAAGGCAAATACACATCCCATCACAATATCTAATTCCTTTTCTAAAACCCTACCTATTATTCCCGACTTGTTGCTCGTGTGTGCAATCTTGCCCAATCCGAATTAGCGCGTTTCCGCTATCAACGCGACCTCGTCATCCCGACGCGCCTGACCAATCACATTCCGAGATCCACCCCAGCCATTCTCTCGTCAACTGCACTTCAGCTCTTCCTCACTCCGGGCCTGGAATTCAGACACTCAATTGTTACCGCAGAGTGAACCAGCAGAATTCCAGAGCCAGCTCAGCCATCATGTCTCTCAAGCGGAAGGCTGTGTTTGCGCCGGCGACCCCCTCTAGCCCATTAACACCCGCGAGTGAATGGAGTATGGTGGATAACTCGAACCACCTGCACAGCCGGACCCGAAAGCGTTTCAGAGATGGCCGGCCAAGTGACGAAGTGATATATGGTGAGTGGCTTGTCACTATTCAGCGATCATTCCTTCGCAATCTGTGATTTTCCTGTCCAACCGCTGACGACCCACCAGAGAAAACGCTTCGCTGGATCTTCTCTGCGCAGCAGCAGCAGCAGCTTGCGCCAATGGACACAAGTGACGAGCCCATGGATTCCGAATCGACCTTGCCCACTCCAGAAACGGTCGATCCGCGACAGCAAACGTTGCTGCGATTCTTTCAGCCTCAGACTCAGCCGGGGTCGCCCTTTCGACCATCTAGACATGCGCTTGCGCCACGCGCCAATGAGACCGCCATGGATTGTGATGATGTACTGCGGCGCCAGGCATTTAATGGTATAGCTGTGACGGGGAATTCGACGACAAGCGAGACCACGAGCGCTGGTTTCAATAATATGGATGTCGACATGGATATGGATATGGATACAGACGAGAGCAGTGATAGCTCCCATCCAGCTTCCAAGGCAGGCGCCTTGGGATGGATGTGATATTCATGCTCCACGCTTGTTCCATCCCTCAGGCGCCGGTCGCTGAAGGGAAGAGCCAGTGCTTTGTCGTGGCTCTCTGCTATGCTCCTCAGGATATCATGCCAACGGGAGTGCGTTGATGGACATATCTTCGGCGAAGATTTGGTGCTCTGTTTGATTATTGAGGAGTACTGGTCAAGGCTATAGTTAATCGACAAGTATATCACTTACTTGAACATAATCGAGGTTTCGACAACGACCCAATCTTGTGCGGTACTTGCTGCGGCTTTGCGCATTGACCGCAGAAGCCTGGTACCGGATGGTCATCTTGAGATGCAAAGATCAATTTAGCAAGACATGAATGCTCAATGCTTGCCTATAGTCAAACTTGGCTTCACTTGGATCCTGCTGAGTGTGGACAAGACCAGAAATCGATTCTCGAAATTTGATCTATCATAGTTTCCACAGCTGCATTCACAGTAGCCGACCAGCAATAGCCCAATTTGACTTGGAATTTATTTTGTTTTATTAATGACATGGTCAGCTGTAGAGGAGCTGTAGCACCCCACCTACTATACACCTCAGGCATCAAGGCCATTAAACATGGTGGGCCGTCTCAAACGTTCTTCAGACCACAACAGTCGCCTGTACACGCAAATGCTCTGGGCATGCTAAAGAAACCACGACCAACCTTCATGCTCTGAACATCCACCAATTACGGCCGTGATAGTTCCATCCTGACATTGGCCTTATCGTGACTTGTTCCGAGCGGATCGCCAACTCACCTACCCTTGATCGACCAACATGGATAGCGAACGAGCTATCCCGTACCTGGAAGGGCTCCTCGGTCGTCAACTACGAGTCCACGCGTCTGACAGTCGCATGTTTGTTGGGATCTTCAAGTGTACAGATGCGGTAAGCACCTCATCGCCGCCTCAAACATCCGATGTCACATGCTGGATGCCGAGCCATGCTGACTTGCCCTGTGTCTATAGGAGTGTAATATTATCCTGGCCAACTCGTTCGAATATCGCCATCCAACCCCCTCCGCCATCAAAGCGGCAGCCAAAGAACATGAATTGTGGGACAAAGCGCCTGCAACCCAAGCCGCGAAGGTCAAGGTCAGCATGACCAGCCGACTCATTGGACTCATTGTGATCCCCGGCAAGCACATCACAAAGATTGAGCTGGAATAAGCCCATGAATCGATAAATCGGTCTTTGCCCGTGCTCACGAGACAGCTTCAGCTCCATACGTGCTCCAATGAGAGCGGCTCTTTTAATACGATGCGCAGCAGCCCCCCCGGCGATACCAAGCCTAGCGGGCAGCGGGAACAAATGATTTAGATCCGCCTTAAAGCCCCGGTTTATGCCCTACATTTAGCATATCGCCCAGATCCTTGCATCTCCGCTCGCACGAGGGCTGGAAGTGGGGCTGCCAAGCCAGGATCCAGGTCGAGAGGTCGCTCCTCCAACGTGGCCCGGAGAACACGACAGCTATCTTGCAGAACGGAATGGGCTTGGCCAGGGAGTCCGCTGTCAACGGTTGTCCACTGATTAGGAGCATTTGAACAATGTGCTCTGGAATGGCTAAGGAGTGGGAGGGGCAAAAAGCGGTGTCTCCGCCACACGGAGATGGCTTGGCATGCAGCATCTGGTGGCTTTCGTGCAGGATCAAAAACTATCTGTGGCTCCAGCTTCACCTCGCATATCAGCCTTGAAATATTTCTCAATACCATTAAACGTGTCAAGTCGTGGAGGAAAGAAAGCCACGGTTGAGCATATCTGTGTATTTCTCTTATGAGCTGTAGAGATGAGACAATCTGGAGACGGGAAGAACGCTTCTGCCTTCCCCCACCTCTGATAGAAGCCCTAGTGGGGTCTCAAGTTTTGGTGTATAGGATCCTCCCTAAGACCGGGTGAGCTCGGAAAGGCGAGTAGACGACATGAGATCCATTATTCGCACAGTCCCTTAAGCAGACCGAATTTAAATCGAGGGTGTTTGTCGCTTATCAAGAGAGGAGCTGAAGGGGATCTCCACTACTTCCCGGAGGACCAAACCAACACATCCAAGCTCCGTTTAGCGCGACGCCTCGATCCCCCAAGTTTCGTCATTGACAAGAAAGAAAAAAACATCCAGACCAGGTAGAAACTCGGGCCGAGGATAGTCCGGCTGAGTCACCGGTATCTCCGAATCGAGCTGTGGCCAGAACGGGGCGAGGGTAGTCAAGTACCTTCGCACTGTCCTTGCGGTGGCGGAGTACTTGGTTTTCTACCTATCTTTTCCCCCACCCCATCTTGAGTGAGTGAGTGATTTGAGTGATTTCATCTGGCGAATGCGCGATAGCTGTGAATAAATACCCTCTCCCGATGACGCACTCCTCCATCTGCTCCACATCCCACACCTTTCCGCAATTTCCAGTCCTTACATTCCCTGCTCCCTCTCCTCCATACCAACCTTGAGCTTCGGTGGAGCTCAGCCCTGTCAACTTCTTCGAGTCCTATTGTGGCTGTTGGACTAACTGGTGCAGATCAAGCTCCTTTCATCATTGTGAAGCCCGGAAGCTTTGCGGTGCCACCTTGACCCTCCCATTGTAGCTGCTTCACGCACCACCAGCTAACAACCCACCTTTCAACACCTCCACCTCAAAGCCTGGTCGCTTGATTTTCTCACGCGACTTGACTTGTCTCACCAACGTGTGCCTCCTACCAAATCTTTCAGCGACAGTTCATCCGGTGCTGAGCGCCGATTTCAATCCTAAGTTCTGAAGGCATCGCAAGCTTGATATACCTTTGAGAGTTCCCCTCGCGAAAATTCTTGCCCGCCAAGACATTCCAACATCTGGGGACCCTTTTCTCGGCGCTGCGGCGTGAACGTTCGCTGTGCGATTTGAAGCTTGGCAGACATCTAATTTCTCCAGTCATGGGTCAGTCGCATTCCAAGGGCAACGCCGGCTCGGGCGACCCGTTGCAGTCGTACCCGTCCTTTTCGAAATCCGACACCAAAGAATCCCTCCGCTCATTCCGAGGCTCTATTCGCTCCAAGATTCCCGGTACCCGGAGCACCGACAGCCCTCGCGGCTCCACCACCGCGCTCTCTCAGACAGAAAGCCAGGGCGACAAATCTGATGCCGGGTCCGTCAAGTCGGCTAGCAGCCGCCCCGGCTCTAATGCCGGTCTATCCACCACCTCCCTCGCCTCTGAGAATCCCTCCCGTCCGTCTTCGCCAAAGCCTCCGCCCTCGCCTCCCATGTCGAGCAGCTTGAATCGAGGCCATAAAGATGTCACTGCGATGCAGCAAAGCGGGGAGGTGGATCATGTGTCTGAGGGTCCTCTCTCAGGAGGGCCCCCTGTGCCTACCACCCCCGTAGTCGGCGAGTCTATCCTGATCAAGCGGGAGAATCAGTTAAACCCCATTTTGGACTTCATCATGAATGCTCCTCTAGAAACCTCCGGGTCTCCCGGTATGGGTATGGGTGCCTTGAAGTCTATTGATTTAGATGACATGATCTCCCGGCTGTTAGATGCTGGCTACTCCACCAAAGTAACGAAGACCGTTTGTCTGAAGAATGCTGAAATCACTGCCATTTGCTCGGCAGCCCGGGAGCTCTTCCTTTCCCAGCCCGCGCTGTTGGAGCTGTCTGCCCCGGTGAAGATTGTTGGCGATGTTCACGGTCAATATACCGATCTGATCCGACTGTTTGAAATGTGCGGTTTCCCACCGGCATCGAACTACCTTTTCCTGGGCGACTACGTCGATCGAGGGAAGCAAAGTCTGGAAACCATCCTATTGCTTCTGTGCTATAAGCTCAAATATCCCGAGAATTTCTTTCTGCTTCGCGGAAATCACGAGTGTGCCAACGTCACTCGTGTATATGGGTTTTACGACGAGTGCAAGCGCCGCTGCAATATTAAAGTCTGGAAGACCTTTATTGATACTTTCAATTGCCTTCCAATTGCGGCGATCGTCGCGGGCAAGATTTTCTGTGTCCACGGTGGACTTTCGCCAAGTCTGTCGCACATGGATGACATTCGAGGCATTGCCCGACCTACTGATGTGCCCGACTATGGGTTGTTGAACGATCTCCTTTGGAGTGACCCGGCGGACATGGAGGAAGACTGGGAACCCAATGAACGTGGCGTTAGTTATTGCTTCGGCAAGAAGGTCATCATGAATTTCCTACAGCGCCATGACTTCGATTTGGTGTGCCGCGCCCACATGGTGGTCGAGGATGGTTACGAGTTCTACCAGGACCGAATTCTTGTGACAGTGTTCTCAGCACCTAATGTAGGTTTTCCCTGTTTCCCATTCCCCCAAACATTCATTCGTGGACGCGCACGGACTGACATCTCTGATAGTATTGTGGAGAATTCGACAACTGGGGCGCTATAATGTCTGTCTCTGGCGAGCTTCTTTGTAGTTTCGAGTTACTCAAGCCCTTGGACTCGACTGCGTTGAAGAACCACATCAAGAAGGGCCGAAATAAGCGAAACAGTCTGCTGAGTAGTCCTGTAAGTTACCCCTTGCGTATTCATGTGCCAAACGACCTTTGCTTGGACCCTTCCCGAGAATTGTCTTGGCCATGCACACCATTGTCGCTTCGGTTGCTAACGGTGATAATCTACAGCCTGCTCTGCCTGCAGCCCAAAGCTACTAAATTGACGATGAACGAATTGTTGTTTCTTTCAATATCCGAATCCAGTCGCCATCATGACAGCATTGGCTCAATCGCCGAAAGTAATCCATTGGCCCCCTCTTCCAGTTCGGCCATTCACATATCCCTCCGGTCTTCTGGAGCATGGCTAAGCGCTGAAAGATTCTGAGTTGGGACCCTACGCCAATGTGCAAGCCCGCCCGATCATGGACATATTGCCGGAGCTCGTGTATTAGACTCGACTTTTGTCTGATATGCACTGCAATCCATGTTAAGCATGCGCCAGCCGAGTCCCACTCCAACAAGGCACTCGCACAGCAGCCGGTGAGGAACTTTCAATTGTACCTGCTCCGTGCCATACGCGGAGCCTGCAAACCGTGGTTGCATGTCAAGTCTGTGACCTGGCTCAGCTGGTCCGACTTGCATCCAGGCCCGCCTCTGTTGGCGGGATTCAGTGTTCTTCTGTTTTAATTACCTTCTCTTCTCCGTGTATCTACTCCTTTCTCTAGAAATTGGCGTTGGGGGACTTCTTGCATTCGAATTTAATAGATCACCGTTGGGTGATTGGTACTTTGCATTCAACTTGATATCTTCTCCTTTAAATTTCAGCATCAGCATTCCAATGCACTGTAGCTTGTAGAAGACGTTTATTATTAAAGGTTCGAGAGTCGGACTATGTGTATCTGATGAGACCTACTTTTGAAAATTGCTCTCTTTTCGACTCATCATCGCTTTCAACCCTGGAATTAAACTCGTTTATCTACTGTCGCCACGAATCAGACAAGAATATTCAGGCTAAGGAATTTCATTCTTGTCCGTGATGTCGCTTAGTTTTAACGAGCGGGGAATGGTCTGCATCACTCTCCCAACCAGTTTCTCTCCATCCCCTGCATACATCGTGCCAGTGCTACCACCCTCACATTCACCACCAAAATGACTGGTACTGGAGCAACCCCCGTGGCGACAGTAGCCTTTGGTGACTTTGTGAAGAATGAGGACGAGGAAAATGACGTCGAAGAGTTTGCTGAGCCGTGGCATAGGTACATAATAAAGGACGATCCGAAAACAACAGACGATCAATATGTCCTCTACCCTATTCAACTCGGGGAAATACTCAATGAGAGATACCGTGTTGAGCATAAACTTGGATTCGGAGGCGGATCGACCGTCTGGATGGCCTTTGACCTGCAAGACAAGAAGAATGTGGCCCTCAAAGTTATGATGAGTCCTGGCGAGTGGGGGGAAAACGAGACTCGGATCCAGGATGAGATTCTCAGAAATGTGCAGGACACCTCTCACCTGGTGATATATACAGCGACTTTCTTTCTTCCCCGTGGCGACAACGGAAGTCACCATAGGGTTTTGGTGTACCCGTTAATAGGCCCATGTATTGACCCTCTCACTCTGGAAAGGATTCCTATGGCTACTCGCATGTCTGCGGCCCGCCAATTACTTGAGAGTATAGCAAACTTGCATCAAGCTGGGATCATACATCGCGGTAAGTAGATTATTTTCTACTCTCTGGTTATTGATTCTTTTCTAAGAAAATCACTCGCAGATTTAAACGAAAGGAACTGTATGTGGAGAATGACTTCTCTTGATGGCCTCAGTACAAGCGCCAAATACGAAGCGCTCGGCAGGCCATTAAAGCAAACGATACCATTTATCGATCTTTGGAAGCAGGGCGAGCTTGTGTGCCCTGTTAAGGTCCCTCAGAACCTATACACAGAAGAATTCTACCTCGGCGATTTCGGTTTATCGAAAAAGCTCAGCGACCCTATCACTATCACTCAACGGGGTTATCCGCCTATAGAGTATTGTTCCCCAGACCGACTTCACAAGCAAGACCCAAGCTTCGCCTGCGATATATGGAGCTATATGATTGTCTTCTCTATGCTCTACCTTACTTTTACCCCGTTCTCGTTGGGCCGTGAGGGCGGAGTTATAACCGATATAGTTGAATGTTTAGGCCCACTGCCCGAGCAGTGGAAAGGCCTCTACACTCATGCTAAGGGGATGGATTCTTGGTACGATCAGTCTCGAGCCCCTAATGCGACATGTGATCTTGCATCACGAATTACACATTTTCGTCCTGATATCGATCCGGTTGAACGGCAATATGTTGAATCTATCATGTCGAAAGTCTTTACCTATTGCCCGGAGAAACGCCCGAGTGCAACAGAGCTTTTGCGCGATCCTTCGTTTAGAGCGATCATGGATAGGTACGGGTGTTGAAAGTCAAATTGAAGTGATGTGATTACAAGTTGGACTTTCATATGAAATGTTGGGTTTTCTTTTTCATAGCCAATTGAGTTATGTCCGATATGCTCGACTGGCTCCTACTTCCTTTCCTTGTATGCAATCATCGACTGGGAAGATATAGTTCCATGGGAGGCAGCTGAATTCCCGGCTTCTGGATGCATCTTGAAGATTTTGGCTTATCCATCATGCCCTGCTACGCGCTCATTGAAAGGAAGCAACTATAGCAACCACAGATGATTATTTTCTCATTCCGAGAAATGAATGACTGGCTCCATATACTAGTGCCCATTGAAAGTTATTCTTTTTGATTCTGCAAAATGAAATTGAAGTCCATGTTACAATTAGAAAGAGTTTAAATTATCGTTGGCCAAGTAACCCTCGGTTTGTTTCCCAGAATTCGCGGCATGCCGTATGGCCCCAGTGCTCTGTCCACCACTCCCTAAAGCTATCCTGCACATTCTCCTCGTCAAGTTTCAACACCCGCTCGTCCCGCTTCAAGGCACAGAGTGCGCATGCATGAGAGGCCTTGATAGCGCCGGTCTCTGCCCGAGCCGTGATAACTTTCAATGCGCTTGGATCCGCAACGGCTGGAACAGTCCGTCGACCCGCTGCCTGAACGACGGCGTTGAAGAGAGCCGCACGCTCTCGCCAGAGTGAGAGTACATCTACCGCATCTTGCTTTTCCTTGACGTCTTCGTGCTTGTTGACTGCACTCAGTTTCATGCCACTAGACTTGCCGGCACGCGCAGGGCCAATGCGCATGCTTTGGCTGAGGATTGTGTCTCGTTTCCAGCGCAATGTACGACCGGCGATGATGCGGGCTGCTGTTTCAAGGGAATTGTGGATGTGATTTGCTGTGCTGGTTTTGGTACTTTGCGGTGCGTCGCGTGCTTTCGCCTTGACGGCTTCTTTTTGAAGGTTGTTAAATATATCGACGAGGAGTTCGAGGAGAACGGATGGTGGTGGAATGTTCGTTGGACGAACGATTGCTGATGACGGTGATGATGTCTTGGGTATAATGCTAGGCAGTGTAGTTGCAGCTGACGGTATAGCAGTCGGTTGCTCTGGCTTGGACAAAGCAGGGTTTAAACTTGGCCCGTCGTCGAAATCACCCCAGTCCTCGTCGTCATCCCAGGTGGGCTGTGAAGGAGCAGATTGGACCATCGGTTCCTGCTTCCCTGGCATATGTTTGACTGGTTGTGTATTTGAAGGGGTATCATCAGCGAATTCACCCCAATCCCCGAACGAGTCATCATCCCATGTTGGTTCAGGCGATAGATTGCTGGATTGGGGTTGATTATTGGAGGCTGCTGAAGGCTTTGTAGAAGATGTCTCCGGATCTGTAATTGACAAAGAGTCCAGTAAGTCAATTGTACCAGATGACTTCTGACTCTGGCGAGGCTGGTGTTGTGCTATCGCGGGATTGGTAACTTGTATTGACGGTGGAATTTGGGGATGGTTGGGAGAGGTGCTGGAGACTGGCCCCTCAAAATCGCCCCATTCCTCCTCCGTGTCGCTTCCGGGTGCATCAAGTGTGGCATCGAATAGCACATCGCTGTCAGGCCGCTGTGGGAGATCAAACGTCGGAAACGTCGGTTGAGGTTGGGAAACCGGTACCGCATGTCGACTCGACTGTGTTCGCCCATTGGGAGCTCGGGCTCTGTCTGGTAATTCTTCTGATCGCTGCGCGTATGAAAAATCATCTGATTGTCCCAGGTCGTCTATCAATGAGTTGGCTTGTGGTTGCGTCTGTGATCGGCGGGTTGGACCTTGCGCCGGCCCTGAGCCGAACTCCGCCAATAAGTCCGCAGACATTGAGCTCGGCTGGTCATGCGGGAGAAAAATATGGCACGCAGTAGACGTGCTGCTTCTCACAATAAACCGTAAATTGGTCTCGTTACCGAGCTTGAGAGATCGGCATTGGAGATGGCGCAATGTCGGGGAAGAACTGCGATAGTTAGTGATTCCGCCAGCTTACCTTATCGCTTCCCCTCATCTTCTCTCCTCCACTCTCCAACCGCGACCGCATGAAATGAGAACCATTGAGGAGACTAGGTACGCTTGTACGAACATTGTAAAACAAATTGAAGACTAAGATCTCGCAGAAAGAGATGGCAGATCTTTTTCTTCAACAATGACTCTGCCTCTGATCTTCGAACGGAATTACGAGCAGAGCATGGAGGGAAGCTGTGCAACGATGGGCTAAGATCGATCGCCTGGAAGGTCCGTGTGTTTACATCCAATCGACCTGAATCTATGTCTCAGCAATTTTCAGGCTTTTCTTCTTTTCGAAGACGTCGAGCGTGAACAATGGGCACACAAGCTCGATGAATCGCGAGATGCATACACCGCTCTTCGTTCCCATTTCCTGAAGTACATCGAGCATCCAGATGATTTGGAATCAACTCTCGATCCGCTGGCGGATGACGAGCAGGTAATTGGGTCTTGACCCGAGGGATCCCTCGATGAACGCTAATCGGAGGATATCTTGACTTTCAGTCCCCATGGCAAACTCTCCGCAACGACGAAAATTTGCGGGCCGAGATCTTGCAAGATGTAGACCGCTGCATGCAAGAGAACTTCTTCTTCCAAGAACCAAAAACCAAAAGAATACTGACAGATGTCTTGTTTGTTTACTCGAAACTTAATCCGGATGTAGGGTATAGACAGGGCATGCATGAATTGTTGGCTCCGATCCTTTGGGTCATTGATCGAGACTCGGTCCAGCATCCCTCGAAAGTTCTCGAGACTCAAGAAGATTCTCTGATGCTGGACCTTCTGGATTCAAAGTTCGTGGAACATGATTCCTTTACATTGTTTCTTTGCGTCATGCAGACCGCTCGCATCTACTACGAACACGGCGAGGGCAGGTCAGCGATTGGCCAGACAGAGGTCATACCAATCGTCAATCGCTGTCAATATCTTCACAAAGAAGCATTGACCATCATTGATCATGAATTGGCTGAGCATCTCCAAGCTGTGGACGTCTTGCCCCAGATCTTTCTGACGTGGGTATCGCAAATTTCAATCTTTCGAGGGAAACTGACAGGCAATACAGTCGGTGGATGCGCTTATTATTTGGAAGAGAATTCCCCTTCGATGATGTTCTTATGATGTGGGATCTTCTGTTTGCCCATGGGCTTCGTTCTGACCTAGTGGACTTTACGTGTATTGCGATGATGCTTCGAATTCGCTGGGAATGTCAGTTGTGATCTCTCTTCGAAATGAGTTAAATCCGGCTCTAATGGTTATGCAGTGCTCCAATCAGACTATTCGGGTGCGTTATCCATGCTGCTGCGGTACCCTTCTCCCCAGCCCCATGCACCCCAGACGTTCGTGCACGATGCACTTTACCTGGAACAGAACCCTACTGCGGAGCGAGGCAGCTTGATCATTTCCAAATACTCGGGAAGACAACCTGAGTCTTCTAAACGCCATAGCCAATCTGGTCTACGACCCGCCCGAAAAGCATACCTCTGGGAGGATTTCAACAACCGCAATGAGAATACCCCACCGGCGTATACAGCAGCTCGAAACAGCCCCAAGAGCCTCGAGAGCCTCCTACAAGATGTATCGCAAGGAATACAACGGCGAACTGAGTCATGGGGAGTGGCCAAGGCTGTCCGCGGGGCCGTGACCGAAGCTCGAAAGAATATGCACACCATGAACTATGAACCAATTCCTCGCGGCCCTGCTATGAAGCCCAGATCATCCGTGGTGAAAGCAAACACGCCACCGAGGCCGACTCCAACCGAACTTGGACTGGAGACCAAGATCAATTCCTTGGAAGAACGGAACAGGAAGCTTGCAACTTCTCTGAGCGAGGCGCTGAAAGATCTTCGTTCAGAACTGAATGCTGTGAAGGACCTCGATCCCAGTTCTCACAGTGCAGTACAGCAAGCGTTAGCTCGAGCAGGCTCGGTGCAGGCTTGTCTTGAGGACCCTTTGCTCCCCGTAATCACATCTCCAGCCCCTGTCCATGTAGAGAACCCGCCAGGTCGAGCAGCAGAACCACCATCAAACACAAAAAGCAAGCTCGATCTGTCGCAACAAGATCCATCAGACACGCTACATCATCAAACCGATGGCATCGGCCCGAATGCCGAGAGTGGGACCTCACAGTCTGACAGCGCCGCCACATCGCACATCACGAACGCCGGCCAAGCCGAAGCCGAGCGAGAGGCGTCGCGCAGCACTGTTCGTCCTTCACTGGCAGATGCCGGGTTCTCCTGGATGTTGGAAGGCAGCCGCAATGTGTCGAGTTTTGTCAGTTCAGCCTCCGCACCTCCGGAACAAACTCGACATCCAGATCTTTCTCGAAGCTCTGGTAGTCCATTGTTCGGGAAGGGCAGGGACGACCCGAAATCGGACACTGAACACGACAAACTGGCGCTGCACAGTCTCCGGAGCGACCGCGGCCCGTTGTAAGCATTTCACCCCCGACAAACCACCGGCGCCATTTCCTGTGGCGTTTCTCCATTCAGCTTTGTCATTGGAGGGAATTTCACCGGATCTGCCGGCCAAGCAGGGCCAGGAGAGCCAGGAGAGCCACTTTGGCATCAGAACCGCAGCGGAATCTGCATCGAGAACAGATTAGGCGAAGTGGGGATCAGGGGAGGTGCACGTTCCGCAAGAAAGGGTCATAGACGGACTTTCTTATTTTCTCGATAGAAATCTTCGTAGAGTCGATCGTCAATTCTTCCCTCGACCAATATTACATCACCCGCCCCCCTCCTCTCCTTCTTTTTCTCCCCACTGAACCCCGCTGTGATTCTCTTTCTCCAAAAATATTCCATTTGCACAAACGTGCGCCTCGACGCCACATATGCCGGGCGTGCTTCGAGGCAGCTGCCCTCTTTTCTTCCCGGTCGCAGCCCGCTGACTCGAGCGAATGACCTCCCTGTCTTTCGTTCATTTCATGTCGCATTCGACTTGACGCTTTTGAGCCTCATCCTTTCCTTCCAGGGAGACATCCCCTAGAGAATGGGGTCAGCTTACAATCCCGATGGTAAGTCAGGCGCACATGCTCCTTGTTTCACATGTCACGGTTCATCTGGCGGGGGGAAAGACTGCCGCAGCAAGGGACTCGGCTACAAAGTCCCTTCTCAACAAAGTCGCATTTGACTTCTGGGCCTGGATGCAGGATATCTTACATGGCGATGGAAGTGATTGCCAAAAGAGAAGAAAATATCAGAAAAAAAAAATCCAAAAATGAAGACTTTCGCATGCTTCCCCATCTGACTCTGAAGTTCAAGCCCCTCCCGCATCACTTGAGAGAATCACATTCTGCAAAGGACCCGTGGAATGGACATCTCGACATGCACGGATTGAATTGATAAACGGTCGCAGAACGCTGATCATCATTTTACAGGCGAACCGAGTCCCTTGTCGTCGCCGTTGGGTCCTCTCTCCGAGTCGCCTCAATCAGAGTCGGGTTTGCAGAACCTTTCGTTGCAGACAGAGCAGCCCATGAGAAGCTCCATAGACAGTGTTTCGTCAGGATATGACCCTCTTTCAAGGTTGGATCCAAGGTGTCGCTACAGGGATCGGGAAACTGACGTATTCACCGCATTCTAAGCAGATCTCCATTATTCGAAAGCGAGCATGGACTCGGTCCATCTGGGCTGGATCGTATACGCCAGCATCAACCTTCGCGGGTTCTAACCTTACCGAACCTATCGACCTCTTCTCTGGCTCCGATACCTGGCTCACATCCCTCGCCATCGCCGCGCTCGAGCTCGTCTTCTCGTGCACACACCGGCCGCTACTCGATGAGTCAAAGCTTCGGGGATCTAGAGGACTTGCATCGTTTTCCGTTGGAATCACTACATTCATTCTCCTTCGCTCAGCAATCGGAGGAATTGCTACACAGTCGACAAAACATTCTCAAGAGATCGATTGATTTCATGCGCGACCGCATGGGCTGGGCAGCCAGCAACCCAGGAATTGCCAATGCCCAGGCCAACGTGACTGGAGACTCGGACATGCAGAATATGATGGACCTGCTGACGCGGGCCCATGTTCTCAGTGAGGAAAGCTCGAGCCCCGCGCTCGCCCCGGTTACTGGACCAGCGGACGTGAATGGCGACAACATCTTCGAGAGAGCCTTCTCAGATCACGGGATATCTCCAGTCAGTACTCGAGAGGCCATGCTGGAGCCATCTTCGGGATCACAAGCTACGTCGGACAGCTCACAACTGCTGAGTCCCCTATCTACTGATCGTATTCCGCCCAACCGGAAAGACCTGAAATCAGCGCCGTCATCCAGGCGCGTAAGCTTAAAACGTACATACACGGACCTCAACTCCGCCTCCCTCAAAAGCAAGCTGATGGAGACCTTAGCGCAACCTTACTCATCCGCGGATCCTTTTGCCTCACTAACTTCCTCCACCACTGGACTGGGCTTTCCGATACCTGCCCTGCATACCCACAGCAGCAAATGGACCCCCGTTTCCCAGGCCGTGTTCCGGACCGAAGCCCAGGCGCCATGGACCATCATCGCTGCGAACGATTTGTCATGTCTTGTATTCGGCGTGACTCAATCCGAGGTTCGCCGGCTCAGTATTCTAGAGGTCGTACAGAAAGAGCACAGGCAGTGGCTCGAGGCCAAGCTTCGGGACCCGAGCACAGATGCCGCAGCCCGCGCGCCACTCCAAGCAGCAAGACCGAACATCAGTGCTTTGAATCCCAAGTTTCGTGGCCTCGGAAATGGGGTTACCGCACAACTGCTTAGTAAACCACCTTCGCGGGAGAAGGCAATTCGAAGAGCGCAAACGGATGATGGGTATGGCTCCAGCACAAGAAACGCTCGCAACACCAACCACCCAGCCCACAAGTCGCGTGGCGTCCTATTGTGTGGTGATGTGGTTCCAATTCAGAAACGAAATGGCACCAAAGGCTCGGCCAGTGTGTGGGTTATGGAGAAACGTGGTGGCCTGATTTGGGTCCTAGAGGAGATCACGGAAAACATCGCCTCTGTTCGCTGTGACGATTCCTGGAATGTCATGGATACGGAGGGCGACGTTGAAAAAATCTGGGGTTCTTCTGTAGTTCGCAAGGGTCAGCCGATCACTGAACTCTTGCCTCGTTTGCCATCGGAATCCCTCAACACAACGCCCGAGAAGGGGCTTGCCAAGATTGCCGACCTCAAGCATTTCGCGGCCCTCACAGCCGCGGGCGTTTGCATTCCCGTCTCTGTGAGCAGGACCGAGGAAGCACAAACACTAAAGGTCTCAACTTTCCCGCACGTTGCTGGCATGATGGTACTCTCTTCCTCGTCTTTGAACGTCATCAGCTCCAACTCGGTGTTTTCGTCCGCGCTTTTCGGTCAAGATCGCCCCGAGGGACGCCACATCACAGATCTCGTACCGGACTTTGATGAGATCTTAGATGTCTTAACCGAGGAAGACAACGTGCCATTGGTGGATGGCATCGTGATCCCGGAACATAGTTTCCGCAGGGCGCGCACGCTATCTATTCTTCGCGACGGCAAAGCTAACGCTGCATCCGTTTTTGCCGAGCCCAGTGGTCTACTAGCCAAACACAGAGACGGCTCGACCATTGTGGTGGACATCCAGTTGCGGGTGGTCAAGAGCGGAACTTTCTTCTCCAAAGAGCAGGCAGAGAAAATTGAAGAACGATCTAGCGATTCGGAGGACAGTGATGATACTATCGCCGTAACGGAACTAGTCTATGCGCTGTGGATTACTTATTCAAGGCAGATTCATGCCGCAGGGGCTGCTGCCAATCTCTCATCATCCTCGGTGCCGACTTCAAAGCCTTCTTCCCCTGCTCCGCGGGCTCCGTCGGACCAAGTGTCTGCCGGAGACACGCCATCTGCTCCTTCGAGCAAAGGAGCTGTGGAGATTCAAACCCCAAGCTCGACGCTCAGCCAGCAACTCAACGAGGCCGCTTCAGAACCGCTGACGGATCGACCCGTACAACCGGTGCCCGAAGTGGCGCCCGGCAGTGCAAAGAAAGAGATCCCGCAGAAACGAACAATTGCGGATTATGTGATCTTAGAAGAGATGGGACAAGGAGCCTATGGGCAGGTGAAGTTGGCTCGTTTGAAGAAACAACCGAACAAAAAGATGGTGCTGAAGTACGTGACCAAGAAACGAATCTTGGTGGATACATGGACCCGTGATCGACGGCTTGGAACGGTGCCGCTGGAGATTCATGTTCTTGACTTTTTGCGTCGTGATGGATACAAGCACCCTAACATTGTGGAGATGGAGAGCTTCTTCGAGGATGACGTGAACTATTACATTGAGATGGTCCCGCATGGGCTTCCGGGAATGGATCTGTTCGACTACATCGAGCTCAAAGCAAACATGGAAGAGTTGGAGTGCCGCAACATCTTCAAGCAGGTGGTGAGTGCGATTCACCATTTGCATACCAAGGCACTAGTCGTGCATCGTGACATCAAGGATGAGAATGTGGTTCTGGATGGGGAGGGTCGGATCAAATTGATTGATTTTGGGAGTGCGGCATACATCAAGAACGGCCCCTTTGATGTGTTTGTGGGGACCATTGGTAAATGACACTTTGACTTTGCACCGAGTCCATCTGCTAACCTAGTCTAGATTACGCCGCTCCCGAGGTCCTTCAAGGCAAATCCTATCGGGGCAAGGAGCAAGACATTTGGGCTCTGGGCATTCTTCTATATACGATTGTCTACAAGGAGAATCCCTTCTACAATGTCGACGAGATCCTCGACCACCCACTGCGCATCCCCTTCCTGCCTTTCTCAGAAGAATGCATTGACCTGATCCGCAAGATGTTGGACCGTGACGTTGATAACCGATTGACCATCACCGAGGTGCTGGAGCACCCTTGGATGACTGAGAATTGAGATGACACTTGCTTGACGTTTTGTTTTATGACCTGCAAAAAAAGAAATGCCCAGATACGATACCCAATGACGTTTTGATTTGATGAGCGGGGGCTGGGGAGATCTTGTGGAAGAGAGCACATGGAGAACATGGTCTTTGCACAAAACATCCACCTTCCTGCACATGTGGCCCCATGCCTTGCATTTAATTGAATATGTTTTTGCTGTTACCTAGAGGAAAGAATTGACAAGGCACATTTGCTTACACTTGTGGATCCCGTTCCCCATCCTCGGCGAAAGTAGACTAGTGGTGCCACTTGGATCCTCGAACTACATACTCCAGCATGTAGGAGAGATAGGCGAGTTTCTGTGGCGTGTATGAATATTTGCCTCTTGGACAATTCAGATTCCACCTTGTTCCATGGCTCATGCTAATGTCTCTCCCCGCAGGCCCCGCCCAGAACTTCCACGGCAACTTGATATCCAATCATGTTTGCCCGCTGGCGTCAGGAACGTTGAGACAATGGCCAATGCCATCACATGCAAGTAGTCAGCCGCAGTTGCGCAGTCTGTGCCACATGGAATTGATAAGAGAAAGAGACGGTGTGTTGGTGCATCGGCCAAGTCCCTTCGACAGGAAATCCAGAAGTGGAGTCGATGTATCATTCTTTGCACATTCCACTGGTTGCTCTCGCCATTTTTCTTTTCCATCTTCCCTTGTCTCTCGGCTTTCTCGGTCTCAGTTCCAGTCCCGCTTGTGCTAGTGCCACGGTTCATCGTCCGTCAAATCCCTATCGCTCATTCCCCCGCTCTCTATCCTTTTTCTCTTTCCGATAAGCATTGCTGTCTGCAAGTGTCACTATGCTCATTTAAGGACTTGCGCCTCCATCGCGCTTGTCGATTTCACTCTTTGCTTGGTGGTTTATTCCCCCCGGCCCGACTGCTGTCGTTCTATCCATCATGGCCACTCCGACGACCGACGAGATCACCCCCTCACCCAACGCCTCGGCCAGTCCCGCGAGTGCAGGGGGTCAGATCCCTCTGGATCGACCGCGAAAACTCAAGGGCCGTCAGAAATTGTTGCAGAATCTCCAGCGCATATCGTCGAGCCCAACATTGACCCGCCGCAGCCGATCTGCATCTACCGGTTATCGTCGGGACCACAAGGCATCCTTATCGTGTGTCTCGTTATCATCCACATACTCGCCCTGTCTGGGCAATGGAAGTTCATCGCAAGTTTATGGAGGCTTAAATCCCCGACCGGTCACTCCGGGCTGCACCGGCTCGCCGGGCGATGTCCAAGGCGCGAACCCGCGAATCCGGCTGCCTACCAACTCGCAGCCCCGCACGGTACCTTTGCCCTTTGACGTGAGGCCACATTCCCGCAGCTCGCCTCGCAGTCTGACTCCTGATGGACGGGTTGGCGGATCTGATTCGTCGCTGTTGCAGTCTCGGCCAGCCCGAATCCTGGATTTTTGGGGGGAGATGCCCCGTGAACTAAAGACCGAGATCTTTCGCTATTTGACTCCACAGGAGATCGTACGATGTTCGACTGTGTCGAAGGGATGGCATGAGATGTGCTATGATGGTCAACTATGGTCCAAGGTTGATACAGCCGACTACTACCAAAAGATACCAAGCGATGTCCTGGTGCGATTGATCACCTGCGGAGGTCCCTTTGTACGGGACCTCAATCTGAGGGGCTGTGTTCAACTCCGCGACAAGTGGTCGTCCGAGGGAGAGCGTATCTCGGATCTTTGTCGAAATGTCGTCAATTTCTCGCTGGAGGGTTGCCGTATTGACCGGACGTCGATCCACTATTTCTTACTTCGAAACCCACGTCTGGAGTATATCAATGTTTCAGGCCTGTCAAGTGTCACAAACTCTGCGATGAACATCATCGCCCAGTCGTGTCCTCAGCTGGAAACATTGAATATTTCCTGGTGCGGCCAGGTCGATACGACCGGCGTTCGACGTGTGGTGGAGGCTTGTGACCGACTGAAGGATCTTCGTGCCAGTGAAATTCAGGGTTTCGATGACGAGGAGTTTGCGCTCGCCCTCTTCGAACGCAATAGCCTGGAACGGTTGATCATGAGTCGCACGGATCTGACCGACCAGAGTCTCAAGACCTTGATGCACGGAGTTGATCCGCCCATCGACGTGCTGACCGATCGGCCTATTGTGCCGGCCCGACGCTTTCGTCACTTGGATCTCCACCAGTGCTCTAACATTACAGATGATGGCTTGAACAGCTTGGCCCACAATGTGCCCGATCTTGAAGGTCTTCAGATCTCGCAATGCTCGGAATTGACTGACGATTCTGTGACTGCGGTGATCCGCACCACGCCGCGGCTCTCTCATCTCGAGCTAGAAGATCTGGAGCACTTAAGCAACAACACATTGATCCAACTCGCAAAATCCCCCTGTGCTCAAAAGTTGGAGCACCTGAATATTAGCTATTGCGAGAGCTTGGGTGACACTGGCATGTTGCCAGTGGTAAAGAGCTGTCCCAAGCTACGCTCCGTTGAAATGGACAACACACGAGTCTCAGACCTGACTCTCATGGAGGCCAGTATCCGCGTACGACGTCGGGGATTCAGCGATGAACTGCCTAAAGTTGGTATGCGCCTAGTCGTCTTCGACTGCGCCAATGTGACCTGGGCTGGTGTCAAAGAGGTCATGTCCAGGAATGCACTCGTCCCTCGCCCCCGCAAAACTTTCTTGCCCACGGTCGTCGCGATCGCGCAAACATCCGATACCGCCAGCCCAATGACTACAACTGTCGTCACGCCCACCTCTTCACCGTCGCCCACGCCCCGCTATCCCAGCGAGGTCATCCAGCTGAAGTGTTTCTACGGGTGGCAAATGACTGTCGACGAACACATGAAACGGGTGTTGCGTGGTGACTTGGCAGCCGCGAGTCGCCTTGATCGCAAATGGTCTGATTACATGATAGCGACGGAAGAAGCCGGTGCCGCTGGTGCTGGCGCTCGTCGCCGAAGACGCCGAGCCCGCGAAGCCGAAAGACTTTACAATGCTGAGGATGATGAGGACGATGGCTACGGCGTAGGCGGCATTTCTGTCCTTGGAGGGCGTCGTCGTCGCGCCCAAAGTGGTGGGTGCACGATGATGTGAGGTTTTGACATGCCCTGTATTTTCGTCACCAATGCCCACGATATGACTTTCCTCGTGCATGCTGGTATGGAAAGTGCAATCAGCGGGAGGAGTCTCTTGAAGAGACCCATGCATGCCAGCGCCGGCTCGCTGCCTATCACGTCTTCGATTCAACATGCTACGAGACACGCACGAAACGACCTCTTTCCTTGGAATAGCGGCATGAATGTGGATTTCCCCGAAGCATCTTTCTTACCCACCATCCCCCCAACAACCAAAACCCCCAAAATCTGCTTCAGGCATTCTTGCTTCTCATGTCACTGTTAACGACCGATCCATCTTGGCCTCAGGCCAGATCGACATGCATTCTTTTTCGGCGTGATCTGCCGCTTACGACTCTTTTTCTCGTTCCACTCAGCATAGGTAGAAGGCCGGATATTGGAGTTTAATGTGACTTGGTTTGGATTTGATCATGATAACGACTGAGACGATTTGGACTTTGAGTGGTCTTTTTGGAATACTTTCAGGATTGATATGTTACTGGTGGCCGACGCCTCGGCTCTTGCTCTATCTTTTAGCAAATGAAGCAATTCAGTTTTACCATCTGGGCATTCGTGCGGCTACTTATAGGCTATTGGGATAGTGTAGAGCAACCTATGATGTCGTACGCTCTTGGTGTATGATTTTTCTGGTTGACAGTAGCTCGGTACTTGTCGACTTCAACATGAGTAGCTACAATGATACTCTGTCAAATATAGCACTAGAGTTGAATGCTACGGAGCACTGCAATCTCAATATTCAGAAACCCAAAGCCTGGGCAATAAAAATGGCTTTTTTTTTCTGTTTTTCTTTTTACATTAGATAAAAGAAAAATCATGCGCAAATCAAAAACAAAACCATGCATGCTGTGCAGTGTGAGTGTTGAGGCTGTCGTCAGTGAATTGTTTGGCTTAGGCTGCATATGGTCCATGGTATCAATCATTCATGTCAGTTCGCCTATTTGTAAGAGGCCCGCGTCGGCGATTTTGAGGTCACATTAGTTGCTTGGTCAGTATTGAAAATCGCTTGATGACGCTTTCGGCCTTGCGTTGACAGTGGGACCATTGCAGCCAAGATATCCTCGACAGAACTCATTCACTCACTTGCTGCTTGCACACATGGCATCACAGTGGTTTCGAGGGACGTTTAAGCCTCTGAACTAGACTTGTCGTCGTCCTCGTCGTCGCTGTCGCCCATCCCCAGACCACTGTCGTTGCCGTCGTCGACTTTGTCGCCACGGTCAGCCTCGGCATCACCGGCATCATCTTCCTCGTCCTCGGTATCCGAGAAGATCACCCGCGGATTGCGCTCGTTGAAGTACTTTTTCTTATAGGACTTTTCATAGTCGAGCTCCTCAGCGCAATGCTGCATGAACCAATCGGCGTCAACCGACTGGGAACTCCTGCCGTTCACAAAGCGAGGACCACAGCGAACGGAGTAGCCAGGAACGCGGAACAGCTCCGAAACGACAAAGCCCCCAGAGGACGTCTTGGGCACAACAGAGCCGTGATGATGAAGAGCGGAAACAACGTCACGAGCAACAGCAGTCTTCTCAAGCCGTTTCTCGCAGTCCTTGCTGGAAGAAGGCTTGTGCACCCGCATCTGGTGCTCAACCGTGCGCTCAAGCTCAACTGCTGATCCAGGCGCAACGACTGGACCGATCGTCCAGTATGGATAGTCTTTGTTCGCGCTGTGGTTCTTTTCATGAAGCAGCCACCCGACCCAACTGGCATTGTTGCGTCCACAAAGGATGTAGTATCCCTTGTAGACGGGGAAAAATGGCAGACCATGAGCCCAGGCGATAGGGCCAGGACCAGAGGGGACGCGCTCTGGGCGGATGTCACCGCGAGCATCGAAGTCATAGGGGTATTTCCCGCCGCGATCCGTGGCTTTGATGAACTTGGTGGCGAGGTAGACAAGTTCATCACTAAGGCGAGTCATCACCGGAGGAAACACAGGCTT
This sequence comes from Penicillium sp. PG113-03A, assembly GCA_037042135.1. Classification (NCBI taxonomy): domain Eukaryota; kingdom Fungi; phylum Ascomycota; class Eurotiomycetes; order Eurotiales; family Aspergillaceae; genus Penicillium; species Penicillium sp. PG113-03A. Next base: position 437,542 of record JAXQJW010000162.1, read on the forward strand.
GTCCTTTTCAAAGGCGACGGTGACGACCAGCTTGAGTTTTGCCAGGTCGTTGGCATTCGCGGGCGCAGTGCCCTCATCAGCTTGGCTCCAGAGCTGGTCAGGCGAGGACCGCTCGTGCTCCTGGAGCAGCTGGATGCAGCGAGCTCGAAGGCCTCGAAGCTCATTGGCAAACACGAGGAATTGGTTCCTCGTGCAGGCCATTGGGCCGTCCTTGAGCTCAGGCATTTTTTAAAGTAACTATGCTTATTTGGACTATTATTAGTGACAATTGAGTATAGAGAGTCAAAGGATGATGCAATTGAATAGTACTTACAGCGAGAAACGGATGGATGCGTGTGTGATTGGATGGAGCGAGCGAGGTTGAAGCATCCAATGTGTAGACGGATGGCGACGCGATTAGAAGAAAACAAACAACTACGTGGGAAAATAGCATATCGATAACAGCACGCGATCTAGACTAACGCGATTTGTATAGAATATAGGGCGTAGACACGTTATAGAGCGTGAATATACCAAGAAAGGATAAGGTGGTTTGAATAGAGCGCTTACCTTCCTAATTGGGCGTTCTAAAGATCCATCTTGGTATAGCTTTCCCAATTGAGACGATATTCACAAAAAGCATGTGATTGCGGGCACTAAAGCGATTTCCTCCCATAGTTCGCCAAGTATATGTGATTGATACGTTTTAGATCGCCAAGCGATAGCGAAGTGAACTTAAAATCGTTCACTTCGCGTTCAATTGGCGTTTAATTCGCCGCGCAAGATCATAACTTCGCTGTCGCGTCGTTGCCGTCGTGTAAATAGACGATGGACCATAGTTGAAGCGGCGGCATATGTGCAGACTTGATTCAATGGAGTGTACATGCAATGCTATTGGATATCAAGCTGTATAGCAGAATTTAAAGAACACCAGACACCAACCATGCCTCATGGGTAGACAAGCTTACTCTTCGAAGAATCCTCCATCACTATCATCCCCAGCATGCTCGATAGCCACATCTTGCAACCGGTCTCGCTCCCGTCCATAATCCTTGCGGATCTGCTTCTCGCGCTTGCCACTGCTCTTTGCAGACCTTTCTTTCTTCGGAGCAGGTTGAGTCTCAGTCGACTCAATCTTCTTGGTTTTCTTGCTCTCTGATTTAGAGCTATGCTTTGTGCTGGCGGCTGTAGGTTTTCCATCAGCTCCAATGTTCAATTTGCCGTCCCGTAAACGATCAAGTGTGCCTTCTTCCATGCACTTTGCGACTACCGACCAAACTGGTGGTTTTTCATCTTTCTGCTTTTCAGGTTCCGATCCTGATCCAGCGCCCTCTTCGCCGGATTGGTCTTTCGACTTGGGATAGAGCGCGATGTATTTCTCAGTGAGGGGGTAGTAGATTGTGTAGTTGAGATTGACGCGAGCCTCGTGGATTTTCTGTGCAAGCCGAGACTTCTGTTGAGCGTCTAGAGCCTGGTCTTTTTCGCGACGAAGAAGTCGGTTCAATTGCTTGTTGGCGGTCTTGCGATCTTAGCAAGTACGAAAACGGTTAGCTGTAGACCTAAAGAATGGAATTTGCACCATACCTAAGAATCTCACAAAGTGGTATTTTTTAATCATCTGCGATCGTTCTCGTCGGGCCGTTTCCTCGGCGAGATCCTGCTCATAACCTGACAAGGCGCGCTCCTGCACGATGCGAGCATCTGCTGAAAGGTCCGTTTTGTTGAGAAGGCGCTTGACATCTCGAATGCGCTTTTTCAGTTCGTTGACCGACGGATATTCCTTTTCTTGTCTCGACGCCGAATGACCTTTGGCGCGAGAAGGCTTGGGGAGATCATCTGCACTCCCATAGTCCTCGTATTGAATTTCTTCGTCGGCACTGTCCGAAGTGTGTCGTTGGTGTTTTTTCCGAGAAATCGCATCCTCTGGGCCCTCACGGCCTTTCCTCTTAGAAGAGATACGGTGCCGGGAATCGGATGGCATGGTGAGTGATGAAAAGAAACAATCGAACTGATCGCGGAAAAAAAGATATCGGCGCAACCTTCGGCCCGTCCCCAGATCCACGCAGCCAATGAGCGTCCGTCCGATCGGTCTTGACGAGTATCTCCCCTCCTCACCTTCTCCCCGATGCTCCATTGGTATTCGAGGCTACGGCCTCTGAACTGCGCTCGTTAATATCTGGACTCCTGAGACTCAGGGCGCTGCACCATGGAGTCCGCCATTCGCTGGTCGTCAAGCTCGACCGCGGCGCAACAACGCTTTCTGTCAGTCGACGTCACCGGCAAGTCGTTTCGTCTGTGCAAAGTAACGCGGTTCGATGGGCAAAATCTCGAGCATGAGGTGCTCTCAACGCTCAAAGATGTCCCCTCATTTCGCGCATTTGACTGGTCAACCTCCGATGAGAACCTTATCGCCGTGGGACAGTCCTCTGGCGAGGCTACCATTTTACGGTTGGACGCCGACACGAAGGAGTCGCTTTCGTTCCCGGTCCGCAACCAGCGGTACTGCAATGCGGTGGCTTTTAGCACACATGGGCTTGTGGCATCGGGTCTCGATCGGGTGCGAAACGACTTCTGCTTGAACATTTGGGATGTGAACCAGCGGCTCAGCCCTGCTGGGGGCAGCAAGGGATTCCCCGAGCCCTTGAGGAAGCTCGCCAGTTCGGAGCCCATAACCAGTATTAAATTCTTTCGCGACCAGCCAGATACCTTAGTGACGGGTGTCAAGGGTCAATTCGTCCGGATCTATGATCTCAGAGGTGTGTTCTTTTCGGCTACACGCGAGCAATTTGGCATGCTAATCGGTCTATAGAGGGCCCTGGAAATGCGTCCCTGCAATTTCCCACCCGTTGCGTTCATAACCTAGCGATCGATTGGCTTGATGAGAACTATATCGCATCGTGCGCCACATCGAATGAAAGCACCATCTGCGTCTGGGATCGGCGTGTAGGAACACGACTGACATCGCCGTCGGTCGGGTCTTCAGCAAACAGTCCAGATTCGAATGAGACGGCAGCTGCTCTACAGTTCAAAAATGTGTTCCACCCAAAGTCTTCGATTTGGAGCTTGCGCTTCTCCAAGACTAATCGGGGCTCGCTGGGTGCCCTTTCTAACACCGGCCATTTCAAAACATTTGACATTGCCAAGGACTACTTATCAGATGAATATCGCGCTTCGATCGATGAGACTCTGGGCCAAGGCTCTTTCAGGAATTACCCCGAACCAGTCTATACCAAGTACGTCCGGGATGTGTGCGCTCCGTTCGATCATCCCATTCGTGGTGGTGGCGAGAAGGAAAGAGTTGTATGCTTTGACTTTCTCAACATGAACATCTCGCCGCAGCCTAGTGCTATTGCACTCGATGGCAACGGGGCTCCGCGCGTCATTACTGCGCGGCCTCCTTGCCCGCCCATCGGCTTGTCCTCGCAGGGAGTGTTGGCCTGTGGTGTCTCATCCATTGACTCCGACATCAGAACCATCCACCCCCTCTCTGAACATATTTCTCCCGTTTCCGAGCTGGTTGGGAACATCAGAAACCGTATCTTGTCCTGTTCAAAAAACTCCAATCATAATATTGGTGGGAAACCGTCCTTATCACGAGTCCTGAGCTCGGATCCTGTCCCGAGCCGGGAACATCGGGAGCGCACTTTATCTTTAGGCACGCTTGGAAGTCTCCTCACTGCGAAAGAAGCATTGACTCTGTCCACGTTGGGCCGGTCCCGATGTCAAGAAGGCTATCTTTTCGACGAAGTGCGGAATCAACAGATTGTATCCGATGATGCAGCTCTGCAGGACTTCTGGGGCTGGGTTGAGCGTGAGTATTTTGCCATCGTCCCATGTACAATGCTAATGTTCGCGCAGGCGCTAGAGCCAACTCTGCGGGCATGACAATGGTTGTCAATGGATTGGACATGAACTATTTAGGTGTAAACAGTGTCTGGAACAACGATTCAGGTTTGTGCATGACAACAGTAGGTTGAAAGAGTTGAGCTAACTGGTTATAGCCCACGGATATGAAAACCGACGCGTTAGCTCCAAGGATGATGACCCAAAGACTTTTGCTGAAGCGGTCATCCAGCTATCTGGGCATTTGAATCTTCCAGAGACAAAAGGTTGCGAAAGCGCATACCCAGAACATAGACGGCTATGTCTTCGTCTGTGTGGCGCCGCGCAGTCGCATCGTGAACTCGAAGAACTGGTCAAGAATCTTTCTGCCGGAAACCAACATACCAAGGCCGCTGCATTGGCCGTCTTTCAAGATGAACCCAAGCTAGCTTACCTTGGTCTTCGAAGCAACCAGCCTACCCAGGCTCATAAATTGCTGGCAATGGCCATTGCTGGTGCCGCCAAAGGTGATAATAACACTGACTGGGAAGAGACATGCGCAGAGATCTCCAAAGAGCTCACCGATCCTTACGCGCGGGCTATTCTTGCTCTCGTGAGCAAAGGCGATTGGCATGCGGTCATCAAGGAGACCACTCTTCCTTTGAAATACCGTGTGGAGGTTGCCTTGCGTTGGCTTCCTGATGATGAACTGACCGAGTATCTGAATGAAGCCACTGCGGATGCCATGCGCCAGGGAGACATTGAGGGAGTGGTCCTTACTGGCTTGGGTCATCTCGCCATGGGACTGTTTCAGTCTTATATTGACAAATTCAACGATGTCCAAACCCCCGTTCTCGCATTGAGCTATACAGTTCCCCGCATCATAAGTCACTCGGCCTCCATCGCCCAGTTTGAAGCCTGGCGCGAGACCTACCGACGACAGATGAATTCGTGGAAACTCCAGCTTGAGCGGGCGCGCTTCGACGTCGGATCTCGTCGTTTCGCTGTGACTGTGGATGGTCGCAAATTGACCCCTGCTCCACCCCAGCAAGTCAGTTTGACCTGCAACTATTGCACTCGCCCGCTGACGCAACACGACGCCTCGTCTCAAATTTCTCCATCGGCCACTGGTGAAACGGTACACCCAACCGTTGGCAATCCTCTTGGACCAGCGACCATGTCGGGCACCGTCTGTCCCCGCTGTGTCCGCCATATGCCTCGCTGTGGCATCTGTACACTCTGGCTCGGCTCACCCGACCCGATGTCGCGCGCCGGCACTGCTGCAGATGTCGAGGCCGGTTCTCGCAAGCCCACCGAGACTGAGATCATGCGGCGATTTGTGGTATTTTGTATCCATTGCAATCATGGCTTTCATGCACATCACGCACGAGACTGGTTCACTCGCCACAAGGTGTGTCCAGTGGCCGAATGCAACTGTATCTGTGACCGATAATTATTCCTCTTGTCTCGGGCGTCGGTCTAGATGGATTTTCTTTGCGAGTCTCATTCTGTGCCTTCATTTTTAAGCTATACCCATTGATTGTCTCGTATCGTATAGAGTGAAATGCCAATGATGTCAACCCCACCTGCTTATCGCACTTATCGCGCGATAAAAAATAGTTCAGTCTTCCATCTTCTACAGTAGATCAATCTCGGTTGAGTCAATTCATACTCATTGTGAGTCACAAGAGAATTTGTGCGGCTTTAATTTTTTCACCCCGCAAACTTTCATCCACCGCGAATCTTCCCCGCGCTCCAGCTCTCTCCAGCCCACGTTCGGCCAGAACACCCCAACAATGGGGCGTGATGGGAAGGACAGGAAAGGTCGCGGCCAAGGTGCGAGCCGTGAGGTGCAGATCTCCAAGGCTATGAGTCTACTATTGCGACATGCAGCAGAGAAAGAAGGGCTGAAGATGAACGCCCAAGGCTATGCGAACGTTGCAGACGTGGTATGTCCATACACTGGCTCTAACTTGCTGTCTAATACTAACCTGCTTGTCTAGTTACAATGGCGAAAGCTCAAGTCCCTCAAAGTGACCTTCGACGAAGTACTCCATGCCGTCGACTCATCCGACAAGAAACGGTTCGCCCTGCTCTACATTCCCTCCGCACACGCGACCGAGTCCAGTACAAAAGCCACTACGGTCCCTACCAGTGCCGCTGGATCCGATCTTGCGGCCGAAGAAACCGCAGCTGAAAGCCAGTCGTTCACCGAGCCGTCAGCAGCGATCCTAGAAGCACCCACCACCACCGAAGACCAAAGTAACGCGACAGAACACGCCTTATCGGTGAAAGATTCCGACCCGTCTCATTTCCTTATTCGCGCGACTCAAGGCCACAGTATTAAAAGCGTTGATGCTGCGTCTTTCCTTGAACCACTCGACTTGGCTGATGAATCCAAGCTTCCAGAGACCGTTGTACACGGTACCTTCTATGGGTCCTGGAATGCCATTTTGCAATCAGGTGGTCTGCGCTGTATGGGCCGTAACCACGTCCACTTTGCTACCGGACCAACCCTCGAGTCTGTATTAGCGGCTCAACAGGAGGGAGCAATGGAAAAGCAAGCACCGGCTAGCAAAGGCGATGCACCTGTTATCTCGGGCATGCGATGGGATGCGCAGGTTCTGATCTATATTGATATTCGCAAGGCGCTAGCAGCCGGGTGTCCATTCTGGCGCAGCGAAAATGGGGTCATTCTCAGCGAGGGACAGTCGGTGGGTCAACACGATGGTAAAAACGGGGAGCCGCAAAAGATTGTGTCGGTTGATTTCTTCGATGTCGTGGTTGAGCGCAAAGCGGGACTGGAAAAGCTCTGGGAGCGCGGCAACACACTACAAGAATTGCCGGCGCATCTGGCGAAGAAGGGAGTTCCCAAGGGCAAGCAGCGATGAACTATAACGAAATGAACCAAACATATGCATCAGCATTATACATTGCGCCATGCGTTATTTACCTAGTAGGTTTAGCACGGACTTATCTGTGCTTGAAGCATCTTTGGCTGAAACTAAGAACTACGACTGGCTATATGGATCAGCAAGAATATCTCGCGTGAGACCAGGGTGCAAGTCTAGTCGCATCTCAGCATTCAGTTAAGCTGTAGATCCTTCGGGTCCACAATGGATGCAGCCATAGCCTTATATGCACACTCGCTAGCACTCTCTGACTATGTACTTCGTAAATGTTGAATCAGCACACGATATCGGGATTATATTCGGAAAGAGCATATCACATCACCGACTTTTCACCCATAGTTGCGGAAACGAGCTTCGGATAGATTATATTACTATATGTTGATCTTATCTTCACAAAATCTCCAACTTCAAGCAGTCACATCCAATAATGTCTCAACTCCAAGTACAACATCCGACGACAATCGGAAGCGCACCCTGATCCGATCTTCTGACATCTGCCAATCCGATTCGGCACCCAATCACCTCCCGAGCCATAATTTGCGGGGTTGCCCTCGAATAAGCATCAAGTCAATGGTCAAAACCGGAGCGCCGGAAACGCAGTCTGAATCTCATCCGCGACTCTTCCACCGTCGGATCACCCCATACATGTGGGGAAAGAAAGCAGCTCTCCTATAAAGGTACCCATCGACAACCCAGGATCAGAGATATACTTTTCGACTTTCGCCGCCTCGAGCCTTTACCTAGGTATACATCGCAAAATGGCAACGCACCGTTTCAATCCCAATTTCACGGACCATGTCGTCAATGCCATGGGTCCGAAGACGTCGCCGCGGCTGCGACAGCTGATGACCGGGTTAATCCGACACGTGCACGATTATGCGCGCGAGAACGAACTCACGGTCGACGAGTGGATGGAGGGCGTGAAGATGCTCAACTGGGCTGGACAAATGAGTGACGCGAAGCGGAACGAGGGACAACTGGTTTGCGATGTCATCGGATTAGAATCGTACGTTTCATTTCGGACTGGGCAATCCAGACACTAGACTAACGCACGGCACAGACTCGTCGACGAAATCACCTACACATTAGCGGCGGAAGCTAAAGACGTGCCGACTGCCACGGCCATCTTAGGCCCGTTCTTCCGCGCTGACACGCCGTGGCGCGAGAACGGGACCGATATCGTGGAGACGAAGCCGGCGGACGGCGAGATGGCCTTTATGCATGGTGTTGTCATGGACTTTGAGACCAAGGTCCCGCTGGTCAATGCGACGGTTGAGGTGTGGCAGGCGTCGACGAACGGGCTGTACGAGCAACAGGATGATCAGCAGGTCGAGTTCAATCTCCGTGGGAAGTTCAGGACTGATGCTGAAGGCCGGTACTACTTTTATTGTCTGCGGCCGACGCCTTATCCGGTTCCTGATGATGGTATGTTTGTTGATTGGGTTGCGGATCATGGCTGATTGGATTTAGGTCCTGCTGGCAAATTGCTTGAGTTGATGGATCGTCATCCTTTTAGACCTGCGCACATTCACATCATTGTAAGTTGCCTTTTTCTTTTTGTTGTGTCGACGAGACTAATTCCATGCAGGCGACCAAAGAGAACTATCGACCTCTGACCACCCAGATCTTCGACAGAAAGGATCAGTACCTGGACAATGACTCTGTCTTTGCCGTGAAGGACTCGCTCGTTGTTGACTTTGTGCCGCGGCAGAATGATCCTCAAGCCGGTCTTGAGCTTCAATACGATATCAAGCTAGTCGCGGGCAAAGCCTAAAGCATGTGTGCTTTTGTGATGTTTATGATAGTGTTCTCGTAAATTCTTGACCCAAATACTACATATTTCTTTCGGATTGGAACAATCAAAAGAGCCATCGTTCCTATGCCATCCTTGTCTAAATGCCTCCCACAAACTTCGCAATCAACGCGCCCACTTCATCAGCTGCTTCGATACAGTGCCAATGTCCCACTCCTTTCAGCACTTCCAACGATTTCTTGGTGCTAGAGACATGCTTATGAATGTGCTCGCATCCCTCCATAGCCGCAGACTTATCCTCCTCGCCCGCAATAAGCATGAACGGCGCTCGGATCGCCGCATAGTTTGGTACTGGGGCACTAGCAATAGCTCGACAAAGCGCAGCATAGCCTTTAGGATCCTGGCCAAGCAGCAACTCCCGAATAAAAGCACGCTGGAGTGGGGTGCTGCGTGAACCGACGGCAGCTGAGGGAATGGCATTGGCCATGGGCTCCATGCCACCTGGAATATGGTTAATCAACGTCAAACCAGCTTAAAGACAATACATACCCTCCGAGACTGTATCTGCGCGCTTTCCCATGACCGAAACCAGCGTTTCGGATGGATGCGTAGGGCCAATGGCCACAACACCTGATATACGATCTGGGTATCGGGCGCCCAGCTCTGTCACGACCAGTCCGCCCATGGAATGTCCAACGACAACCGCCTGGGCGATCTTCAGCGCGTCCAGGACGCCGATTATATCTTCCGCGATTCCCGGAATCGAGACCGGGTCATTCGTGTATGGGGAGCGTGCCGCGCCATATGTATCGACGGTAATGCAGCGGTGAGACGACAGATGGGGAATAACGGGGAAATAGTAGTTCTGCGAGGATCCCAAGCCATGGACGAAGACGATGGTCAGGCTGGATGAAGTAGGTGGGCCGTCGGGGTGGGAATCAGCATAGTTCAGGCGATGATTGTTGGCTGTAAGGAAAGGCATCTTGATAGAATGAAAGCGTAGTTGAATTGGTAGCAACCAAGTCTGACGAATAGCCAGATCTATGAATAGGACTCGTCATGTCCAATTAAACCCATTTGGTAATGCGAGCATCCGTCGGAATTACGTCGAGCTCCCCCGCTCCCCGAATCGAGGGGCAAACACATCCGAATCGGCAGATCCGCGATTCCCGACCGGTTCACTTCCGATCCTCACCCGACAGAACCAACATCTTGTCGAGCTTCATTGGGTCTTGTATATAGTGCATGAGCAATGCAAATCCGAATCTCTTATCGTGCTCTCGAACCCAATTGGATCAACTCGCCAAATGATTCGCCGCACCCGCGAGAAAATACATCTTCCAAATAGTCTGCCGTTTCGTCACGAAAAGAATCTCGAAGTGCGGGCAGAGGAGTATTGACGCTTTTTGGGCGGTCGGTTGGCGGTGGTTCCAAGATTGTAGGGGGAGACTTGACGGATTGCTTCGTGCTGGTGGAAGCAGGTCGCACGGCGGCAACAGCATCTGCTTCTCTCAGTATATCCTCGTCATCGAATGCAGAACAATCAGAGAATTCATCATCGTCTTGAGCTGCTGGCACCGTCTCTCGGCCGGTGTCAATGCTACCGACTTGAGAATCTGATTTCTTTGGAGCTTCATCATCCTGCAAGCCCGACATTTCATTCTCAATCTCTTCGTCCAAGTCATCGTAGGCATCCGTGTCTACTTCTGTATCTCCCCCCGCGCTATCGGCTTCCTCAGGTGCGCCATGGCTGTCTTCGGTCTCCGTAGTCGTAGGTTCCGGGGTGGGTGGTACAGCAGGTTCAGCTTCTGTTTTCTCAGTAGTTGATGGTTTTTTCAAGAACACCGACAGTAATGGCTGGCTGGAGGGCACCTTGGGCGCGTTAGGATCCGGCAGACCAGTTCGCTTCCGCTCCTCACGAGCCCGAGCCTCCTGCTCCGCCTTCTTTTTCTTATTGGCAATGCGTTTCTTCTCCTTATCTCGTAGCTGCTGGGCACGTCGTTCACGCTCCTCCTCGCGCTCAATCCGCGCGATTTCTTCAGCGCTGAACTGGAACCGTTTGTTGCTGCGCTGATAGCGGCGGCGGACTGTGCGGGACTTTTCGATGATGACGCGCCGGGGTTGCTCGTTCGGCATTATGGAGGCACCCGTCACGGCGACTGCCCAGCGAATTCCCACTCATGGGGGACAGCGTATTCTATTGAGAAGGTGTTGCAACATGAGTTGCGGGCGGATCGGGGGTTTTGATCCGCGGGGATACGTTGTGCCGAAGATCAACAAATTGCCGGATTGAGCGGAACTGTGCATGTTCCAACTCCATCACTTTTATTTACTGCCTTTTTAACTATTTACATCGAGAGTATCTAGATCTTGCAGTCTCGCGCTGGGTCCCAGCACACAGGTGCATACGAGTCCAGCTTCAAGCTATTCATATCTTCCTCCGACAGGGCAAAATCGAAAACCTGAGAGTTCTCCAGAATGCGCGAGTCGGTCACCGACTTGGGCAGCGGCACATATCCCTGAGAAGATTAATTGGTCTGTTATTACTCATGGGGATCACTGCCGCTTCACATACCTTCTGCAAGCTCCAACGGACCAGGATCTGAGCCGGGGTCTTTCCATGCTTCTGCGCCAGAGTCTGCAACACCGACTCCTTCATACGAGTCGCCTGGACAAGAGGCGAGTACGCCTCAACAATGATGTTGCGCTTACGCAGCCACTCGACAACATCTTCACGAGGGCACCACGGATGAATCTCATACTGACCAACGGAGATCTCACCACCCGCACCACTCTGGATGTACGCCTCCAGCTCTTCGAGATGCTGGATGCCGTAGTTGGACACACCGAGCGATCGGATCTTACCCGCCTTTTGCGCTTCCACCAAAGCCCGCCAGGTGCCTAGGCGAGCTTCTTTTCCACCGTACGGGGCGTGGATCAACATGCTGCGAGGGTCAGTACCGATTATCTGAATCCATAAGAGAGTGGTCATACAGGTCGATGTAGCCGAGGTCCGCCGCCGCAATGCTCTCTCCAATGGCCTGTTTCGCTTCTTCATAGCCCATGCTTCCCCGCGGAACCTTACTCGTGTAGAAAATCTGCGATCGCGCCAGGCCTGACTTGCGAATGGCCGCGGCGCTTTCCGCCTCGTTTTCGTAATACTTTGCGCTGTCGACCTGGATGAAGAATTAGATTTTAGGACGCATGGATGGCAGTATATATAGCATACATGGCGATATCCTAGCTCAATAGCTTTCAAGGTGACTTTTTCGGTCACATCGGGAGGTCTATTGTCTTATTAGCTGTCGTCGAGAATTCTTCGTTGAGTCAACGTACGTCTGGTACACCTGCCATGACAAACTGTCAGTACAAAGTCACATCCAAGAAGCTCTAGTACATACCCCAAATCCGACCACGGGAATCTCATACCCCGAGACCAATTTATAAGTAGACTGCAGCGATAGAGCGGCCATAGCTGTAGATTGATCCTTCCGAATCAGCGCAGGGTCAAATTTTGTCACAGCAGAAAGAATGGAAGAGAGGAGAGGTGGAGAAGAGAGGGAAGGAAATGGTTCGAGTACAGTCAAAAGCTGATTGATATGATTCACGGACCACCTCGGTTCCGCAATTCCCGTGTCAATTCGCCTTTCGCAGGCCTGTTGGGACAGTTGACGCCATCGGGGTGGGTCCTTTAGAACGGAAATCGCGGGTCTGTCTCGGCGTTGGACTTGGATAAATGGATCGACTGATGATAACTAGGTACCAGACTACATTTCTTATTATCACTATTTATCAAGTTTGATTCAAGCTACCCAGGTATAGGAAGTCGTTGCATCAGTCTGTTCCACAAGTGGAGTGATTGATTAGGGCACGCCTTATCGATAAGACGCGGGGCAGCACAAAATCGTTTTCACTCTTAGTACAAGGTAGCTGCCCAGGTGATCCACGATGAATTTCCTACAGAACTTGCATAGTCGTTATATATTTATCGTAATTCTGGATTGGTTTCCTCCTGGAGGAGGGGTAATGATATATATAAAATAGGTTTTGTGATATCTGTAGAATTCGTCACGTGGATCCTTGATTACATACCCGGCCTAACCTAATTCGGTGATTCAAACACAGCCTAATCCAATTTTATTATTCAACCTTCCTATACAAAGCAATTCAAGCAAGAGGGCATATTTTGTAGGTATGGCCGATTTCCCCGCAATTAAAACTATTCGATAGCGCCTTTTTTTTCTTTGTCACTATCCCAAGGGCCTGGTTTACCCTACTCTCTACCATTTTGTCTGTCGGATGATAACCGGCTAGGTTGATTTTCAAACTCCTGGTGGTCTATCGTGTTCCGACGCCGACTTTGACATGAGTATAATGAGATCGTTGCCGCTGGTTTTCTCCCGTGGCGTAAATATTACTCTTTTGAGATCCCGCGGCGTATTAAGTGGGCATCTGGAGAAGCCGCAGCCAATCAAGATTCAAATACTCCAAATCTTTAGGTAGATAGGCTCTGCACATTTTCTGAGGGAAAGCCGAGAAATCTTCTATAAAAGCATATGTTCCTGGCTGATTTTTACATTAAAGAAGATCTTTACTTTCTACCCTCTATTCTTCCTTCACATCTAGATTGAATACAGTGCGATATTCGGCTGGCAAGATGCACTTCCTTGTCTTAGGTGCTTCAGGTAATGGCCCTCACCCTGACGGTATAAGATCTCTTCTGATTCAAAGGCAATGAGAAGGCGCTATTGGAAGTCAATTCTGTGAAATCGCTTTAAACGCCGACCATACCCTTACCCTCTTTGTTCGGAATGCTAGCAAGCTTCCGACCTCAATAAACAATCACATCGCAGTAGCGGTGATTGAGGGCACGCTCGAGAATGAAGCCGCCATGGATAAAGCCGCACAGTGCGGTGCTGATGCTTTTGTGTCCTTTGCTGGACCGCCGATTGGAACAAAGGATACGGTATGGGACCCTTGCATCATCGTGATGGCGGAGAAGTATGCTAATGACCCACCAGCCGTTAACGAATGGCTATAAAGTCCTTCTGCCGAAACTCATATCTCACAATATCAAGCGCCTCCTCGTTCTAAGCACACCTTCGTTTGGCACGTCTGCGGACAAAGTCTCCTTCAAGTGGCGTGTCGGGGCTTGGACGATGAAAACCTTCAGCCCAGGTCAATACCAGGAGATGATAGGCGTTGGGGAATATGTGTCCTCATTGCCGACTGATTATGGGGTGCGATGGACCATATTCCGAGTTGGTGGTCTGACAAATGGCGACGCGGCACCGGTCGAGGCCACAAGTCTAGGGAGTGGGAAAGATGGGATGTGGATTAGTCGGGCGAGTGTTGCAAGATGGGTGTTGGATGAGGCGATTGCACAGAAGTGGGTTGCTGATGCGCCTTATATCTGTAATTCATAGGGTTGATTGTTACGCTGCAGCCACCTGAAACTCAGTTGGCCACAGATACATGAGATGGTATATTTTCTGCGTGATCATTGGGTGGCTCTTGTTTGCCATTTGCTTCGAGTGCATCCCCATCCTTTCTCGAAATCTAGCCTCGCTACCAGTTGAGTAGCTCATCCCTCGAATCTAATTAGAATGCACTCGAAATCATCGTGTAAACTCACTTCTTATGGCATTCCCAGTTTCAAGATGACTAGGGATGCTCACCGCCAAGCTTCGCCGGGCAACACCTACGGCAGGTCACTTTCTGGCTTTTCTCTTTTCAAGCTCCAAGGCCGCCCTCGATTCGCCCGTAAGGCTTTTAATAACGGACTGACATAATTGATTCAACGCACAATTTTATATGACTCTTTTTGCTCTTTAGTCTCATGCCATGCATCCGAGGCGCTCACACACGAAGTCCAGACATGGCTGTGAACGTTGCAAGAGCAGGCGAAAGAAATGCGACGAGACTGGACCACCCTGTACGAACTGCCAAAAGGGAAATGCAGAATGCAATTACCCCGATAATTCTTTTCGCCAGTTGCATTCGCCCTACTCTGCAAAGCTTCTGGCATCCCAAGCACCCGGTGAGCCTGGATACATGACGAGGGTCGGGAAGCTTTCAGATATAGGAAACAGCGCCAGGAGCTCACAAGGTTCACCTCGATTGGAGAAAACCAATCGAATGCGAGAACTCGAGTTAATGCATCATTGGTGCTTGAAAACATGCAGGAGCTTCTCGCCGGAGCTGAGCAGTACTTTTCAAGACTACGTTGTGCAGCAAGCGTTTCATCATGACTTTTTGATGGATTCGTTACTCGCACTTACATCGCTACATATGGCTAATGAAAATACGATCAAGAACGAAGATATCACGCAAGAGATTCAAAACGCATTGCGGTACCAAGAGAGCGCGGTACCCGCTTTTCGCAAGGCGCTAGACGATATTTCCCAGTCAAATTGCGACGCACTTTTTGCATGCTCTACGATCATGACGGCTTGTGCAGCTGTTTCCCCCTCAGTCCAAATGAACGCATACAGTCAGAGGAATGATAATGCTGCGAATATAACCCGTGATCTTACGCTCCTCTTCCATTTCGTGACAGGAACCCATTCCATAATCGACAAGGCTCGCCATTGGCTCGACGACGGTCCATTCAAATCTGCTATCCTGCGCCATCCAGTAGAAGACTGGGTACCTTCCCCCGAGGAAAACATTTTCCCTCATGATTTAAAGAGGCTGTGCTATAGCACAGCCCCTGGATCGCGGGATGTCTACCGGCGCGCAGTCAGTCTGCTGGATAGCGCTTCAGCAAAAAAGGAAGAAATGGTAATTCCTTGGATAGTTGTGGTCGGTAAAGAATTTATCGAGCGAGTTCAAAATGCAGAGCCAATAGCACTGCTTATTTACATCTGTTGGGGAGCTCTTCTTGGCCGGATAGAGAACATTTGGTGGGCGAGCGTATCAGGGGCGACGATTGTGAGGAGACTTGCCCCGTACATTTCGACTGAATCTGAAGTGGGGAAAGACATTGTGGAATGGGCAATAGGGATTCTGAGGTTAGAAACTGATTGAGTCTTCACATCGACAACAAAGTCTACAGTACAGCTAAATTCGCGTCACACTTAATCGCTACAAAACTAATTCTAGAAGGGCGGATATGGGTGGCAGTATTAAGCGGGGCAAATCAGAGTGGACGATGTTGTCATTTCGAGATTCAACTGGAACACATCAAAGAGGGGGAAAAGTTCCTAGTTATACCCCTTCCGAAGCTATATATCTCACTAGAAATGATCGCAGCCTAACTATAGCAGCATATACTCAACAAACACCGTCTACCTCCCACTTCAGGTAGTCCGACGATCTTCCCAGAATGCGCCTGGTCAAGAACAAGATCGAGCACAATGGCTCAGGCGCAGTCACTCTGCTTCCAGATGAGCCTGAGGACATGGTATTTCCCCAAACGACCCAATTAGCGCTCAAAGCCATTCATCTCACCTCAATCGCCAGTGGCACGCATACAACCTAATTCGACCGGGCGATCTCCTCCGCGCCAGCGCCATCCGACGCGTAACGACTGTTCAAGACACAGGATCTACAACCTCGGCACGCGTTCACCTCAATCTCGAAATCCGCGTTAAAAACCTCGACTTTGACCCGCAAAGTTCCCAGCTGCATGTCTCCGGCCAGATTGTCAACGAAACCGCACATACGAAAATCGGACAGTTCCATACACTCGATCTAGAGCTGAACCGCAATTTCACGTTAGAAAAAGAGGTTGGCGCGAATGGCGAGGGCGTTGGGTGGGATAGTATTGCGGTGGAGATGCTCAAGGATGCCGTGGATGAGGGCGGCAAGCGGCGGGCTGAAGCTGTGGCGGTCGTGATGCAGGAAGGTCTAGCTCATATCTGCTTCATTGGGCAGTTTCAGACAATATTGAAGCAAAAGGTTGAAATGTCCGTACCGCGGAAACGGATGGGAGGGGGAGATCATGATAAAGTGAGTTGGAGATGGGAGAAATTCCAATTGGTGATCACTTCTCGAAGTCGCTGACATGCGAACCAGGGAATGAATAAGTTCTACCGTGTGACGCTGGATACCCTCCTCCGCCAGATGGAGTTCAATATTAGCATCACGTCGGGAGCCAACGGCGAGGCCGTCCGACCTGTTCTACTCGCTTCACCCGGTTTCGTCGCTTCAGGTTTTCAGAAATACATCCAGGCGGAGGCGTCATCAACGACACCTGGGCTCAAGCGATTACTACCCAGCATCGTGGTCGTGCATTCAGCATCGGGGTATACAAATTCGCTTTCGGAAGTGTTGCAGTCTCCTGCAGTGAAGACCCTCTTAGCGGACACAAAATACGCCCGAGAGACCAAATTGATGGATGACTTTCTCGACCAGTTGCGCAAGGAGACCAACAAAGCCACATATGGTCCCCGCGAGGTGGAGTCAGCCGTTGATCAAGGCGCTGTCGGGCGTGGTGGCGGGGTGCTGATCATGTCGAACCGTCTGTTTCGATCTCAAGACGTTGCAGAGCGTAAAAGATGGGTGGGACTAGTGGATCGAGTGCGCGACATCGAAGGAGGTGACGTGCGGATTCTGAGCTCAGATCATGAGAGTGGGAAACGTCTCGAAGGACTTGGGGGGATTGCGGCGCTGCTCACGTTTCCTATCATCGAGGAGGATTTTGACTCAGATGATGATGCTGCGGCAGATTAAGAGTGCTTGGGCTTCATCCTCAGATTCAGTTTATGGATCTTGTGACTCGTCCATCAGATTTAACTGGTAGATAGGGTTGCAAGACATAGTCCAGGCTGGTGGATCCGGTCGTGGCTTGTGGATGAAACTATTACGAGCGAGCCAGTAAATATAAAGAATCACCAACACAAGTCAATCTCCCTTTGTGTACCCGGCGATCGAGTAATTCTACGACTCTGAAACAAACGGTTTAGCTTCTACTTTGGGAATACATAGATGGCAAGTTTCACTGACGACATGACTCGGGATATTCCCTGGACTATCAGCAAGTACTTCGCTTGCTTCATTTTCGTTCAACAAACCATGTTGTACTGATTTGTCTCTCATTTGATTAATTGCCAAAGAATTCGATCACATCAGATCTAGTCCCTTCTCTCTACTAGGTACTCGTACGCCGACTTCTCAACACCGAAATGATCACCAGGCCCACAATAACTGAGTCGCATTGATGGTCTAGTGGTTAGGATCGCGTAAGGTCAACCATCACCTCAAAGTAAACACAACTAACAATATCACAGTCTCTTCCAATAGGACACTCCTAAGTAAAGAGTGGGCCGGGGTTCGATTCCCCGTCAATGCATTTTTGAATCTTCAATATACCATGCGAAAATAAACTTTACCATCATGTCCACAAATTAGCCTTTGACCATTGGCTGCGATAGAGCTTGGGTCGAAGTTTACTTGGAGATCTGGAGGTAAACGCTTTGAAGATTATACTTTTGGCTGCCCAGGTCATATCCCGATGTATCCACTTGCGACTAGGATACGATCTTTTCGTCCGATTAGTCGATTTTATCTAATGCATAAACGTTTCATTGTACACGAGACAGGTAGGGTAGGTAGCATCGGATGTGGATGTAGTGCGGATTTTGAGGTTGAGATTTGGAAGGAACAGTGGAACATTCTTAATACGAGAATGATGACATTCTCCCGAGGTCCCAGTAAGGGCTCTAAGTCGCCACATAATAGTAGAGATTGATTGAATACTTGATTTGGTTATAGCCGGGGCTTGAGCATGAAGAAGAGCGGCGGAGCCGGACTTGCGGACATCATCTAGCAAGTCCGATCAGCATAGCAGGATATAGCAGGGGTTCACGCAACACATATCTTCAAAGGCAAAGTTAAGACGTACAAGAACTTGAGAAATCCCAGCCAATCCTATTCATCCTGAAATCACTGCTTATGCTTAAGATATACTGTCTCTAGTACGAGCGATGTTCAGCCAGTCTACAGAGTTAAAATATCTATTTCACGTAGCGTTGATCTGAACCGCGTGTCAACCTTGATTGGTGAACTACGAAAAATACTTATAGTTTTTATTCGTGAAACAAGAAGCAAATGACAGTTAGGTAACAAATTCCTCAGGGCAGGTCCAAGTCGATGATACCAGGAAACGGGATAACTTCCCAACCATTTTCTGCAGAATTATTCCCAGACATCTTTTCTAATCTTGTTTCCAATCAGGAATCGAATATTCGACATTTTTCTAGAAAGATATAGTTTCCAATACCCCATGCAAATGTACTGACAACACTCATGATAGAAAAGATCGGAACCCCAGAACACCCATGACTCCCGGTCGATCTCGTCGATCTCTATCAATTCCACCCACAGCCTGACGGATTCGAGGCTCGATGCCCGCTCGCATCTCAGCCTCGCGCACTCGAGGCTACAGAATACACGGTCGGAACTGTAAAAGCAAGTGGGGGCCAAATCTACAGCGGAAAGCGAGGAAAACCCGTGACAAACAGAACGCAGGTATCTCCGTCCTCCGTCTCCTTTCAGATCAAAAAGTCAGCGAGTCATGGAAATAACTAACTATAGCAATCGTAATAGCAAGCCCGAATGGGAAATGGGGGCAATGTTCACGTCCTTGACATCTCCACATCGGTCTTTGTCCCGTCACAAGGCTACAAGAAACCTGCAAGTGAAACGGCTTGCGAGGAAGGAGTCATGTCGCGAGCAGAAGTTACTTATGTGGCACTACCTGCCTTATCTGGCTTAGCTGGAACCGACAATACCCTATCCAGTGGTTCAGTGCGATGGGTCTGTAGATCGTGGGGCCGTCGACGTCAAGGAGAAATGGAAAAGGGAGAAAAAAACATTCGTTGCGAGAAGAGAATCGGCTAACCGATTTGAGTAAATGGACTAGCTTCCTAATAGGGTAGTGATGGGTGGTGCTCTGATTGGTGGATGGGCTTGGGGGCTTTTAGAGTGTGGATTGTGATCCTTTGGCCGATGGCTAAATCCTTTGAAATCGTAATTCCGGAGTCCGCGGGTTTACTCCGTACTAACCGGCCCCACTATTTTTTATTTCAAAAAAAACAGGAACCCTCTAGCGAGGGTCCGCCACCCATACGATAAAACCCCCCCAAACGATAATGTACCTTTTGGTAGGCACCCCATATAAAAGATACTTATAGAATTATACGATTTTCTCAACCACAACACAAGATATGTCTATATAAAACTAGGTTTAGTATCCTGTTGATATATAAATAAATATATTAAGTTTTGAGTATAAGTTTCTAGGACCCCTTCTAATATAATATACATGTTGGACTACAAGTTTACCTACTTTCCAATATTAAATAAGGGGTCCTCAAAATATGTACTCAAATTCTAATAACTTATTCTAATAAGATAGTATATACTAAATAATTAGTTATGAAGTATTATAAAGCGTTGTGGTTGAGAAAATTATATATTTCTACAAGTACCTTTATATGGGGTGCCTACCAAAAGGTATATTATCGTTTGGGGGGGTTTTATCGTATGGGTGGCGGACCCTCGCTAGAGGGTTCCTGTTTTTTTTGAAATAAAAAATAGTGGGGCCGGTTATACGGAGTGACATTCCATGAATCTAGCCCTACGAGTCTGGCCATGGTTGATTCTCGGGTTGAAAGTGTAATATACGGAGTAGAATTCTGGAAATTGCAGAACGCGTGAATCTCATTGTATGCTGCGAAAAAACAATAATCATATCCACCCGCTTCCGTAAACTCCGTGGCCATGTCATGTCGCTCGTATAGTAATGAAATCAACAAAAAGAAATGCTCAACGCTATAGTCTGATATACAATTCAATGTTCCTCCCCAGGCGAATAATGTCGAGCCCGTTTGCGGGACAACGGAGGCATTGGCGAATGTGGCGGATCAGACAGAGCAACAGGTGAACCAGCCGGTGATGCACTGTCCAAGCTTCGACGAGATTGTTTGGCATCGAGGAGACGAAGTTGTGCACGGCATTGTTCTGGAGTAAAATCCTTCGAGGCACCAAGTTCTTTAATCTAGAGTAAATTGTCAGCTGTGGAACTCCAGTGGAATCCGATCAAGGGACTTACCTTGTCCGCCACAAATTGATATTTCTCACTCTCCCACATTTCATGAGCGCTTAAAAGCAATTGAATCTGAAAAGGAGCCACCCGAGTCAGCATCAACCGTCGAATTGCCCACGACTCGGTACCGTGGTCAAGGCTGTTCGCCTTGGATCACATACTTACATCGTCATCATCCCAACGCGCCAGTCGCTCTTTGCGCCGGCGGAGCAATCGCATTTGCAAGCGAGCCTCTGAGGCATCTTTATTGAACCTTTGGCGGAACATCTCTCGAACCACCTTCCAGGCGAGATTTTGCTGTCGCAACCCCTCCACAAACGCATCCTCTGTTTCTGCTTGCGGATCTCGACGACCGCGACCTGGTGCGCGGGGTCGAGGATACAGCAGCGGAGAGTTTCGCACCACTTGACGCTCGCTTTCCATGCGTTGCACGCCCTCGGGATGCGGGAGAATGTTGATGGGGGTGTCCCGCGAAGGTGTTTGAGATGGGGTTCGCTTTAGGCGCTTTTTCGGGGGCGCTGAAGGTGACATTCTTGAGGTCTGGCCGAGACCGTAATAGGCGTCATCCGGAACGTAGCCATAATGTGTGCGGGCTGCTGTCGTCCGCGGATATTCAGGTGGAAAGGGCGCACTGATTCCCAGACCTTGCGGCTGGGGGATAGAGTCATTGACTCCATAATGGTACTCTTGAGGACTGTATTCTTGGGAGTGGTGACTGAGTACAGGGCTTGGGCGGAAACTGTGATCTGGAAGACTGATGGGAGTGAGCACGTTGGATGGCACCATCGGCTTTGTACAGTAGGGTTGTTCGACGCCCATGAAAGATGATTGGAAGCCAGGCTAAAGCAGAATAGTTTGTTAGTTCAGAGCACTTATAAGGTGCATGGTGCCAGCCACGCAGGCCATGGATCAGCGACAAGGGAACTTACCGCTTCAACTCCCGGCCAATCTGATTCAAGGTTTCCATAGAAGGCTGGCACCTCTTGTCCAGAGCCGGGCATATTTTGGGGATGCGGCATGCTTCTCGCGTGAAATGTGGGTAGAACCATGGAGCCCATTTGAGATCCAATTGATGGTGTAGTTGGGAAGAGACTCGAGTGGCAGAATGTGAAACTCGGGGGGCGCGTAAAAGACAAACCCCGAGAATGGCAATTGATCACGAATGACAGCCTTGACGACGAGGCTCGTGGAATATCAAGAAATGTTCCACCAAAATTGACCAGCGAAAGGTCAAGCTCAAGGATCAAATAGAAGACGACCCAGAGGAGACCAATGGGTAGCGGATCTTTTATAGATGAAGAGTTGCGCCCCGAGAGAAGTGGGGGAAGGAACAGAATGATGTATAGACCTGTATTGGTGGAGCAGGACAGCGCGCAATGGAAGCCTCGCGAGGCAGGATGAACAAGCAGTCCGGCGGACAAACTATAGGCTCAGAGAGATCAGAAATTGGATCGTACCGCCGTGCTGCAGAGGATGGCTCAAGAAAAAACCGAATCGACACGACGAGGGCCTATATTTAAGCGCCAGCAGATCCAATAGTGCGATAGCCATGGCATCGATTTCTCGCCCCCATAGACCATTCCCCCGGGAGAAAGTGGGCACAGACTCTGCACGATGGGATGATGAATGGGAGCTCCACATGGTTTATGCTCCTACCGGGCAAGAATTAAAAAAATAGGAGAAATAAGAATAAAAATATGGAAAAGGAAAATGGAAAATGGAAAATTCCAAAAACCCAATGGATCCAGACGTCGATCAGGGCGGGATCTGATTAGCCGCTGAACTGAAATGGGTTAGAAAAGCATGACTCGGTTGGTAATGCTGGACCGGAACTGCACAGGCATTTCCATGCATCCACTCTCCTATATTCATCGGATCTTCTGCACAATTTGCAATAGAGTTGTGGCGTGAGAAATGGTGATTGAATCGGACTCCGGATCATTGGATATGTCGTAGTATTATTGTCATCGCGAATCGCCATGACAGATTTAATGCGGTGAGGCTGAGAAGTCTGATTCTACCCGCGCGAGGCTTTTTTGCTCCGGAGAATTCATGGCCGTTGATTTAGCGCTGGCCATAGAACCCCCTCTTTCATTCTCTTTCCCACCAAGAATCTAGTGGACACTATTACCCTCGCATCTCAATCATCGAAAGATATTTGGGATACAGAGTTTTCGACCATTACTCATGTCAATAATCGACTGGTAGAGTCGACCATACCTGAACCCTTTTTCCCCTCTTCCCTCATCAACCAATCATTCTTCTCCATTGAACGGTTTTTCGTACCCCCACATTGCCCCAAATGAGCCAAGCCTTGTCCCACAGCGCCAGAGTTCAAGTGCCCCAAGATCCGGACCGGTCAGAACATGTTTCTCCGTTTCATCCAGACCGATTCATACAGGGGTCCCAAGGAAATCCTCATACCGAGTGACTTCCGGCGGTATGGAATCTCTGGAACCGCCTACCCAAAATAGTAGCTGATGTCCCACACACACCTTGTGCAATTCTCTCTCTCCTGCCCCTTTCTCTCCCACCTATCCTCTTTCACTCCAACCACCAGCAAGCGATATAAAATAGATCAAATAGGGTCACTTACCCAAGATATTCAGGATAAAGTGCCAAATCGGCTGCTACATTTGCTGGTAAATTCTATGCTAGCTCGTTCAGCAGAGGTAATCGAACAGTAGGGGGTATTAGATAACATAAAACCGGCAGAATAAAAGTGGGTTTTGTCACTCTGTATGAGGATATCCTTGGGACCCCTGTAGTGGATCCCGTCAAGTCATGTTCATGGTAGCACAAAGCATCATGATACCGGATTAGGAAGCCGCGGACGACCTTGCAGCTTCCCGAATCGGTAAAGCGCGGACCCGTGGCCCCCTGAACTTTCCACGTTGGCGGAAAACAGAAATGAATTTCTGAAACGAAGAGGCTCACATGGGGCGAAAATCAGTATCAGATGCTTCCAAAACATTCTTCATGGTCATAGCTAAGCTTAATTGCGACTAATGACATCCCAGGTCTTCATAACAATTTGACTATTCGCGGCTTGTACCCTAAACGGGTATCTGTATCTCTGCACATCGCGCTCATCTTCCAACGGCCACTGTTCTGGTGACGAGGTCTCTATTCTTGGGTACCCCTTACTGCTTCGGGTGGAGGCTCCCCAATCCCCAGACCAACAATTCGTTTATCTCAATCACTGAAAATGGAAACATCTTTCAATAGTATGGAGATGGAGTGATTGCATCATCTGTCTAGCCAGCCAATGACTAAGGTCAACCTTATATTGGTGCGAGAATTTAGCGTTCTCGTCGAGCCGTCAGGCTCCAAGTGATCGGCCGGGTCATATAAGGTTTTAGACTATGCATAAAGCGTAGTGTCAATTGAGTAATGCATAGCCCTTAAGCATGTATCATTTTCGGTCGGAAGATTCTTATACGTCGTAATCTCATTTAATGATGACAGATGAGATGAACATTGAAAGTCAAATCATTTCAGCTATTGTCTGGCCCCATGCAAGCGAGAAGATATTTGACAAATAGGCCGATAGCCAATCATGACCAAGTAGAGATAAGAACTTCGTTTATTTCCGTTACTATGTATAACACAGCGATAGTCACTCGCCTACTCATGGGGTCTGATCTATCTACGATCTACCTATTTGCCAAGCAAGGACGAAGTACGGTTGACATTCAACGTTGGATGGATTTTGTGTCACAGATAAAACTCCAGATAGAAGGTTAAATTGATTGTCGGTCTTGTCGCCCCTCACTGCAGCTGTAATAGCTTCAAAACCAACAGGGCCGTTGATGACAATCCCAGGAACTTGGTCGCCAGATAATCAGTGGTTGGGCAAAGGGTGATGATCCTCGTCTGCCTCCAGCATACCATCGAGCGAGTCATGGTCTCTATGACGGTCCAATGTATCATCTGCTGCAATCGACACACCCCGAGCGCCCCATCGGTTGTGACCTTGACCCTCTACACCATCCTCTTGCAGGTGCTGTTCCTCATCCGTCGACGGTCGCGTGCGGCGGAAGTTGACTACGCGATTCACCAGCCAGCTCTTGCTAAAATCCTCCGAGTCGACCACCCCGCCATTGCGAAGCTTCACCCGTTGGCGCGAGTAATACACCCAGGCGAAATCGATGTAGAAAGCGGTTTGCACGATTCCAAACACCAACGCGATCGGGTCCCAGAATTTCTCCTGGCCAAAGCCACGGACCATCCAATTCAGAATGTAGAATGCCCGATACGACCCTAGAGCGACCAAGTAGTACGAGTCGATCACGGTGGGGACGGTGGTTTGACGCAAGAGCAGGAGCTGAGGCAACACGCAAACGGATTCCAGAATGATGGAAAACGCCCAACAGAGCTAAATATAGACCGTTAGCCAAGAGTGCCGAGAGTCCATGCATAAGATCAACCGGGTCCCTTTCTTACCTCAAGGAACCACGTCCCCGGGAACCCGTGCTCAAAAACAAGAATAGCAATCGGTGCCATCACGAGAGACCCAAGAACCGACCAGATCCCGATCTTCCATGCCCGCTCCGTTTCCCGTGTCCGGGGGAAGAGCTTCATCATGATGAACACGATGTAGAAGGAGGATAGCAGGTAGAACGACTTGAAAAAGACGTTCCAGACCAATTTCCCACTACCAGACCATAAAGCGAACGATGCGTCGTCGAAGATATCCAGATATCGGGTCACAAAGACAAGGGCGTAGAGCATCTGCGTGAGGAGCGAAACGCCTAGACAAGCCAACAGATCAGCGATAAGCCATCAGTATTCGGACCCATTCTCAACCACATACCCTCCGCGCTTCTGTTCCTATGAATCGCCCATGTCAGGATTAGTATAGAGGACAGATGCGACAGATCTGCGAGGTAGCGAAATACGTTCCACTCCATAGTGGCAGGCTGTAGTAGTTTTCGCGGGGAGAAGGCGGAATCAAGGCCCGGCGACGAGCAACAAACGTGTATAGGACCAAGGACTGTTTTCGGACCAGCCCAGCATAGGTACAACAATTAATTCAGAAGCTTCGTCACAGCCAACCCACGACGCCGGCCGAGTGACTTATTGTTTGGCTGGTGGAAGGGGTGGTTGGGAGTAGAGGAGCTCGGGGCCGCGTGTCCTCACGTGCTGCATGACGTTATCGCTGCCCCGATCTATACTTAGTTCACAGTCAGTATTCAATAAAGTTAGAAGTATAATGTTCTCGATAATAGAGATCATGTGTATTTTCACAAGCATTGGCTTCGAAAAGTTGAATGAAGTGGGAGAATTGTAGAAGCAAAGCAATCACACTTGGACCGTTGCACTATTGACACCATATATATACCCACTTGCCCTTGAATTCAGTGTCGCAAGCGACCACCTTGGAAGATGCTCGAGCCTTTCGACATTGCGATTCACTGATAGAAAGCACAATTCCCCACCACCTACTGCGTACTAATCATCTAATCAAGTTATCAGTGGAGCCCGGATAGATTGTTAGGGTACACCAACGCTCTGACGTCACTTTGGCTCAGCATTGCAAATGCCATCCCGTCACCCAACAAAGCCATCCACTACATCTAACATCCAAACTACCTCTCGCCAGTCAACCATGACAGGGCAAATCGAGCAAGGGCCCACGGCATTTCCCTTCGGGCGCAACAACTCCAATGATTCCATGAAGAAACGTCAGAACTCGGAAAAGGCACGACAAAAGGGGACCCATCCAGATCAACAAGAAGGTGAGCGAGTGACATTCTTCGTCAAAACTTCTCAGTTAACCTTTAAATAGAAGATCAAAACCACGCGAAGAAAGTCACTGCCACTTTATACGAAGAAGACAAGCCGGACAATACGGAGAATATGACCAGCAAAACCGCCCAAAACCAATAATGATGAATTTGCGAATGGTATACGACATCGACATCTTGTTTTTACATCGATATTGTGACCACTTTGATACCTTGGTTTAGATCATGTCAATGAGCGTTTAAACATGATATCCGGAATGAGTGATCGAATGCATGTCTACAGTTTGAGAATGAAGGAATTCTACTTGCGAATGACTAGGATCAAACAGATACCTCGCTCTAAAGATGCTGTTTATATATCTGCAATAGAAGGAGCAGAATATGCCATAGGCTTAAAAATATTTCGTAGTATGTTTATACTCAAAGTGAAAATCACGGCGCGAAATGAGTCTCAAGGAAAATTTGATTTCTCGATATCCATCCCCGCATGACGTCAGATTCTCGGCGGTGGTTTTCGCCGTAGCACCATGGGATTCGTCTTCCCGTCTAGCCTGGCAATCTCTACAAGCTCGCGTGTTCCATGTCATCTAAGTCTCGGCTTTTTCTTTTTCGCATACTTTTTGGCAAGGTTGATCCAGGTAACGGACATTATAACTTCAAGTCCTTGGAAGGAGATTGCTGGAATCTTGGAATGATGACTTCTAATCAAGCAGCCAAAACTAATCAAGTGTCTTTACTGGGAGCCAGGTCGTAAGGTACAGTCTAGATTACTACGACACTTTATCCACTCAAGACACCGGAGCTCTGAGAAATAGAATAAATCACATCACAAGAGAAGTAAGTTGATCTACACACATTTTCGAAATCCTCTAAATACACCAAAACACATCAAAGTCTAGGTTCTCCCATCCTAGTTGGCACCATGGCCCTTGCCGTTGTTGCCTTTGTTGCCGTTGTTGCCGTTGTTGTTCTTCTCCTTCGTCTGTGCCAAGCCCAAACATTCGGCAATGTTGAAGAAGATATCGGTGTTGTCGTAGACACCGCCAAACAACTCCTGGCACGGGCCCTGTGCGAACACCGGCACATCAGTCAGGGAGTGGACGCCCGAGTCCGAGTCAACGGGGAGGGTTCCGTTGATCAGGATTCCATTGACGGCATCCTTGTAGTTGGCAATGTATCCACCCTTAGGACCTTCCACGGCCGGTTCGCGGGCACCTTCACTGTGCACGACCCAGTTCTCACGGTGGTCAGTGAAAGCAGAGACACCTGAGTGCAGGGTGTAACGCGGGTCCCAGCGAGCGGGGAAGTGGACACCCTCTGAGTAGCGGAGGGCGTTAGGTCCGTCCATGGTGTACTGCGACAGGCCGGACTTCTCGTAGTAGCCGACGGCCCGGCGCTTCTGGCGATCGTGCTCTTGGGCAGCGAAGTACTCGGTGTCGACAGAGCCAGTGACGTCGAAGCCATGGCCGTGGTCGGCGGTGACAACGATCAGGGTGTCTTCCAGCTGGCCGAGCTTCTCGAGTTTCTCGATGGTGGCGCGGATGGTGTCATCGAATTCGAGCAGTTCTCCCAGGGAGCGGTCGTAGTCCATCGTGTGCATCTGCTTGTCGATGCTAGCGGCCTCGGACATGAGGAACCAGCCATCATCGCGGTGGAGTTCATCAAGCACATCAACGGCCTTCAGAGTCATCTCCTTCAAGCCGGGCAGGTCCTTAGCATCGCGGTCCGAGCCGTCGGGGTAGTTGCCTTGCCCCTCAAGGTTCTTTTGGTAGACGTTGCGATCGAGCCAGGTAAGCAAAGTCTCAGTCTGGAAGACACCGAGCAGCTTCTTGTCATTGGCAGCATCCTGTAGCGCGGTGTTGTTCCAGGCAACGTTAAAACCCTTCTCAGCGAAGAGCTTGTAGTAGTCGCGGGGAGCGTCGATGCTCTCAGCAAAGTTCTCTGCGCCACCACCAAGGAGGACATCGGGGCCTTCAAAACCTCCCCAGTTAAAGCTGCTCACACCCTCAAGGTAAGCGCTAATAACGTGGTCATACTCTCCGCGGTCCTTGGTATGAGCACCCAATGCACCGGGGGTCGCGTCCGCCAAGAAAGCAGTCGAGACAATACCAAGGCCGGCATCAGGGTACCGACGCTTGAAAATCTCGGAGATGGTCTCAAACTTCGGGTCATCGAAGGGATCCTCAGAAGAATCGACGTAGACATTCAAAGCGTTGACAGTACTCTTGTGACCAGAGTAAAGGGCCGTCGCAGAGTTGGCCGAGTCGGTCATGAACGAGTCCAGCGAGTGCGTCATCTGATGGCCCAGCACAGGGAACTTGTCCATCGCCATCTTGGTCTTATACTTGCCGTTGACGCTGCGGTGAGCCATCAAACGCGCCGCAGTGATCATGTTAGTCGTCATACCATCTCCGATGAACATGATGACATTCTTCGCGCGACGCTTAGCAGGCGTTTCCCGAACAACCCAGTTTGCGACCGTCTGCTTGGTGCCATAGTAGTTCAGGATAGCCTCATACTCTCCCGGCTCGTACAGAGCAACTCTTCTATAGGCTTTGGAAGTGACATTGACGAGGGAGGGTTCGTTGGCATCTTCGGCGAACAGATCTGTGGGGAAAGACTTAGTTTCCGACACGAATGACAAGCCGAGCGAATCGACACCATACCTTCGAACCAAGTGAAGTTCCAGTTCTCCAGCTTCGGCTCCTCTACTTCAAAGTATTTGGTAGCAGGAACAGGCTCTTCACCCTTCTTGGAAATGGTGAAAGAGAAGTTGGGGTCTGGCTCCCCTTTACGGGCTTCAGAGCCATTGACGGGCGAGTGCACCTCCAGACGGATATCAAAGAAGGAACCAGCCAGGAAGTCCGTCCTAGCACGCACAAACTCATTAGTCGCATGACGATAGACACAGAGCACCACACATACTGATCCGGAGGAAACACGCAGCCCAAGTCCGGGCATGCACCCAGTCGCTGGAACGTCTGGGCGGCAACGCCCGAGACAAGACACGCGACGAGAGGGATCGACAGGACCTGCATCTCGGTCGCTGAGATAAGATGAAACTGCTGGACTCGAAAAGAGGGGAATCCAGCGATTGAAGTAATCACCACTTTTGAATGCAATTAGCCCTATACGGTCATCACCCGTGGAACGCCGAGACCTCGCAGGGATAACCGGAAAATTTTAATCTAAGAAGCATCGCGCCCGGTACAATCCATCCACCATCTGCTGGAAATTGTGATGGTCGAGCTTGGCAAAGAGGGACGGATCATTCCGTTCACGGGAGCAGCTTCTGCACGTGCGTCACTCTCGATGACTTCGTGGAGCATTGGAGCTTTGATGCCAAGTCGGATTCAGCCAACATCGAGGGGAACCAAAGCTCGAATGTCTTGGTCCGTCTTGGTATGTCTTGGCGGCAATCCACGTGGGAGTATTGTCGTGCAGTGGAAATGCTTCATCTGCCGCAGCCTGCTTCTCATTGGTGATGGAAGTTTAATGAACGTTGTGGCTGTCATCGGCTGCATCGGCTGCATCGGCCAAGGAACATGGTTGCAGTGTGTCGTAGTGCCCAGCAGGAGAGAATTGAAGTCTAGAGCGAGAACCTGGTTGCTTTGCTCGGGCCAATCAGGAAGCGCAGAGGCACAGCCGCCGACGTTTTGTTGTTGCCCCACTGGATATAGTCACTACATCTGGATGGATGCCGAGATACAAGTGTGAAGCCCGGGCAAAGGTGGTTTCAGGTGAATGCCAGATGTGTGGAAATACCATCGTCAGGTCAATTGTCACTGTACGATATCCCACAAGTGCCATCACCCCTCACACGTAGGAATTAGCTCATCTATAGTTTTTCGGCTTCAACTCTACCCAGCGAGCTCACGCAGCATAACAGAAAGAATGAAGTGGAAAATAAAAACAAAATACGGGCAAATCAGCCCTCTTGAAATATACTCATTGAAAGTAAACGTAAAAACATCCTTTTCCACTATCCCAATAATTCCAATCAAAAAATCCCCATCTACGCCTTCTTGTATTCACTGTATTGACCGGTCTTGGTGTCGTGAACCAGGTCAGCCTTCTCGATTTCGCCATACTTCAGGTATCCGTTCGCCACGGATCCACTAGCGACCACATTGTCCGAGTTCCGCTCCAAACGGTTGTCGCCGCTCACAACGGTGAAGTTAGCCAGGGAAATCTCCTCAGGACCGCGCTTCTTGCCGTCGGGAATGCCGAAGAACTGAGCTTGAACCTTCTCGGCGGTGATCTGAAGCTCGAAGTATCCGCGGTAGTATCCCTCGGACCAGATCAGCGAGTCGGTGTCCGTGACAAGTTGCTTGGAGATCTCGTTGGCAGCAGAAGCAGTGATGTTCTCTCCGAAGGAGGAGGGAGAGGAGACAGCCGTTCCAGCAAATTCCACACCGATGGAACCGGCGCCGTCGCGGTTGTTGTAGGGGCTGTTGTCGAGCCAAGTCAGATCGCTAACCCAGTTGGCGTGAGAGTCTCCTGCGAGCACGATGTTGTTGTCAATCTTGTTGTCGTAAAGAGTCTGCAAGGTGCGGTTCTTGCTGGCCAAATAACCATCCCAAGCATCCACGTTAAATGGCTGTTCGGCATCCATGGTAGCAGTCTGGTTCAGCTGAGAGAAGACTGCAAGGACTCGTTAGAAAGGCGACACCCCAACTGCAGAAAGAAGAACATACTGATTTGGCTACCGATAATACGCCAGTGAGCACCACGGTTGGCGGACTCAAGTAGCTTGCGCTGCAACCAATTCTCCTGGCGGCTTCCCATCAAGGTGCGGCTGGCATCGTCCTTGATCTTGTAGATGTAGTCGGTGTTGTCGGAGAGATCCGTGATGGAGCGGTCGTATTGTCTGGTGTCCAGCATGATCAGGTCCACCATGTTGCCAAGCTTGAAGTCTCGCCAGATGCGAAGGTTGTCGTCCATCTCAACTTGTCTAGACTCGATGAGCTCACACGTCTAACCTGACGACTCAAGACAACTCACCGGATGGGCATCCATTCGAAGTAGGCGCGGACGGCGTTCATCTTACGCTGATCAACGGACACGCCTCCGTCCATGACGAAAGACTTCTCGTTGTTCGTGAGCTCCGACGAGCCATCCCTGTAGGTGTTGTCGGCCACCTCTGTTCCAATTAGAATCCACACGAGCTTCTTTGTGAACGCAGCAGAACATACCGTGGTCATCCCAGATCGGAATCCAAGCAAAGTTCTGGTGGCTGGCAACCAGATCCAAGTCGGTTCGGTAGGTGGCATGGCGCTTGCGGTAGTCGTAGAGAGTGTAGATGTTCCGGTCCGGTTGGGGAATACGTCCCAAGCTGTCACCCCAGCCACTAGACGAGATGTTAGCTAATGCGACCAAGCCTTTCAAATGAGTTCTACTTACTATTCACCGTTCTTGTACTCGTAGATGTAGTCACTGCATAAAATTAGTCTAGCTCTCATCCACATGCGCGCGTCGCTCACCCAAGATGAAGGACATAGTCAACCGAGTCCTTGCGCACAGGGTTTCCGTAGGAATTGAAGAAGCCGAAGGCTGCATGTTATGTCAGTTCATTGACAGCCACACATAGATTGACACAGGCGCATACGGTAGTTGGAGCAAGAGTAAACAGCCATGTTGATCTGCTCGACATCTTCCTTCGAGTCAGGGCTAGTCTTGGTTCGGCCGACCGGACTCTTCTTGTCTGAGTCGCAGACTGAGAACTGATAGAAGTAGGTGGTGAAGGGTTTCAGCTTGGTAGCTTCGACCTGTCATGCAGTCAGCAAATATCCTGGGATTGATCAATAGACAGCCTCCTTACCTTGACAGTATAGTCAATGTCGGAACTCGTGTAGACAGTTCCCTCCGAGACAGCGCCCTTGAACGACTCATTTTCGGACACCACATAGTTCAAACAGACAGGAGCATTCGACACGGGCGTCTTCTCTCCATTCTCCTCCGAGTGAATCGGGACTGGGTTGTACAACGGAACGAGGCCATGGGTGGAGCTGTTCGAGTGAACATCATCGAAGCTGGGCGAGCAACGAGTCCACAAGATCACCGAGTCGGAGTAGGGATCGCCAGAAGCAACACCATGGGTGAACTCCAACTTGGATGAATCAAAGGCTGATTCAGGATCACCGCGCTTCACAACGCGATGGATCGAAACACCGAGTCCTGGATGATTCTCCGAGGGACTGCGGTAGTTCAAGTTGCCTGCATAGCTTGCGGCAGCCGTAGCGGCCGAGGATAGCACAAGAGACCAAGTGAGCTTCATCGCGAGAGAAACGAGTCAAGAAGGGATTGGCCGCTGCGATGATCTCTGTGACCAGCTTCCAAGCGACCTGGATCATCCATCTTTATGTACTCCGTATGCGAGTCTCATAAAAAGGAGCTTCATCTTGGCTTCCAGAATTTCTTCTCGAATTAAATGAATGATGTCAAAATCTCCGCGTCTCGCTCTCGTGGCCTTCACAAAGTCAGCGAATGAAAATGAGCGATTGCAGCATGAGTCGACAACGCGAGTGATCGGCAGGGACGAACATTACGATAAGAAGGAAGTTGACTGGTTGATGACTTTGCCTAGGAACGCGATCCAGCACGTGGAACTATGAGCTCTATCACTGCTTGATTGGTTCTAGCGCCAAGCATAGCCAAGATCCCCGGAACAGGAACGCACCAACCTCGGCGAAATTAGGGGATGTCGACCAGGTCCGCTGCAGTGCGTGAAATGATAGAGAGTCTCGCATGTGTAATAGACTTGCGTAAATGCCTACCTAGGTAGATGCCAACTAAATGTACCGTGCGGAATGTTTTCTCGCCCAGCTCACGGGCTTCTTGTGGTGAGTCTGTTGTAGATGATTCTACGGCAATCCACCTGCTAAGTAGGCTTTTTGCTGTGGTCGAATTGTTTCCAACATTGTCAACCCGATTTACCCATCTGTGAAGATATTTCGTGTATTATATATCTCTTCTTGGCCATATCTGACACGACAGGTGACGTGCGCTACTTATATATCGGGTCCGGGCATTGAAGGTCAATTATAGTGGTCTTTTGGCCCAGTTGGTAACGCTTGCCCGGAGCGAGTTCTAACAGTATCTTTCATGCTATGTACTCCGTAGAACGTTCATCAGCATGAGACAGGCCACTTATCCAACTGTAATCTTCATGATAGTTGGGCCCTGAAGTCACCCACACCACTTTCAACTTCAAACCAGCCCAAGTGGCATGGGGTGACTTCAGGGCCCAATTAACAGGAATTCCACATGTGGCAAGTACGAGTATTGCAAACACACGACATCGAATCTGCTGCTCAGTGGAAGACAAAAAAGCAAGGCCCGGTCACGGTATACTTAGTTAAATAATTTGTCTTGACTTACGGTACAAGTTCGTTTTGTGCGACACACCAAGGAGTTTGACGTCGGTGTCTACAGCTAATGTCAACACTGGAAAGTTGCGGGGTCAGAGAACCCCTCATTCTAGCATGACTTACACGCGTTATGTTTGAATGTATACTTAGTCTACATGTCTGGCCTCATACCGAAGCACAAATCTACTAGGGACTTACCTTTGCGTCCCGTGACTGCAAAAGGCAAGTGCGCTCCTACAGCTTTGATTTATTCGAAGAGTAGATCCATTTAGCTGAATGAGACAACTCTTTTGATGAATCCAAATAGAAAATGATGGACAAATAAGGACTCGGCTCGGGCTTTGCGCGAATGAAATTTGACGATTCATCTTGCATATCATATCACTTTGACTCAGCAACCGTACCGGTCCATGATGGCCCTGAACGAAGGATCTCGCAAAAGTTCGATTGCGGTTGGTCGTTTTTCTGGGTAGTAGGTAAAAACTCTCGCCATGATGTTTTGCACATGCTGCCGCTCGACTAGATCAGTATCGGGGCGAAAGTATGCAATTTTGGCAGCAAGATCGTCCTCTATATTAGGAGATTGAGACTGGTCATACCATGAATCAAGTCCCTTAGAGTGTGTATAGAGACCTTTCCAGTGCTCCGGTAGCGGCCCTAAGCATTCGACCATGCTACTCACAACTCCACCCTCAAGGAATGTAGAAAAGGGAGGGAACGTAAGGTAGAGCATAGAGAAAATAGCCATATAGCTCCACATATCGCAGGCAAAACTTGGCTCTTGTTTATGAAGTCGATCTGGAGAGCAATAATGCATAGGTGGATAACCACGTTGCGTGGTGAAGTCGCCGACCTTTTTTGCTAAACCGAAATCGCAGAGATAAAACTCGTCCGTATAAAGCTCTTTTGGGACTTTAATAGGGCTCACAAGCTCACCCTTTTTCCAAAGGTTGACAAATGGTATCGTCTGCTTCAAGGGCCGGCCTAGTAATTGATACTTGGCGTTTCTACTTAGACCGTCGATAGAAGCCATTCCCCACATACAGTTCCTTGCATTGAGATCTAAAGTAGTTTATTAGTATACAGGAAAACGAAATGAGGGATTCTAGGCTTACCGCGATGTATAATTCCGGCCTCGTGTAAACTTGCCACAGTCTCTAGTAATTGTCGAGCAGCAGACATACGAGAGGCAATAGGGGTCTTCTTCAAGGTAAGAGTGCAGATAGATGGCCCTTTCATAGGGAACACCAAGACCCGATGGTAAGTACCATCATCTCGAGGTAGGAGAAAAGTAGTAGTATATATCACCAAACGAGAAGCATTCTGGACCGTTCTGATAATCTCATCTTGAATTCGAGTTTCGTTGTCGCCCCACTTCCCTTGGGCCATGACTTTGAGAGCCACGTTTCTCTTGTCTTGCAGGTCGAATGCCATCCAGACAGTAGAGCCTCCACCAAAACCAAGTTTATGTTCAATCAGGTATCTCTCTTTCAAGACTTCCCCAAGGAAAATAGGATAGAGGACATATTGGTTATCCTCTATTTCGTACCTATGCCATGGCTCAACAAGTTCTTCGAGATCAAGTTCCTCTTCTTCATTCTTCACGAAGTCGCCAAAGTCTATCGGATCTTCAGGGGATGCTTCAATGTTCGCCATTTCCTGATTGTATGTCGATCGTATTGGTTGGGACAAGCTAGGCAAAAGGATGGACAATGAGAAAATCTGGTGAGACCAAGGCGGCAATTATTATAGCGCAATTGTCACACCGCCTCCTGGATGAGTCTTCATACATGCTCAGCCCCAATGTTCCTGGTTCTCACCACTTGATTCACTAGGCCCCGAGGAGCCACTTTTCTTACCGTGATCTATTTTAGCTTCTACCGCTTCCGTTCATACTTGTGAGATTTATGAAGTGGCGCTTCCTTGACACATTGTTTTCCTCAAGGCAGTTTGAGAAACAACCAATGTCTCAGTCTCGAAGTTTGATGCTTCCAAGGTCCGCGAGCAGTCACTCTAGTGGCTAAAATTTATTTTCTGAGTTCAGATTCGTGCGGCACAAAGGTCCTAATTTTTTTTTTTTTTTTTTTTTTTTTTTTTTTGTTTCTCATTTTTCTTTTTTTTTAGCTCTGAGCGCTTCACATGCATCGGTTGAGATTAGGCGCTTTCCCGTAGCCCCACATGGAAATCACATCAGCCTTCCTTCCGGGGAGGGACTAGAGAAACTTCACGATTGGTCTATATTCTTCAGAAATGAATAGCCATACCGAAATATAGAAGCTTGGGGTGGGGCCAAGGGTGATCAGAATCAAGTAACCGTGTTCCTTGTCGATATCCTTATACAAGTATGGTTGCGCTCTCAGAGCGGCGAGCGAAAACAGTCTATATTTGAAATCACCAATCCTCTGCCATTGGAACGATGGTGCCCAGATGATCTTCGGTAATGAAACATAGTAAGAATGCGCGGTTAAAATTATTGGACAGAGAGGTGTTTCATGGCTTTGATATGACCTCAATCTTCAGGCATCGCGCGTATCTACTGGCCACCAACAACCACTTCGTGGATCGCGTACATATTGCCAAGAGGAAGAGTAGTAGTATTTCTAATATCAAGCGCCACGTCGACCCCTGCTGGCTAGACTTCCTGGAGATATATATAGGCGTCGAAAACACCCCCAAAAGTCATCAATTCTAAATCTATGCTTCTAATTCTGAAAGGTTAGGGCATTTTATTTCGTGAACATTCTTACGACTATAATGTCTCTTCTAAATGCTATCCCCGCCGAGTCATATGAGGGTATCATTGATGGCGTTGGCGTCAGTTGGGGCCCAAACGCAATTACCAATCTACCCGCAAACGCTGAAGGCTATAAAGTGAAATTGAGCGCACTGAAGTGTGTCACTGAGAATTTGGCTGTCGCCTGTGCTCAAAGAATAGGGAAAACCTCTGTTCGTATCTTGTATGTCATATTCTATCCCGAGCTAGGTTTGCAATTATGGAGTGCCCTAATCGTTCTTTCTACAGGGGTTCATTCCACGATTCAACATTCAACACATCGACTGGCGAAACGAAGGAAGACCAATGCCATTGCTCGATCTCCCTTAACCCAGGAGGTACAAAGGCTCATATCTATGTGACTAAGCCTACAAAGGTGCCGATCGAAAGCATGAGAGTCTTGGGGGAAAGTGTGGTCCAAAAAGGCTCTAGGACCCGGGATCCAAACTTGTCTATTGGTTCCCTACCTGCCATGTAGTTCTGGAGAATGGTGCTTTTGTCGCATGAAATGACTGGGCATTGTTAGCTACTAGTTTAGGGCTTTGTTGTTTTTCTTTATGTTTGGACTTCTGTGAAGAATCGTACTATGACCGAGAACCTCAGAGAGGACCTAGAGTAGGATAAATGAGTCATGGCCATGAATGTTGCTGCGAAAAGGGAGAATGATTTTGAATTTATATACAAGCTAAGCTCCGAGTCTTCTGTGAGGTCAGAGACTGGTTTATGGCATGTGAAAAAAAAAAAAAAAGGGGGCTGCCCCCCCTCCACCGCGGCCAGCTGGGCCTACAGTGCAAGAGTGGGGTTGTGGTTACTGTTGTGTGTGTGGTTTNGAGTGGCTGCCCCCCCTCCACCGCGGCCAGCTGGGCCTACAGTGCAAGAGTGGGGTTGTGGTTACTGTTGTGTGTGTTGTTTAGTGGGGGAAAGCAAATTTAGAAGGAGAATTAGTGGGAAGAAATATATTTAGAAGGAGAATTGGTAGGGGAAAGTGAATTTAGAAGGAGAATTAGTAGGAGGAAATGCCTGTAAAAGGAAATTTAGTGGAAGAAACATGCCAAAGAGAATATGACTTAGTATGGAATAGAGGCGGTGGCGCCCAAACAAGCCGAGGGAAAGGAATGCGAAGTTGGGAAAAGACGGGAAATCCGTCCGCCTTATATAATTTTGATTTTCCAAGGTGCGTCGACGACATTTGCGAGAAATTTTCACTGTTTGTGCGTCGGCGTCTTCCGTATTGTTTGCGGGTAGCGGCATGCGTGTCATTTTCCATAGGGCATGGGATAATGGCGTAGAAACCGCGGTGCATGGCCCATGAGGGTGGGAGCATGCATGGTTGGGCAACCGGGGGAGGAGATTACAATGGTGTTATTATTTTCTTAGCAGTGTGTGTGCGGGGGTACAATGGGAGGTGCG